>ML781794.1:1139552-1151262 GCA_009831015.1 Picea engelmannii
ACCACCTCCGCTTACTGTCGTCTCTCCTGCTGCCACCTATCTTCCACTCACACCACTCACACTTTCTCCCACACTCCCGCCACATGTCCTCCACTCATCCATTTCCCCGCCTTTCACTCTCCCACTGTCACATTTTCCTCTCTCACCTCCTGACATGTGTCTCCCACTCCCGCTCCATGTCACCTCCACCATCGTTTTCGTGTCCCCCCTCCTGACCAATCACACTCCTTTCCCTTCGCCACATCACCCCTGCACCTTTACACCTCAACTCTCGTGTAATGGTGCCCATGCTTTCCCAATTAGCGCTCCACCATCCGCTCCCTTCCACCTAGCCATCATTCACTCACTGTGTTGTGCAAGTTTGCGCCATCGCCTCACCCACTCACTTTCGTCAGCGTCCACGTCCACCTGCCACCTTCTTGGTCAGCATCCAGTGAGGATCCCAGTGGCACAGTTTCAGGGTGCGGCCAACACGTTTTCCAGGTGCCAAGTTGACTCAGGCCCCATCCTGATCCCGATGGACACAATTAATGAAGTAGGGGGAGGTGGTTGAAACATTGTCTCCCCCCCATAAATGGAAAGCTCGAAAAGGACTGGTAAACTGTTTGAGCTAGCTTCCGACAGGAAGTTGCATGCACAGTCTGGCAGAGAAGGTTCAAATGAAAGAGCTTACATTTGACAGAGACTGCATGCACAGTCTGCAGAGAAGACTTTGAACGTAAAGCCTTGAATCCAAAGACTCGAGCACGCCTCTGTTGCTAGTGGCGGTTTTTCTGAGTATATGTAGGCAATTTTGATTTTTGATCAAGGGGGTCATATGGTTGAGCAGAGCTCCCATTTTTGTAATGCTTATGATGCCAGAGTTGTTCTCTGGTTATGTAATCGATTTGAGACTTTCATGTTAATAGAAGTCAATTTCCTGTTTCTTTTCATTTTGTCTGTAAAAATTGTTTGAAACACTTGGGTATGGATGATCTAGCCAAGGATCATTATGTGGTTATAATGGAGGTTTGATTACGCATCATGATCGGTTTCACTCATGTCCCGGTGTTGTCTTTTCCCTCTTACATTGGATGGCTCGGGCATGTAAGCTCCAGTCGAGTTGTTGCAGTTGCAGGATGATGGAGGTTCGATCATCCTGCTGCTGTAACTGTGTTGCTTGCACCATATTTCAGTGTCTGAAAATTCAGCCCAAGATTTACCTTGATTTTGAGTCTTTCCTCTCAGAGTTGGTGGAAGGCCTGATTCCCAGAGCGGTCTCATTCACTCCTCTCACTAAGTCTTCCCTCTGCTCACCATTAAAATCAATTCACTGACTGAAGTTAATGTGGTCCTCACTTCCCTGTGCATTGTTGGTTCAATTTTCTAAGTTAAAGCGATACTATCTTGGGTCTGTGCCCCTTTGACCTCCTTAAACCATTCATTGTGACATATAAACTGATGGGTACTGGGCTTTCCTTCGATGCAATCTGAGGGTGACTTCCAGTGCTAACATTTCTGGCGTCATTGTTGGGGAACGAATTGAAGACTTTTCCCTTGGATAGAACGACAAATAACTTATGATTATGAAGGTGCATCAGATATCAGAACCATTGAAGATTGCAGCTTGCACCTGGTGACTCTACTGTCTTGAATCCACTGGTTCAGTGTGGCTGCCTCTGGCTACACCTGAAGCCCCTTGGGAGAACACAACGATCAGATCTATTTTTTGATGGTGAGAAAAGACCAGACACCTTAAGCCTGTGTATCATTCACCTGGTGACTCCATGGTTAAAGGATCGATTGGCGACTCCATTGGTCTAAAACAGAGAAAATTCTATCTCGAAGGTTTCTCCTTTTAACTTCTCTATTGTTCCTGGTTTTCCCAACGTTGTTCCTACTGTGGATGAGTGGGTTTATTTTTTGCCCATATTTAAAGAGCAGAAAGATGACAACCCTGCCTAGTATCTCCATGAGTTTCATGAAATCATGCACCAGTGGGAGATACATCATGAAGATGTATTATTGAAAATGTTCATGTTCTCATTAGCAAGAGATGCTCGTGAGTGGTATCACTCCTTGACCCCTGCTAGTATCTCCTCCCTGAAACAATTTCATGCAGTTTTCAATGCGCATTGTCAAAGGTTTTATTCCTCTGAGTTAATTTGTCATAGCTATTGCGAGGAATATTATCACTGTGTTTAGGATATGGTTGTTTCTAAGGAAGACTATGAGGATGAAGGAGATTCTTTGGGTAAGTTGGTGGAGCTGGTAAACTCACTTTCGACTGAAATAGAAGGGTTGGAATTTGAAGAAAGCACAGAGGACATTCTGGCCCTTGAAGGAGAGGTTCTTGGCAGCCCTCCTTATGTTGACAGGGTTGATGATTACATAGCCATAGAGGTATCACATTTTGCCCTTGATGCACTTGTTGTCTTAGTTTTTAAAAGGGAGATTTTTGTGGAAGAGGACTCTTCTTTGTTCCTTCAAGATGTTTCTCATCATGTGGTTTCACCTGGGATTGAAGAGAAGAATCATGAGATTGCTCCTTTTTTGCACGATAGAGGAGTGTCGCACTCACCCTTTTTTAATGAGTATTCAGATGAAGAACAAGAGACCCCTGCATCACATTTGGATGACTTGGGGAGAAGTTGGCATGTGTATGACAGCTATGATTCAGACTCAGATGTCGATATGAAGGATTTCCAAGACCAAACTGTAGATCCTTTTCCTTTATACACTGAGGAAAAACATTTTGTGGAAATCGGCCATCCTGGGTCCGCAGAAGGCATTCAACAACACGTTAAAGAGAAAAGATTCTCCACGGTTCCTGTGTATGATGATTATGACTCTGATCCTTGGGAAAACCATGAAGAAGAAGAGGAAGAGCTAAAGGTGCAAATTATCTCCTGTCCAGCACCTGCAAATGAGCAAGTATCACCCAACGTCAATCAATCTGCATCAACCTTTAACTCACCTGAGTTTTCTAGAGACATTCAACCTTTAACTCACCTGCCTTCTATTACCCATCTAGTGGGTTCTGTCACTTATTTTCTGATCCTGTAGGGTAATATATGGAGTTTCTTTTTGTCCAATTTTTAAAGCCTCCCAACTTTATCTTGACTTCAGCATTAGGAGGAGGGATAAAAAATGTAATCATTTTGTTGTCACAGTTGCATTGTTTTTATTTGATCAGTGACAGAGTCAATAAGTTTTCAGTTAGGGAGTTACTTAAATAGCTATGGTGGAAGTTTTCTTTCGCCTAGCACTTTGTAAAAAATCAGTTGGTTTAGGAGTGTACATAAATAAGCTCCATCAGGAGTAGGTGTGTTTTTTTTCTGTCTGTAAGTAGAGTATTTTAAGTTGTTTGTTTGATGTCTTCGGCATGTAATCTCAGAGAATGACTCCATAGCCCAACACTTAGGCGACTAAAACTGCAAAAGGATTTCTTAGAGCCTCACAGGGAGGTCTCTATCCCCCATGGACCTTAATGTTAGCACATATGTTCGTAAAGGGGTGTTTTTCCCTTAGGAAATGACACCTTGGTGAAAAATGCGAGAGTGGGGGGCTAAAAACCCACACAATGTTTTCTATCCTAAGTCGGGGTGCCGATTTGATTTTTTGGCATGTTGTGCTAAAGAGCGCGTAGATCTGAGCGGCTGAGCTTAGTGCGCTCAGATCTACAGCCCACAGTCCATATCGGACCCCCCCCCGACCTTCTGCCTTTAACAAGGGTGGGGGGTCTGAGTTGGTGGTTTTCTGGCGTGGTGCCCCCACTAACGTAGTGCCTCCTTGTCAACTCGAACACCTCCCTTCCGAGTAGACCGCTTGCCTCCCTCGCTCGTGCTGCCACTTATCTTCCACTCACACCACTCACGCTTCTGTGCGCACTCCCGCCACCTGTCCTCCACTCATCCATTTCCCCGCATTTCATTCTCCCACTGTCACATTTTCCCCTCTCACCTCCTGACATGTGTCTCCCACTCCCGCTCCATGTCACCTCCACCATCATTTTCGTGTCCCCCCTCTTGACCAATCACACTCCTTTCCATTCACCACATCACCTCCACACCTTTACACCTCAACTCTCGTGTACTGGTGCCCACACTTTCCCATTCACCGCTCCACCATCCGCTCCCTTCCACCTGGTCGTCATTCACTCGTTGTGTTGTGCAAGTTTGTGCCATCGCCTCGCCCACTCACCCTCGTCAGCATCCACATCCACCTGCCACTATTCTGGTCAACATCCAATGAGGATCCTAGTGGCACAATTTCAGGGTGCGACCAACATGTTTTCCAAGTGCCAAGTTGACTCAGGCCCCATCTTGATCCCGACAGAGACAGTTAATGAAGTAGGGGGAGGTGGTTGAAACATCGTCTCCCCCCATAAATGGAAATATTGAAAAGGAATGACAGACTGTCCGATAGGAAGTTGCATGTGCAGTCTAACAGAGAAGGTTCAAACGAAAGATCTTGCGTCTAACATAGACTGCATGCATAGTCTGCAGAGAAGACTCTGAACGTAAAGCCTTGAATGCAAAGACTCGGGCATGCCTCTATTTCTAGTGGCGATTTTTCTAAGTATATGTAGGCAGTTTTGAGTTTTGATCAAGGGGGTCATTTGGTTGAGCAGAGCTCCCATTTTTGTGATGCTTATGATGCCAGAGTTGTTCTTTGGTTATGTAATCGATTTGAGACTTTCATGTTAATAAAAGTCAGTTTCTTGTTTCTTTTCATTTTGTCTGTAAAAATTGTTTGAAACACTCGGGTATGGATGATTCAGCCGAGGATCGTTATGTGGTTATAATGGAGGTTTGATTATAGTTGCATCGTGATCGGTTTCACTCATTTCCCTGTGTTGTCTTTTCCCTCTTACATTGGATGGCTCGTGCATGGAAGATCCAATCGAGTTGTTGCAGTTGCAGGATGATGGAGGTTGTATCATCCTATTGCTGTAACTGTGTTGCTTGCACTATATTTCAATGTCTAAAACTTCAGCCCAATATTTTCCTTGAGTTTGAGTTTTTCCTCTCAGAGTTGTTGAAAGGCCTGATGCCCAGAGCGGTCTCGTTCACTCCTCTCACTAAGTCTTCCCTCTTCTCACCATTAAAATCAGTTCACTCACTGAAGTTAATGTTGCCCTCACTTCCCTGTGCATTGTTGGTTCAGTGTTTTGAGTTAAAGCGATATTATCCTGGGTATGTGCCCCTTTGACCTCCTTAAACCATTCATTGTGATATATAAACTGATGGGTATTGGACTTACCTTCAATGCAATCTGAGGGTGACTTGCAGTGCTAACAAGTTCAACATTTAATTTTTTACATACAACATAGGGCTTACATTACATGAAGCACCTGAATCAATCATGAAATTGTGCACATTTATATTAAAGATTTCAAACACCAGAAGGAAAGGAGGAGTGGAATAACTTGACCTCTTTCCAATTAAATAAGAATTGACAACATATTGGTCCTTTACCACTTTCTTCCTAGAATCTGTGTTGTGAATAGATTTTACATTTTCTTTGTTTCCCTTGACAATGGTATATTTTCCCTTACCCTAAGATGATCCTTGAAGAGCCTTAATGAAATTCCCATGTATTTGTGGTAACTTTAAACAATTCAAATTGAGAAATATTAGCTCTGGTTTTCTTTATATCTTCCACAAAATCACATTCTAGATTAGTTAAAACAGTAGAAGATGAAGGATTTGTGACAGTGGAAGTCGACTTATGGGTAGTTGAAGATTTCTTGGCAGGATCAAAAGTAGAAGGAGAATTTTATGTTGTAGTTTCTCTTTTACTCCTGGTATTATAGGGATTTTGAGACAGATGAATCTCTTGAACATCATCAACTTCATCTTCTCCTAACAAATTGTGAGAAACATCCTACAAAAAATCAAGTGTTCGGATGTTTTCTTTCCATCAACAAATCAGTCTTCCTTTTCTTCTCCGTCCTTCTCCTCATCTTCATATTGTCCATCTGAGGAAAGTTCTTCTCCAGATGCCAGAGCTTTGAATAAATTAAGAAAATCTTCCATATTAATTCCCTTTGTAGGTGGAGAGGTTTTACTCACTAGAGGGAAATTCTTTTTGAAACAACTTCTAGTGGATGGGCCCTCTCCATCATTTTTCTTGAGATCCACAATTTCATTTGAAATATTTTTCACAATCATTTGCAGGCTTTACATATCTATGGAATCTTGATCTTTTTGATCAGAATGAGCTTTGACTTGAGGAGCTTTGTTTTTGTTATATGATGCATCATTTTCATTTTCCAACCCTGGATTACCTTTAAGACTAAGCATACCCTTTTCAACTTTAATGGTCTCTTTAAAGCTTAATTCAAGGGTATTTTTATCGTGTCTTTTAACAAACATGGCCATGGTGACCGGAAAAGATGAGGTATAAAATTCATTGGACACATCATCAACAGGTTTAGAAGTATTTGGATTTTTTTTTATCAATGATAGAAATATTTGACTTTTTCTTTAGAGTCCATTTTAATTTTAGATAAATCCAAAACTAAAACTACTGGGATTTTGTCATCTCCAAACTTGTTTGAAAAAGCAGATTCAAAATCCTCCCCACTTATAATTGATCCTTGTCTAAGAGAAAAGTACCAAGTTGAATCTTTTCCTTCAAAAGTGTAAGGGAAAAGTCTAGAAAACACATCTTTGTCTTGAATTTTTTTTGGCCCTTGACCAAGTTTCGAGGAAACATTGGTCATGATTGACTATTTTTGGGACTTTGACAGGTTGGTCGAAGATGGAGCGCCCAGACGGAGCTGAGATCGCGGGATCTCACTTGTTTTGCGGGCTTGTGGACCCAGCAAAGGGTTTTTAGGGTTGATGTAATGGGTTAAGGGATGTCAGCGCATGGGTTTACCCATGATTAGGCCTTTTTGTGATGTATAAATAAGTAATAGCTAAGCAATGTAGAGTGCCATTGGCTTAGTGCATAACCAGTCAGATTGTTGTTGTCTAAGTTGGCTTTGTGAAAGAATATGTAAAGGTTGCTAATTGTGAATAGTTGTTGGCTTTTGTGCATGTTGTATGTGTAAGATAGCTAGAGAGGTAGTGGGGGGGACCAGAGGGCCCATAGTGATAATAGTGGAGGAATGTTAGGTACATAGAGAGGTAGTAGTGGGGGCCTAGAGGGCCCATAGTGATAATAGTGGAGGAATGTTAGGTACATAGAGAGGTAGTAGTGGGGGCCTAGAGGGCCCATAGTGATAATAGTGGAGGTCATTCAATGTAAGGTGGACTAGGTCCACTATATTATTAAATAAGGCCCATTATGGTAGTTAGATATAATAAATGGGTAGTTAGATATAATAAATGTAAGAGAACTTCTTAGAAGGTTCTACTTCTAGAAGATTCCTCCTCTATAATGTTCTTAGGTGATGGTAGCACTATATAAAGAGGTTCAAGCAATGTAATGAGACATGAAAAGAATTATTGTATTTGGATCGGTAGGTCAATAGGAGGATGCCCTCTCGAAGAGGCAAGTGAACAGGAGAGGATCCCTTCCATAATATGATTCATTGTACGGTGTTGCCCTACCTCAAGGGTTTCATAGTAATCAAGGAGATTTTGCATATTGTTCTTGTATATATGTTGTGATGATTTTGTATTCAGTGTTTGGTTCTTAACACTACTTCTAGAAGATTCCTCCTTTTACATTTATTATATCTAACTACCATAGTGGGTATTATTTAATAATATAGTGGACCTAGTTCACCTTACATTGAATGACCTCCACTATTATCACTATGCCCCCCCCACTACCTCTCTATCTACTTTACATTGTAAGGTGAACTAGGTCCACTATATTATTAAATAAGGCCCACTATGGTAGTTAGATATAATAAATGAGTAGTTAGATATAATAAATGTAAGAGGACTTCTTAGAAGGTTCTACTTCTAGAAGATTCCTCCTCTAGAATGTTCTTAGGTGATGGTAGCACTATATAAAGGGGTTCAAGTAATGTAATGGGACATGAAGAGAATTATTGTATTTGGAGCAGTAACTCAATAGGAGGATGTCCCCTTTAAGAGGCAAGTGAACATGAGAGGATCCCTTCCATAATAGGATCCATTGTATGGTGTTGCCCTACCTCAAGGGTTTATATAATAAAGTTGTGGTTTTATATATTGTTCTCTGAATATTTGTGGTATTTTTGTATGAAAGCATTTGGTTCTTAACAAGCGGTATCAGAGTGTTGAAAAGTCAACAAGAAACATGTGTCTAATTTACTTTTCCCTTAATTAAATTAGACAATAAATATTAATCTATTATTTCATTCATAACTAAGTGAGTTGGATTTGTAACAGAATCATAAGTGTAGTTAAGTGATTTAAGATCAGTTGTGCTAGTTGTAACTAAACATGCACTAGTGAGAGTTTAGTTAATCAATGAACTCACATGCAACTGAAGATTCACCATGGTTAACTACATGCATGTCAGATCTAGTGGAGACCCAGTTGAGATAACAAGTGAAAGGGGCAGTTTGGCTATCAGTTGTGATTTGATCACACATGCAGTGGATATGCTTATGAGCATGTGCAAGCTAGACAATTTGTAATTGATTGTGAGAATTCGAATTGCGGAGATTGTGTAGAGGAGGCAAGTTGTCTGGACACAGGAATTAGCACATGTATTTTATAATTTGTGTATGACAGTGTGAGACGATTGTATTGTACTGAGAGCTCTTGGATTAGAGTTTTGTATGATATTGTTTCATGATTCATGATATACATAATATATGATAGTGGGGTTTTTAGCTTTATGCTTTCCCGGTAAAACTTTTGTGTTGTGTGTTATTGATATTTCACTTTGTGCATTGTGGTTGTGATCGTGGTTTAATTGCTTCCACAATAATAATAGTAGAAACGATTCTGTATTTAACAAGTGGCGAAAATTGTTAGATCAGGAGAATCGCAGGAATACTTAATTTGTATCGAAATTTCTACATGGTATCAGAGCCACGAAGGCCATGGAGTCACGGAAGTGAGGTGCGGACATTATTTCATTCTCGCAGGTCCCGCCTCTAGCAGGGTGCGAACCCTAGTACTAAAAACTTCCGTTATTTTCAAGAAAAGGAATTCTCACACCCTAGACAAAGGCAAGGTGCGAACTTCATTGGCATTCTCGCAGGAAAATACACTAGTAGGGTGTGAACTTCCCTCACCCTAACAATGAAGTAGGGTGCGAACTTCATTGGCATTATCGCAGGCTACAGTGGAGCAGGATGCGAACTTGACAGGGCATTCTTGCAAGCTACAGTGGAGCAGGGTGCGAACTTGACAGGCAAGTTCACAGGCTATCCACAGGCAGGGTGCGAACTTCCCTCAGGTTTCTCTTAGAAGGGGTGCGAACCTCCCAGGGCAAGAAGAAAGTGAAGGGGTTGAGTTTTGGGTTGGATAACATTCGAATTTGCAAGATTTTCTTGGTGCGACACTTGATTCAAGATCAAAATGTCTTTCAATGGCTTGAGGTTGGAGTATGCACTTGAGGGAAGCTCTAACTACATTTCTCAGAAGGACAGGATGGAGGCAGTGCTCGAAGATAATGGCTTGA
Organism: Picea engelmannii; assembly: GCA_009831015.1. NCBI lineage: Eukaryota > Viridiplantae > Streptophyta > Pinopsida > Pinales > Pinaceae > Picea > Picea engelmannii. The sequence goes on from ML781794.1 coordinate 1,149,114, forward strand.
AGGGTTACATTGACGTAGATGTTCCTAAGTCGGATGCGACAGATACTACAAATCTTGATGCATGGCAAAAGAAAGTGGCGAAGGCGAGGAGGATTCTGTTGGAGGGAGTACGAGACCACATTGTCTCAAGTCTCCATGGGAAAACCACACCATATGCAATGTGGAAGGTTTTGATAGATTTGTTCCAAAACAGTAGCGACCATAGGAAATTGGCACTCAAAGATAAATTCAGGAAGATCAAGATGGAGAAAGGCGACACCATTCCAAAATATCTCACGAAGTTTGTCCAATGTCGGGATGAGCTTGGAAGTGTGGGAATAACAGTGGCTGCTGATGATTTGGTGAGCTTGGCGCTCTTAGGGCTTCCTAATAGTTGGCACATTTATCAAGACTCTGTCAATGGAAGGGAAAAATTACCGGATTGGAAACGACTATGGTCGAATCTGGTGCAAGAGGAGTTCAGACGGAACACCAGAGATGGATCTTCATCAAAGCGTGATGATGAAGAGGATTGTGCTTTGACTTCCAAGGAAAGGAAAGGGAAAGGGAAGAAATCCCAATCAAATTCCGAGTCTAAAGTCAAGAAGCTAGATTTGTCGAAAGTGAAGTGTTTTCATTGTCACGAACGTGGGCATCTCGCTACTAACTGTCCGCAAAAGAAGAAGAACAAGACGGTTGCTGGAGCTACAACTGGTGAGGCTCTTGTCTCACAATTTGAGCTTGACTTCGCTTTGATCGCATGCATGGCATCAAGTGCATCGGGATCAATGTGGTATTTGGATAGTGGTGCTTCCTTCCACATGATGGGAGATAGAGAGTCTTTCATTGACTTGGAGGAGAAAGATCTCAGAATGCATATAGAGATGGGCGACGATGGACGATACAGTGTGATTGGTATTGGTACCATTACCTTTCAGAGGGAGTCAGGTAAACCATTTCAATTGAAAAATGTTATTCATGTTCCAGGTTTGAAGAAAAACTTGGTCTCAGTCGCAATGTTGGAGGACAGAGGCTATGATGTTGATTTTAGCAGTGGTATAGCCTACCTGCGACATAAAGCAACAGGTCAAGTCAAGAAGATAGGGATTCGAGTTAAGAATCTCTACATGCTGCAGGTAGATGGTTTTGGTGCCATGATAGGCAAGGCAGAAACAGTGGTGAGCCGGGATGAGGGCGAATTATGGCACAGGAGATTAGGCCATGTTCATCATGGAGCCTTGAAGATCATGCAACAAATATCTACTAGACTTCCAAGGGGAACACTTGCTCAATCAGATCAGTGCAAGGGGTGCACCCTGGGGAAGTATGTAAAGTCCACCTTTCATGAAAAGTAGAATCATGCTTCGGTGATCCTGGAGAGAATTCACATAGATGTGTGTGGACCATTCTCGGTTGCTTCAACAACAAAACACAGGTATTATGTTATTTTTGTTGATGAATTTTCTCGTAAATGCTAGATATTCTTCATGTAGAAGAAGGATCAAACATTCTCAAAGTTCCATGAGTTTAAATCATTGATGGAGAAAGAGTCGGGGAAGCAAGTGAAGGCTCTAAGGAGCGATAATGGTGGAGAATACATCTCTAACGAATTCAAATATTTCTGCAGCAGAGAAGGAATTCGAAGAGAACTCATAGCGCCTCATAACCCACAACAAAATGGGGTCGCGGAGAGAAATAACAGAACGATCGTGGGTGCAGCACGAGCGATGTTGCATGATCATGGCCTACCATTGCATTTGTGGGCAGAAGCATGTAATACTATGGTTTATGTGCAGAACCGTTGTCATCATAGAGTACTCGGCATGAGTACACCTGAAGAAGCTTTTACTGGTAATAAACCTGATGTTTCTCATTTTAAATTTTTTGGCTCATCTGTTTATGTGCATGTGACCAAGGATGCCAGGAAGAAGATGGAATCGACTGTTGAAGTTGGGATACTTGTGAGGTACACAGAAACACTCCATAATTATCGTGTGTATTTTTCGAACAATAAGATGATTGTTATGCGACGAGATATAAAATTCGATGAGGGGAAAGCCATGCGGTTGTCGCTTGAGAGGGCGCTAGACTTGCATGCAGAAGAGGAACTATTGGTTCCCAAGGATGAGTCCCAGGATGTGGATCAACCACATGAGGAGGTTCATGGAGT
>ML781794.1:1153862-1184514 GCA_009831015.1 Picea engelmannii
ATCGTAGGAATACTTAATTTGTATCGAAATTTCTACACAGAGCACTTTCCTTGGCAGACATTGTGGGCAAACATTTTTTATATTTGCAGATTTTTTTTTCGGAGAAGAAAAAAAAAAGGCCGCGACATTCCAGAAATTCTCGATCTATTTCTATGAAAAATTTGTAGAAACAGGTTATATATCTGAGTTCCTCTCAGAAAAACACCCAATTTAAAAAACAAATCATCTGAAACGGAGTCCGGAAAGTCAAGATATTGAAGTTTTAAAATTTGCAATTTTTCTGGGTTTTTTCCTCGGACGACGATGTGATTTGTTTTTATTTCTGTAGTAGATGGAGGTTGATTTTTTTGAAAAAAATTAAATATTCGAGTTCCTTTCACAATTTCACCCAATTTCAAAAAAACAATCAGTCGAAACGGAGTCCGAGAAGTGAAGTTATGAGCATTTTAAATTCAACACTTTTTTAGGGTTTTTCCAGAAAAACCGCGATTTTCTACTGTAACTTATTGTTCTATTTTTTGGGTTTTTTCATGATGGTTGTGGGATCGAAGAGTTCATAGGGTGCTCAAATGGCTATTTCCTCTAAAACCCTTAAAGAAATTCTACAAATTACTGAAGCATTCAAATCCCAATTGTATGACACATTGGATGTTAGATTGCATGACATTGCACATGGCCTCAATGATAGTTTTCATAGTATTCAAGATTCATTGGATAGCATGCAGGAGATATTTCTTATGACGGACATCAGGGATGAATATAATCAAAAAATATATTCTTGGTATGTTTTTTAGGCCGATTGTGATGATTGGTATATGGATAGTTGTCATTTATGGGATGACAACCATTTTCATATTTTATTTAATGACTTTAATCCAACTTCTGTAGAGAGATTCAATGTGACAAATCGAGAGCCAATGATTATTACCAGTGTCCATCCTGCATATTTTACAGTGGTATTATTCCTTCCAGATTCTACTACGACCCTTTTCCACTATGTGGATGGATCTTCTTATTTGGATCCACATGATAGGTGTCAATATTGGGAGCATCATTTTCAGTTGGTTATTGGGTGATGATATATTCCATGTGGGGTTCACATGAGAAATTGGACATGGGACCTTGGTTTACAATGGCGGTTGGACTACTTCAGCATGGTGGCTACCATTTCTCAATGGGATCATGGTTCTCTAGTCTACGTCAGCATTATGGCCCACACTTATCCATGGGACCCTGGTATATGGTTGTAATTCAAGCGTTGGGGACAACGCTCTCATAAGGGGGATGTAATGTAAGGTAGCTAAAGAGGTAGTGGGGCGGGCCAGAGGGCCCATAGTGATAATAGTGGAGGCCATTCAATGTAAGGTGGACTATGTTCACTATATTATTAAATAAGGCCCACTATGGTAGTTAGATATAATAAATGGATAGTTAGATATAATAAATGTAAGAAGACTTCTTAGAAGGTTCTACTTCTAGAAGATTCCTCCTCTAGAATGTTCTTAGGTGATGGTAGCACTATATAAAGGGGTTCAAGCAATGCAATGGGACATGAAGAGAATTATTGTATTTGGAATGGTAGCTCAATAGGAGGATGCCCCCTCGAAGAGGCAAGTGAACAAGAGAGGATCCCTTCCATAAGATGATCCATTGTATGTTGTTGCCTTACCTCAAGGGTTTCTATAATAAAGTTGTGGTTTTCTATATTGTTCTTTGAATATTTGTGGTATTTATGTATGGAAGTATTTGGTTCTTAACAATATGTTAATATTTGCAGAGCTAACTGCAAGTGATTGTAAGTGCTTTGTGCAAAGATTGTGTAAGGAAGGCTCTATGCTTGACAAAGGAGTTGGCTTTGTGCCTTGACCTGATTTTGGGAAGGAGGATCTGGTGCTTAGTGCACATATCTCTTATCCTCTGTGGAGTAAGGCTCTATGGCTTTGTGCACATGATCAACTAGATGTAAGAAGATTGAAGAATACTAAAGAAGAAGAGAAGAAGATTGGTGGACGTAGCCCCATACTGGGGTGAACCACGTCTGCCCCTGTGCCAACAAATGGTTCCTTTGTCGGGACTTGAAACTGTGATTGTTGGGAACTGAAGAAAAGAGAAAACTATGTGCGTAGATCTTTTTCTATAGTATGTAGTATTCTACTTGACTTACGAAGCTCTGTGCTAAGAAAGAAAGTCGATCTGAATAAAAGAGGTAAGATCTTGAAAGAGGTAAAGATTTGTGCTTTGATAAGGGTAAGAGAAGTGAAAATTTTTGTTTCGATAGAATGAATCTAGGTATGTTTGATAGATTTTGTCCTAGCCTAAAAGCTAGGGAACAGTTAAAAGAAAGATTTGATCTGAATAAATTTGATAGAAATAGAGAAAGATATGTTACTCCTATGCATAGAAATAATTTTTGGACTAATAAGTGGATGCAAGAACCTAGAAAGAATTTTTGCAGATTGCAGGTCCAGCACTGTGATCTCAGTGCCCAGTACAAGAAAGGTTGGGGATCATTTAAAATAAATAGAGGATTGACATTGTGTAATAATTGCAGAAGACCGAGACATCTTGCTAAGGAATGCCCTGGTACAGGCCCTATGTGTCTTTGTTGTAAAGACATTGGTCACGAGGTTGAGGATTGCCCAAGAATGATTTCTAAAGTTGAAAAGATGAACATGAGACAAGAAAACTATAAAGAAGGTCAACATGCTAGGGATATGTTAGAGAATCAGAAAGATAATGAATTAGAGACTATGTTGTTACAGTTAAAAAAAACAATGAATGATCACGGAGACATCAGTTTACCAGAGATCCTGAAAGAAAAACAGTGCATAGTTACAAGAATAGAAGACTTTGACATAGACTGTGTATCGGGTGAAGAAACACATGTGAATATTATGCTAGAAAGCACTTGTGAAATTTTGGGAAAGCCTGCTATAGTACCTTCATTGGGAAGGACAGGCTTGTTTAAAGGAAAAATGATAACCCTATGTGGAATAATTACTAATATACCTATAATTTCTCATGAAACCTCGACTGCAGAAGAGTTTGAAGTCATTAAATTTATTGAGAACAACGCCCCCTTTTCCACTTTTGTTAGGAAAGACTTGGATAGAGAAGGATCAAATAAGAAGGAAATCAGAGGAGGAAGCTACAGAACAAAAAAAGAAAGAACTAAGGGAATTCATAACAAACAAAAAAAACACAACTAATACAAGAACAAGAGGATAAGTCGAAGCAACGGAAGGAAAGAGAATCAACTGTCGAAGTTGAAAGAACATAGGAAGGCTTGAAGACCCTGTCCATGCAAGAAATAAGTATAGCCACCCCGGAAATTGTAAGAGAAGGGACATTAACCTAAGAATATGTAAGAGCACATCAACAGTGAGAAGTCACTTTATTAGGAGAAGATAAGAACAAGAATGGAAAGAGGATTCTAGAAGCGGGAAGAGAAGCTTAGATCACAGGAAAGAAGGAAAGGAAGATCAATAAGAAGAAAGCTAAGCTAGAGAAACTACAGGAAGCTACAAAGAACATAAGGAGGACTTCACAGGAGGCAAGTCCACAACAGTTGAACCTTGTCGGAATAGCAGAATCACGCAGAATGGGACTTTGCCATGGAGAAACTATATGACCGTTGGAGGCGCACTGACAGTTAGAATGACGCTCCAGAGCGACTAGAAACACAATTATTGACGAAAAGACCGTCGTTGGACCATTGAGACCATGCCATAACGGACAGACTCGCATTGATTTAGAGCAAGTAATTTAGGAGTTCGTCGAGCAGGAGGCTCTGGTGAAGCAGCAAGTCGAGGCAGGTTGAGCTAAGCTCGAGGCCTTCGAAAAAGTATTGCCCAGATCTGAGTGACTCAGGATTAATCACAGGTGAGTGTTGGGGGCCTGTTGGCCCTTGACCAAGTTTTGAGGAAACATTGGTCATGATTGACTATTTTTTGGATTTCGACAAGTTGGTCGAAGATGGAGCACCCAGGCCGAGCTGAGATCATGGGATCTCACTTATCTTGCAGGCTTGTGGACCCAGCAAAGGGTTTTTAGGGTTGATTTAATGGGTTAAGGGGTGTCGGCCCATGGTTTTACCCATGATTAGGACTTTTTGTGATGTATAAATAAGTAGTAGCTAAGAAATGTAGAGGGCCATTGCCTTAGTGCATAATCGGTTGGATTGTTGTTGTCTAAGTTGGCTTTGTGCAAGAATATGTAAAGGTTGGTAAGTGTGAATAGTTGTTGTCTTTTGTGCATGTTGCATGTTAATACTTGCAGAGCTAAGTGAAAGTGATTGTAAGTGATCTGTGCAAATACTGTGTAAGGAAGGCTCTCTGCTTGACAGAGGAATTGGCTTTGTGCCTTGACCTGATTTTGGGAAAGACGATATGGTGCTTAGTGTGAAGATCTTCTGTCCTCTGCGGAGTAAGGCTTTGTTCACAGGAGCAACTGAATGTAAGAAGATTGAAGAATAATAAAGAAGAAGAGAAGAAGATTGGTGGACGTAGCCCCACACTGGGGTGAACCATGGATATCCTGTGTTTGATGTGCTTTGTGCAATGTTGTTGATGTTGTTTATGATGTTTATCTTCTTAATGCATTGATCTTGATGTATGATAGATAGATATATGTATGCTTAGTGATTTATGTATGATGAATGTGATCTAATTCTATGTGCTAAGTGACTGAAAGTACGTGATCTTTGTTGTCACTGCGTTGATCTGTATTTAAGGTTTAATGTGTAATGAGAATGAGACTCATGTACTAATGCCCCTGTGCCAACAACATTCATTAATCTTACTGCAAGCATTAATTTCTTAATGTGATAATACACATATTGTTTCTTGTCAGGGTTGAAGTTTGGAACGATTTTTTTAGGATTCTTAGGTAAAGGATGCATGTCTCCTGGAACAATAAATATATCTTGAGCAAGCCAAGTTATGTTAGCATTAGGTTGGCCATATCTCCTATGAGACTGGTTTCTATAGAACTTCCTAAGGTTTCTTCCTCTAAAAAAGTTTTTTCAGAAGAATCTTTGGGAGTTACAGGAGGAGAATTAGGGGGAAGTGGTGGTCCATCAACAATGATAGATAAATACTCTTCAAAACTTGACTCAGTAGGACGATATGTCCCCCTAAATATATTGGAAAGGTTGTAATTAGGGGTTTTAGTTGTTGGGCTAACTGTGTCGGTTGGAAAGCTAGGGTTGGTTGGAAAAGTGGGGTCGGTTGGTATTTCGGGCTTAGGTTGTCTATGCCTTTCGAGTAGAGGATATTAAATATTGTTTTGCCCAGTTTTCTACTCAAACCTCAGTTCAAGGCACGCGAGCATTCGACCAATCGAGCAATTCCAACAACTTCTATTCTAAAGAGAGCTCGATGCTTCAATATTGAGTTGGGACACACTCCGACGATCGGAGAATTCAGCAGGGGTAGGAAATAAATTAGACTTCGGTTCAAGGGTCTGCTTAGGGTGAGAAGTATGGGATTCACTATGCTAAGTGGGATTTCTTCGTGGAGTAGAATAGATGTAGTCGGGATTATAAAAAACATTGTTATTAGCCATTCATTTTGTTGGCCCTCCTTCTAGAGCCAATTCTATTGATAGACCAAATTGGCATGGGTCAATTAGTAAGGGAGAATGCCCGATGGTAAGTCCCCATTAGAATCACTCTTTTTTGGGATAAACGAATCCTACTAGTATGTGGGCTCGGTGGACACTAAATTTTTTAATAGAGGAGAATAAATTCAAATCAAATCTGATAATTATTCTACTTCTAAATCTAATCTACAAAAATGAAATCTATGTTATTCTATCTTACTACTAATATAAACTATCTTGATCAGGAGATAGTCTAAAAGGGTCGGAGGTAGATTAAGATATATTACAAATCTCTGAAAAAAAAATCACATAATCAACAATATGTTAAACCAACAATGCAATAGAGACAATGAATGAAAAGTCATTGACTAAAATCGAAACATTGTCGTTGCACCCAATAGCAACCATGAAATCATCAGTTGTATTAAGCAACATTCACAGAAGAAATTCATATGCATGAGCATTCATATAACTAATGAAATCTAATTGTAAATGATGAAAAATCCAATATCACAATTGAATACCATTCATGGCCACACAAATAGTCCTTTTTTCCTTTATTCCATGCAATAAGAATACTACAATGGTATATCGGGCAAAAATTCCCTCCCTCCCTTGTTTTGTTACAATAATCTTTCTTTTATAGAACAAGAGATACATTTTAGCTTTTGTCACTATTAATGTTATAGTTACAATCGTTCTATTTTATCACTTTTGTCCTTTTCTATATTTAGGGTTTCTCTTCACATTATAATATAGGATGAAGTTTTTATCAATCACCCTTTTTATAAGTTGTCCATAAATTATGATCTTTAGAGATTTCTTCGATATGACTAGATTGCATATTATCTATTTTTATCTCTCCATCATAGATCTTCTCTACTACATCTCATTTCAACTCCTTACGTGTTTTTTGAGTATATGCATTGAGTATAGTTGCAAGATTTATCGGTCTTATAAAAAGTTGTTCAAAACATCCTTATTTATTTTGTTGATCTACTCAATTGCCTTTGTTGTTGTTGTCTCTGCTATGTTCCACCTCTACAATTTGTAGCTTGTTGGGCAGTCTAGTTTAATTCATCCATTGTTGGCATGCTAAATTTCTCTAAAACTTTATCGCCTGAGTTCCATAGTCTAAAACAAGCCTTGGTGGTAGTATTGACTATTTCCTCAATGTCTTCATAAGAGGCCTTCCATGTATCCAGTAGTACTTGGGTTTTCTCCTCTTTCTTATGATCAATTCTAAGAAGATTTGAAGGGGTCTCTGGATGTAGCTTCTGCCATTCTACAATCTTATCAAAAGCATCCAAGGCAGGTTTCCTTTGGTCCAATTATGTATCCACATGATCAGACAACTTCATTAGATCACCATGACATTGTTGGATTTCATCTAACTCAGTGAAAAATCATGTTTATGCTTTTCTTAGATCTTCATTTGCTATCCTGGTTTCATATTCTCTGATCTGTATTCTCTGTTTCTTAGAGATAGTGGTTTTATCTAGGCATTTTGTTCTCATCCTCTCCATCTCCCGTGAATTTTCCTTCTTTAGTAAGCATTTTCCCCTCCGAGAATGGAATTTTTCCATATTTTCTCTCAGAATCTTGCAAAATTAAAACAATGTTAAGGGTTTTGTAAAAGAAGCAAACATTCCTATTATATCCAAAATACAATAAATAGCATAATATTACAATTAATGACCATATCTACATGTATCCTGAACAAAACCAGCAAAGGAATTCTTAACAATCTAGGAGGGGGCTTAGAAATCTATTATTTTTCTCTTTACTCAGTATAGTTCGAGGAACAAAATGAAAGAGTGGGGAATAAGTATATACATTGAATTCACTTACTCCTTGCCTTACCATTAATGTAATTGAATTTGAAAAATTATAACGAGACGGAGAAGTACAAATATGAGTAATGTTATTTGGAAGTACCTCATTGGCCTTACCACTATGATTGTTGATTGTGAAAACCTGATACAAGACATCGAGATGATGAGTATCAGGGATTATTCTATCAGAAATTAATACATTAATGATAACACAATTGGGGTTTAATCCATCGGGGATATGCCATTGGGGTTACATCCATTAGAGTTACATTCATTGGGGAAGGCTCATCGAGGTTACAGCCATCGGGGATCCATCCATCGGGGAAGGCTCATCAGGGTTATGCCCATCGAGGATTGGTCCATATTAGATAATAAAAGTGTCTGTTGAAAGGAAAACCCAATGAATATTCATGGAGGTGATATATCAAAAGTCGGTGTATCGAGATGAGCGATAAGGTGGAGTGGCGCCATGTAGGAAAAACCAAAATTGTGCGAGGATATAAATCTAACGTGAAGATGACAAGTGGAAAAGAGGAGATGTGTCACTCAATGGAAAATTTGAGATGAAAGGACCTTGTTAGAAATAATGTATCTTTTAGCTTGAAAGAAATGAAACCATAGATCATGATCAATCACAACCATCAGATCTTTTGGGGTTGAGAAATTCGTTAACCCTCATGCATATTTAAGCCCTAATTTGATTTGAATCGTCGGATCAGATCATTCTCAGGCGTCAAATATTTTGGAAGTAAATTGTATGGTTAAGGAGTGCGCATATTTAAACCCGAATTTGATTTGGGTTGTTCAATCACATCAAATTGGGATGTAGTATATTTTGAAGTTAAGAAGGAGTTTAACCCCCATGCATATTTAAGCCCAAATTTAATTGGGGTCCTTCGATCATGCTAATATGGGCCATGGGATATTTCGGGGTTACGTCCACCAGGGATTAGGAAATGTGATTACTTAAAGGAAAATTCAATGAAGATTATCTGAGGGGATATATTTGGGCTCGATGCCATGAACAAGGCTTGAAAAAAGTTAATTGAATTATATATAAGGACTATTTTAATGGAAAACTCTATCTATATTTCCCGAAGCGATATTGGGAAAAACCATATCGTGAGGCAAGAAGTGAACCACTTAAAAGGAAAGACAACATAGAGTCCCAAAGGTGATATATCAGGAAAACACTCATTGGGGATACACTATCAGGAGTCACTTTAGATGGTGGATTTGATAATGAAAATCCCGAAACCGATATTAGATATCAAGTATCAGGAAAACGTAAACAGTGTAGACTTGAGAACTCTGATAAGCAAAGGTTGATAGTCTGGTACCGATATTGGTTTCGACTTCATTGAACGCTACAAATGAATGCAAGTGAGATCGATCAACCAAGAGTTGATATAGGACCATTTTTTAATTAAATCATAAATAGATAGAGCTGAAAGAATTAATAATTTTTTGAAAAATTCATTCAAAATGTACATCCAAAGAAAGGCGAAAGCAAGGTAAAAAGACCTTCCATCCTTTGTTAGTAGCACAAAAATACTAGGATCTCAGGAACTACTTTTTTCAATCCAACTTAGTCTAGGAATTTTAGTAGGGGGGGCATTAAATTTTCCCATAAAAGGAAAATTTAATGGCAGTTGTTGTAGCTACAACAAGTTCGAAGCATAAAGAACACCAAGATGCTTCCAAGGAAGGAAAGAATAAGTAAAAATGAAAGGACAAGAAAATAACAACCACTGCAAATTAGTGCAAGGATCCAAGTAACCACTATAACCATTTTAATATTGATGGTCATATCGAAGATAATTGTTGAATGTTGCATATAGAGTTGAATCTAAATAACCATAAGAAGGAGGCCAAGAAAAATCACATATTGACCATGCATTTAGGAAACTGGGTTGAGATCAACTTAGAAGTAGACAAAAAAGGTGTCTCCACTACAATGTGGAAGGAGGTGAACCTAAGTAGCCTCCATGCCAAGGAAGAGAAGGAGATGAATAAAATATTCCATATCAAGATCTAGATAAAGAAGATAAAAGGTGGATGCTCTATTTCCAGTTCATAGGCCAACCTCATAATAGACGATTTGGTAAATGTTATCCCTCATATTGCATGAGAGATAAACTTGGTCTTCTGGAGGTTGGTGTGACCATTTTATCCTTTCAAAGGTTGGAATGTTGGTGGAGTTTTCTTCAGGGGTGTATCTTTTCCTTCACAGATCTTCATCATGGTGGTCACCTAGTCATGTTCTAGTCACTTTCACTTAGTGTTGCATGGTTGTCCTCTAGTATGATTATGTACTTATTGTTCCATGTCATTTCCAACATTTCACCTAGGAAACATATTATTTACAAACATATTATCACTTTTTCCTAGGTAGAATCAAGTTCACACATACATTCCACTTCACTCCAACTCCTAGCAGGTGTAAGGTACTTTTTGCTTATAATTCCCTAAGTTATAAACCTTATTAACTTCTCAAATATTATATTTCCACTATTTCTATTGTGAACACACCTAACTAGTTCAAGATATTTAATTAAGTTTTAAACCTTAGGTTGAGTGCCTAAGTATCGGCCTATTATTACTTTATTGATATAAACCTTTATTAAGGTATTTTTCCCTAAGTATTACTTGCTAATTTGTCACTAGAGGCTATAACTTAAAGTCCATATGGTACACATGAGACTAGGCATTCCCCCTTGGGCATATATGTTGAGGAAAAACACAAAACAAAAAGTCAGTTATCCCTAGCCTCATTTTATCCTTGTTCATTCGTGATAAACCTCATTCATGCTTCATCCTTATATTTTAGCATGAGGTTCGAGGAGTTAGTTAAATCTTGAGTTGACTAGGGAAACTATTATCCATGTGCCCTAGGTTTTTTTACCCTCCACATCGTCCACTCATGCACACATCCCTAGGTGGTGCACTCCACTATGAGGAATTCTCCACTTTTTACATAACCTTGTTCACACCTTGCACACATATTAAGTGACTAGTGATGGTTTGACTTGGTCAAAGGGTGGCCATTTGCACACATTTTGAGGAGATCTTATGGATTTGATAAAGACCCATTTGCACAAGTGTTAATGTCACCCTCTCTAGGGTGAGAACTTCAAGGTTGACTTGGTTAAAGTGGGAAAAATGCACATTTTTCAAGGGTACACTTGTCTCTCTTCAAGGGCACATGCATGATGAATATTTTATTGTGATGAACGTTGTTAAGTGGACAAAGGAACTACTTTCTAGGGGGCTCACTTGTGTCATGGTCATTATCCACTCAACTTTGTCCACAAAGCACAAGAACCAAAGGAACACTTGCTAAAGTAGTTATTTAATGTTTTCTTGGTAAAAACTCTTCTAGAGGAGTTAACTAATGAAGACACTTGGAATTTCCATGCATATCTAGAAGAGTGCCCTCATCCTTGGAGCTTTACACGTGGAAAACCACTCAAATTTTCCCTAGTCAAGAAATATTATTACTTGGAGGTGGTTATTTCTAGAAGAATGCCCTCGTCATGGAGCTTTACACCTAGCATTCATGCAGACCTTTGGAAATTCGCACTAAATCTCCTTACCTATTTGACCAAGCCTTTTATTACTATTTTCAAGAAAAGGAGGACAAAAGTCACGCATATTTTACCTTTACATGAAGATAAGGATGGAGGAAGGATTGGATTTCTCAAGGAGGCTAACTAATTCTTATCAAAGAAATCCTTGAAAGCATCCTAGTATATTGGATGTCTATAGTTAAAGTTTTGAAAGGCATATTAAAAGAAATTTAGAAAGTTTCCTTAGGATAGGAAGGTAGACTATTGAAGCAATTTCGTTGGTAAGATGGAATTGATTAGCAAAGCCAAAGAATTTCAGTGGTTGGGGTTTGAAGAACATCTTCATTTTCAGAAAAGCATTGGAAATAAAGAATATATGAAGGTTGATTAACAATAATCCCCTAAGGGGGAAAGTTATGACTTCAAAGTATGTCACAAATGGGACAATAGAGAGTTGGTTTAGGCAAAGGAAAAAAGAAACAAAAAATGTCTCAAATGTTTGGAAAGCTTTTGTGGAGGCTTCCCCTATGGTAGAGAAATGGTTTGTATGGAAGGTCGGTAATGGAAATAAGGTAAGGATTAGAGAAGATCCATGGATTGGAGCCTCTAATTCCTATAAATTTCAATTGGTCTTTTGGATCATTTGCATGCGATGGGAAATTTTTTTCTTGGTGATATTGATGTGCTTGGAAGGAAATCTCTGTGGAGACAAGGTGTAACACCCTGTTTTCCCCAGTCTGTAAAAATAATTATGCTGGCCAAGAACTGTGGCAAACTCAAAGATGTGAATGTGTGATTTTGAATGGACCTTAGTATACAAGGTCAACAAATGTAAATTAACATTATATATATATATATATATATATATATATATATATATATATATATATATATATATATATATATATATAGGACTGTTGAGAGGGCGATGTGCTAAAAAATAGACCACGATGGTTGAAGAAAGGTGGTGGAAGGCACTTGGAATGGTGGCGTTAACTTCCACTGAAACCAATACCGTATTTGGTATTCACTGGCCCGGAGAACCAAGAGAGGCTCGCTGGCCCCGAAATGAATTACTCGCTAGGATGGTAGGTGGAGAGGCTCCTCATGAGTTAATGAGGGATGGGGGTGAACTGCCCATCCGTGGAGGCCTCAGACCTGATCACCACGGGGAAATTCGTGCCACACGCAACCTTGCCGGAAAATAAAAGGCAGGTAAAAGGTGTGGAAAGGGGGACGAGAGGGAGAGATCGCAGGAAGAGATCGAAAGAACTCTGGAACAAAATACATAGGGAGAAATAGCAGAGAAGAAGGAGAGTAACCTTCATTCTCGATCGCTGAAGAACCGAGACAGAGAGTCTCAAGCATCGTGGTCTAGCTCAGGGGTGGATAGTGGTAAATCCATTCAGAGTCGTTGAGCCTACGGTTGGGTGGAAACGAGCACCCCTCTCAGCAGTTGCATCACCTGGTGTTTTCTGATAAGTGTTATATCTTGTATCTTGAATTTAAATATTATGACACGTATGCTCATGGTTTGTGAAATTATGAATGATTTCCGTATAAGACTGTCTGTATGGTGGTTGCATGCTTATATTGGAAAGACCATATATGACTTACGTATATATTTGTATATATGTATATTTTGAAAGGATTCAGTATTCAAGTCTGTTATCGAGAAATCTATTCCCTTATTTTATCTCAAGTAATGCCTTGGATAGATCTTCCCACAAGGACACCCTTTTTAAAGTTTACCCAAGAATCTGCCAGAGGATTTTATGGCGTAAGTCTGAAAAACCCTGCACGAGAGAGAGAATGGTCCTCTTAGACTTAGAACATTTCGGCGTTTCGACACCCAGGGTATCTAGATGCGAGTCCTCTTGTACTCGCAAGTCCCGAAACCCCGACCCACGAAGTCCTGAAATGACAGCGTGTGGATGAATTAAGGACCTCTCGGTGGTTCGGTACCCAGGATACCCTTCCTCTTGCTAAATGCACGAATGAGATCCTTTCAGAAAATCTAAGGTCTGTTACGATTGTTAAGTTGAATAAAGGAACGCAGGCGTTAATGCCTCGACCCCTTTTTAACCTTCATAAGTAGCGAAGAAATCGGGACCGTCGATCCCAAGACCCATGGGAATGCATGGACCGTCCAGCTGTAGAGTACACGTGGTGGCCGGTAAGCGTTTCAGCACCCGGGGAACTAGAGGGTAAGAACCCTTGTCCTCAGGACTCGTGAAATCCTGACATATGAAACCCCAAAATGATGGGGCATGGACAAGTTAAGATGATTCGGTATTTCGGCACCCGGGATACCTAGAGGCAAATCCCTTGTGCATGTCAGTCCTGAAATCTCGATGGGTGAAATCCCGAAAGGACAACATGCGGACATGTTACGATATTTCGGCATTTCGGAAATCGGAATACTAAAGGGTCTATTCCCTTGTACTTGCAAGTCCCGAAACCCAGACTTGCGAAGTCCCGATATGGCATAGTGTGACTTGGATCTACATTTTGGCGTTTCAGTACCTGAGACCCCCAAAGGACAGTTTTTTTCCGTGTGCCTACTAGATTCAAAACCCCGAGATAGCCTAGTGCGCATAAATCTAATACTTCGGTGTTTCGGCTTCTGGAGTGCCGAAGGGCATGAACCCCTTCACGTTTTATAGCGCGAAATCCCGAAAGGAGAAACCCCGAAATGATCTTAGAAATGAATACCGGTTTCAGAGTTTCAGCTCTCGGGAAACCTAAGTGCGAGACCTCCTGTTTGCGCATATCCCAAAATCACGGCATACAAAACCCCAAAATAATAATAGCACGGATGAGGTAGGGTGCTTCGGTACTTCGGCACCCGGGATACCTAATGGTAAGTTTTCTTGTGCTCGCCAGTCCTGAAAACCCGGTTTGTGAATTCCCGAAATGGGTTGAGTGACATATATATATAGGTATGTGGGATTCAGAGTTTCTGGTCCTGGGAAAACCAGGTGCGAGACATCATGTCGTCGCATAACCCGAAATCCTGAAACAGTGAAGCATGTTTAGAATTGGCGTTTTTTCGGAGTTTTGGCTCCCGAGAAACCCAGATGCGAAACCTCCTGTCATAGCATCCCTCGAAGTTCCGGTATGCGAAATCCCGAAGGGTAGAGTGCCCAGACTTAACCTGGGTCATTGTTAATCATGTTAAGCAGTTAGATCCATTTTGTATTTCGGCACTTCGAAAGACAAGAGGGAAAGGGGAATACATGCACTGTGATTTCCCAAATCGTGAAAGCCGACGAGCACCCCCCCGATAAGACCTGTGGTCATAGCCGCCGATAATATGAGTGCGGTTAAGGGATAGAAAAGATGAAAAAGGCGATTTTATTTATTTATTTCCGTAGTGGGTGTGTTACACAAGGATGTTAGCAACATATTTGCATCCAGATGGTGCTCTGACAGTGGAATGGATGACATATGTTATAAATTTGATTTTAGGAGTAGTCATATTGACATAAGAGGAAGATAGGTTGGAGTGGTCTATGAATTGTGGTTCTGGTGATTTCACAGTCAAATTGGGTTATGTGGCTAGTATGGAAGAAGTTGATCAGAGATATGTCCAACACTGGTGGGCTTTGATATGGAAAATGCGGGCTCCCCAAAGAGAAATAATAGTGATATGGTTGGTACTCACAAACAGATTGCTAACATGGCACAACATTGTTAATTTGGTAGCTCAAAAGGTGTCTCACCTAAGCCTATGTGTCCAAGGCTAGCTGATGGACATAATTAAAATACCCATATCAACAATTTTAATTTGTCCTAAGTTTTAACTTAGGAAAAATATAAAATTCACTTTAATGACTTTTATTAACTTTTCACTCAGATTTCTGAAAAGTGAATTTTCAGAGATTAATAATTCACAAAAGTGAATTTCAAGAGACTTCTAGAATATTCTTGAAAAAGTGAATTAGAGGGATAAGAAGATGGTTGAGGGTGAGATGGACATACAACACATTTGAGAAATAATAAAGGAGGGTGTTGGCTGAGGAAGAGCAGGGAAATTTTATGGCTAAGAGAGAGGGTGACCTAGGCTGAGAAAGAGGGTTGTACGACAACAAGAGTGCATGTTGTACGTCAGGTCGTACATACCGTAGAGAAGAGGCCGAGTTTGGGGCCATACATCATCAGAGAAAGAGGGTCGATTTATTAGGGTTGTACTGGGCATTTTTATAAGGCCATACATATCGTATTTGTTGGGAAAGACAGGTCATATAGTTGGGTCGTACAACACAAATCAACTGGGTCGTATAGTCAAGAAGTGGGAAAAACTTTTATAAGAAAAATTCTGAGTGTATTTGTTTCTATAATATTTATTCCTCTGAAGCCAATAAAGCCCCTCCTTTGCTAGTTTTCCCCAAACTTGGGTTTCCAGGGTATTTATGGTGTTCTCAGAGTTTATGTGCTTGATTTCTATTTGATTTTGTTGTTCATTTTAGTTACATAACTCAGTTGTAAATTTAATGCATGATTTTCATAAGTTATATCAACATAAATTAATTTTTGGGTAAAGAAAAATCATTGGAATTTTATTTTTTGTTTGCTAAGTTTAAATAAATTAACATGGTATCAGAGCTCAACCTTTGAATACAGAAGGAACCAAGTGAAATCGTTTTGCAGACCAGGAGTAAATAAACAATGGGGTCAAGTTACCAAAGAGGGCGTGCAAATCAGGGTAGCTGACATAATGACTAATGCAGGCCTGAGATTCGAATATAGGCTGAAGGGAGCCTCAAGCTTCAGTCCATGGAGAGAGTGAATTGGTTTGTTGCTGGAGGAACATGGATTGTGGGAGTTTGTTGAAGGGACAAAAATACTTCCAACAGACCCAACACAACAACCAGCTCACCTTAGGAAGGATGTGAAGGAAAGGAGGATAATTATTGATGGAGTCAAAGACCACATCGTTCATCATCTGTCTGGCAAGAAGACAACTAAGGATATGTGGGAGGCCCTAACTAAATTGTACTAGGCATATAACCAGAGCAGGAATATCATGCTCAAGGAGAAACTCAGAAGCACGAAGATGGTCAGGGGTGAGTCAGTTGCTACATATCTCACCAAGTTCACTCATATCATAGATGAACTAGTAGTTGTTGGAGAGATTGTGGATGAGAATGAGTTGGTGAGGACAGCCTTGAATGATTTAACCAAGCAGTGGGAAATATTTTTCAAAGGTTTTCTAGCACGGGAGAAACTCCCTGATTGGGAGAGGTTATAGGATGAATTCACCCAGGAGGAGTTGTGATTTGGTACCTCACACGCTAGTCATCCAAAGAGTGAGGATGAGGATAACCTTTCCTTAACTGGAAAAGGCAGGTTCAGAGGGAACAAGGGCCTCAGTCGATGTCAGACCTCTAAGGGAGAAAATAAGAAATACTTCAACAAAGTTAAATGTTTTGTCTGTCACAAACTAGGACACTTTTCTAGATAGTTCCCTAACAAGAAGAAGGGAAACAACAATTCATAGGTGGTTGCATCAACTTCAACTGAAGTTGATGAGTTTGCAGCTAGGTTCAAGAATGAGTTTTCACTCATTGCATGTCTTTCTAGTTTAGCCAGTTCAGGGGTGTGGTACATAGACAATGGTGCCTCTAGTCAAATTTCTGGAGTGTGGGAGTACTTCTCAAACTTGCATGAGCAGGATATGGACCTCATGATTGAGATGGGAAATAATGCCAAGTGTCGGGCAACAAGTCATGGGACAGTCACATTTTAGAGGGAGTTCGTGAAGTGACTGATGGTGAGGGAGGTGTTATATGTTCTAATCATGACGAAGAACTTGATATCAGTTTCAACATTGGAGAACATAGGCTATGTAGTTTGATTTCAGGATTGGTGAATGTACATCATGCCCAAGGACTTTAGGACAACGAATGTGATTGGTGTCAGGCAAGAGAAGTTGTATACGCTTTAGTTTGATCCATCCCGAGCATTGGTGAGCAACGCATGTGACTTGATAGAGTTGTGGCATAGGAGGATGGCGTACTTGCATCATGGAGAAATCAAAGTGCTTAAGGCGATAGTGACAAGACTTCCAAACTTTAGCATAAAACATCATGAGGTATGCAAGGGGTGTGCTATGGGGAAGCACACCAAGACAACCTTCCCAAACAGTGACAATAGGACAGGAAACATCCTTGACTTGATACACTCAGACGTATGTGGGTCCATGTCATCACCATCTCAAAGTGGGTATGAGTACTATGTCACCTTCATCAATGACCATTCCAAGAAGACCTGGATCTACTTCAAGAAGACTAATGACGAGGTCTTCATTCATGTTGAGCACTCAACGCACACTTAAAATTCTCAAAATTTTGGGTACCACTTTCTATTGTTTTTTCGTTTGAATTTTGTTTCCTTTGATTCAACATGAGTTGCATTTCTCCTGTTTTTCCAAATTACTCATTTATTTTCATAGTTTGACTTGCATCTACAAATCAAGAAATGGTCCAAATAAAACCAAAACCACATGTCTTTCATGTTGATGTTTTGGTAGTTGCGGGAGGTATTGACCTCCATGTGTAACCTTTGACTTAGAATAGAATATTTTGGAAGCAAGTGAACCGCTAAATAGATGTTATAAAACCCTAGGAGAGAAGTCAACCTCAAGAAATATAATATTAAAGTAATAGACACATCAATAAGGAGAAGTCAACCCTAGTTAACTAGATAGTTTAGTATAAACAGGAAGTTGCCTAGTTCATTTGTACACACACTCACTTAGCAAGTGTGCAAGTCTAGAAGACTGCAGTTGTAGCTAGAGGTGTGCAAGTCTAGGAGCAATAGCTACAACTAGAAGGGGCCCAAGTATGGAGGAGTAGTGTAGCAGTCGTGAGTATTTCTCTTGTGTGCTTCTCTTGGAGAAAAGATACGCTCTTCTTGTATGGCTATTGTGATGTTGTTGCAAAAATTGTGGCTAGGGTTTATTTGTTAGTTTTGAAGTAGGCTTGCCAGAATTATTCTAAGTAAATGATAGTGTGCTCAGGAGTGGCATATTTGTGAATGCATATGGTTGGGTGACAATGATGTGACATTGTCTATGGTTAAATGAGCATACCAAAATTTTAACATGGAATCAGAGCTAGTTTCCTTCGTAACGGTTTAACTGTTGGAAGGAATATCCTCAATTTCCCCCATTGTCAAGCTTGTTGAGCACTTATTGAACCCACCAAGAAATACGCCTAAGTAGGGTGCATATTTTCCCTGGATCAGATCTGCAAATTTCTGAAGTTGATAAATTAGGGTTTCTTCATAAAACCCTAGGTTTGCAGTGCCATTTCCTTTGTGCCAGTTGCAGTGACAGTTGTAGCACCAATTACAGTGCCAGTTGTAGCACCAATTACAGTGCCAGTTGCAGCACTAGTTACAATACCAGTTGTAGTACCAGTTACACTTCCTTTGGACCAGTGAAGTTTATGTCAAACGTTGGGCCTAATCTTTGGTTATCCTAGTGCACCTTACCCCAGCGCATATCCAACTACCTTTAGATTGCAAGTTGGAGCACTGTGAAGTTTAAGGGTTCATCATTGTTTGTTGATATTGCCGGAGGTATGTACATGTATATGTTTAAATTGTATCATTATATTAAGGGTATTTGCAGGAGAATGAATCTTTTGTCCAAGCAACAATTGTAGATCTAGAGGTATCTCAGATCCAGCACATTAAGAGGAACAACGCACTCCAAGTTTGATTGTTTTGATATGCTTCTAGATGTTATGGAATTATTGTGATCTTATGAACATCTAGTTGTATTTTGATCTATTGAAGTTATGATTATCATACTAACCTTTGGTCAAAATTAAAGTTATAAGATGACTCTAGTCAAAGTATTAGATTGATTAAGGATGAGATTTTTAAGTTTACCTGCATTATATTCCCTAACTTGGAATTTTGTCAAGAAAGCATATTGTCTTAGTACAAGGGACAAGTTGGAGAGAATTCTTGTCATATTGAGTGAAGGAGACTCGGAATAAAAGCAACAACACTCATTCTTGAAGATAATACTCTAGGTTCGACGTTTGATTGATTAAATTGATAAGTTTCCAATTTGGACATATCAAGTTTGATAATTGCTACATTACAAGTAAACATTATAGTTGTGACAACAATCCTTGAAAGGTTATATTACCTCTAGATACAATGAATACTTGGTATCATGTGAGTATTATTGATATAAATGGTTATTGTACTTGTTTACAAGATGTAACTAACATCTCCTTTAGGAGATACTTCTTGTTTTGCTTCCCAACAGGTCACCCTGGTAATGGTATGTTGATTACCATGAAATTGTCTTTTATTCTTGTTAACATATATATGTTCTTATGAAAATGCTATTATATTGGAAATACCTTTGCTCTTGTTGCTCTTGTCTTGGGCATGTTATCTTGTAAATTCCACGGAGGTTACCATGGAGATATTGTTGTTCTTGTTTTCTTGTTCCAGGCAGGTTACTATGAAGGAATGATTGGTCACAACACTAGAAGAGTGTTGTTCCTATTTATTATTATTCTATTTCTTATTTTGGCTTTTGTTCCAGGTAGGTCACAAGTGATAGCTTTGAGAAGGATCTATTGTGATGATTGTTCTCATTATTTTTATTATTATTACTATAAGAGTATTATTCTTGTCTATTGTTTTCCCTTGTTGTTGGTGTTGTTCTGGGCAGGTCATAGGTGATAAATCTGAGGGAAGCTATAATGACGGTTGCAGGAGACAACATATTATATGGTCTCTAGTTTGAGACATGGAGCATACTACCCAGATAAGAAGTCATATACTCAACCGCATATATCCATGTATCGAAGAAAAAGACAGAGAAGGATACTTTTGTGAGATACAGAGTATATCATATGGAGATTGATTGTAAGGAGAATAAGGCTCCAAATATGACCGAACAAATCCCCTTAGTGTAGTTGATCACTCTTCATATCAATTGGAAGAGTTAGTAGAGATAGAAGGGCCTACCCAGAATCGATGCAGTAACTAGGAAGAGACCAACATGGTCATGTGACGCTTTGCAGGATGCACATACATATAGCATTGATAAGCCATATCATGAGGAGAAAATGGCTCCACCAGTGGTGAGGCAGGCATCCACAACAAGTACCAGATTAGAAGGAGAAAGATTTCATAGGGAGTCATCCCTCACGCTCTAGTAGGGACGAAGCAGCCTCCCCATGACCATTCATAGGAGACTTAAGAGTAAATCATCACATACAGAGGGAGCATATGGCTTTGAATATTATATAGATGCAGAGGGAGTCAATATTTAGAGGGAGCAGGGAGACTCAGAGTGAATCTGATTTCAGAGAGAGTCAGTGGATTAGAGACTTCCATTCAGAAATTGTTCCTCCTCATATTCATATGTGAGAGAGAGACGTCTTCTAGGACTGACAAATAGGTTCCATGAGTTGAGGGGGATAGATTGAAGCTTTAGAGGCTTCGAGGAGATATGAGACCTCATGGGAAGATTCCCTTGTTTCAATGACAAAGGAGGAACCTAGTCAGAAGGACTGAGATATGGATCTTTTGCCTTGAGAGCAGAAGGGAAGTCAATGGTGACTTCCAAATTGATATACAAGATCAAACATGTTGTTGATGGTATCATAGAGATGTACAAAGTTTTATTTGTTTCCAGAGGATTCTCCCAGCAAGAGGGATAAGTTTATGACGAGAAAATTTTTCTAGTAGTTAGAAGAAGTATACATTGAGCAGCCACAAGATACATGAGAAGGATTCTCATGTCTGAAGATTGAAGAAATTATTGTACGAGCCTAAGAAAACACCTAGGGCATGATATGTCAGATCAGATAGTTTCCTAATGAGCTTGGGCTTTACCAAGTGTAAAGCAGACTCCAACCTTTACTACAAGGTTGTGGATGGTGGACCAGTTATATTACTACTATATGTGGATGACCTGTTTATAACAATAAACGAGATTCTCATCACTGAAAGTAAGAGGAAGCTTGATATAGAATTCGAGATGAAAGACCTGGGTATGATGCATTATTTCTTGGGTCTAGAAGTGTGGCAGAAATTGAATGAGATTTTCCTGTACCAAGGAAAATATGTTTTAGATATTCTAAAGAGATTTGGAATGATGGATTCTAAAGCCATGCCTACACCGATGGTGATGAATCTAAAGTTATTGGGTGATACATCTTCAGAGATAGTGGATGCTATCATGTATAGACAAATGATTGGTTCGCTAATGTACTTAACGAACACAAGGCCAGATATATGTTTTTCGGTGAACACATTGAGTCAGTATATGGTTGAGATGATATGTGTTCACTTGATTGCAACAAAACATGTGATGAGGTACCTGAAGGGTACAATTGTTATGGACTCGTATATGCTTCAGATCGTGAGATAAGCCTACAAGGATTTACTGATTCATATTTGGATGGTAGTGTTGTAGACCGGAAGAGTACATATGGATGTTTCTTCAGTAAGGGATCAATTATGATCTCTTGGTTCAGCAGGAAGAAGACTAATGTGGAGCTTAGCATGGTTGAGGCAGAGTATATAACAACATGTTGTTACGAGGAAAATCTCTCTATGGCTAGGGGTAAACCACAACAGACAGAAATGACTGCAAAAATCAACTCTAATTTCAAGTATGCTATATAAACAAATATGCTATCAAGACAAGATAAAAGGCCTACCTCGTCTAGATGTTCGATGAAGTCCATCGTTGAGCACTTGACCCAAAGCAATATACCTGCAACTAGTCCTCAACAACCAAACAGTGCAAGCATATGGTGATAATATATGATGTTATCACATTCAATAGCATAATACACCAACATTCATAACAAATACGCCCATGGAATAATAATTCAAATATTTGCAAGATATTAATTAGACGAGAAAAGAGTATTTCTATTAAGATATAATCAACATAAGTGAACAAGTTACAGACTTCTGTGTCGGCACGGTTCGGAACCGAGAAAATAAGTTCCTTCCAGTTGGGCCTCCACCACTTCAAACCTCCACCAAATGCAAGCTCATGTAAGAGAGACAATGAAGTTCTCAATCAGTAAGGGAAGAGCTTGGGGGTTGAACAATGTGTTCAGACTTAAATGATAAAGGGATGCAGACTCAATGTGAAGTGAATAATTCCTCCAGAGTAACTTTTCTCTCAAATTTAAATTCTTTCTCCTCTTTTCCATAGCTCGGATTTGGCCCATTTATAGCCTTCAAGTGGAACTGAAGGGCCGAGTCAGAACGTTTCTAGTATATGGAAGGCCAAGGATCATTGATCTCGTGACGTGACATGGAAAACTTGACACTATTTTTCAATTTTGGGCACATTTCGCGATGTACACGGGCTGTAGTGGTGTGCATATAATTTTGGGCACATTTCGCGATGTACATATTGATGTCTTCAAGTCTTCTACACAATCCACCAAAGGTGCAAGTCTACATTGTGTGAATAAAGGAGTTGAGGTCGAACACAATGAGACTTCGTTTGATTACCGGTCATTGAGGTATACCGTTAACATTATATATATATACACATATATAATTATATATTGTTACTGGGCAAGATGCGTGTATGTGGAAAAAATTATATTTTTAGATCTAGGGTTTGCAAAAAGGGACTTCAAGTCTACATAGGGAAATGGAAAAAAGACCTTTTGTGCAAGATTGCATGGGGTGAGGAAAATCTTGCTATAACGTATGCTCCCTAATGTGTGAGGTCAGAGGAGTATCTGTGATGGCCGAAATACATTATAAAAACCCAGAAGTGGAGTAATGGGGACCCAGCTGGAAGAATTAGTTTCTCATTACAATCTGACTTTGCATACATGGCTTCCAATTTGAATTACACTGCAGATCCATGTGAAAATATATCAAACAACTGTCCATGGCCATGAATAGGCAAATACAAATGTGGTTACATGCCAAAGGTTGTCATAGTCACAAACAAGGCCCAGTAGAACCAGTCTTAAAATGAATATGAAGATATCTGTATACAATGGAGTACAATCTGATCTCCCATGATCACTGAAGTCACAAAGGTATTGGTAAAATGAAAAGGTAGCAACAACTCAGGAAAGTTGTGGCTACATACTGATGTCTTCAAGTCTTCTACACAATCCACCAAAGGTGAAAGTCTACATCGTGTGAACAAAGGAGTTGAGGTCGAACACAATGAGACTTCGTTTGATTACCGGTCATTGAGGTATACCGTTAAAAAATGCGAGACAACCTACCGATGATGAAGTAAGGTATCAAGGCACCGATTACATTCTTACAAGTGTGAATAAAGGATTTAGGGTCAAACACTTGAAGAATCCATTGATCAAGAGACATTGATGTATTCCCAACTGCTGATGGCGAGAGAACCTACCACTAATGACTACAAGACTCTAGGTACTCATAGGACTCTAGGTCTCGTTTCCAGAATAGATGAGTTGAAGTCGATGGAAGGAGACCCGCTGAAAGGAGAGAATTAAGGCATTTCTCATCATTCAGCACGAGGTACAAAGCAGGAGATTGATGATTTGGAGGAAATGACGAAGAACATGTTCATGAACCAACGACCATGTGCATATTTTTTGTGTTCCAAGTGAAAGTGGTACATGAAAAAGACCCTCTGAATAGCAGCCAATGAGGAAATCTGCTAACAAAGGCGAGGAAACCACCAATAAGGCTAATGGAATCCAATACATTGCACGAATCCCAATGTGTGAATAGATGTCTTGTTGTCGAACACAAGGGAATCCACCCAGTCAACGACCAATGATGAAATGTTGACTGTTGGGTTCAAGTTTGCCTACCAATGAGGAAAGTAGGACCAGGGTGTGTAATAGGACTACAACTTCTTGTGATTCTGAGACAAACTGAGGGTTTGGCCGACATGCAAAGTCAAGAGTTCTGAGGAATGGTCAACACAGGTTGATAGACATCCTTTGAACAAGAGCATGAGACATATGAAAGACTCTGGCAGGATAGACTCAATGATGAAACCATGAGATGGAGGAGGCATCAATCAAACTCTCCATAGGGATTGAAAGAGTAACTAGTCGGGGGAGTAAATTCTCTGTAACGAAATCATCTTCCTAAGGCCATGCTAAACCCAAAATTATGATGATAAGTGGACTCAAAAACTTTGTGCTATGTTCAAAGGCGACACGACTGCTGCTAATATAAGATAATACTCTCTTCTCGCCCATTTTTTTTTGTTTTTTCATAGTCAAATTAATGTTATGATACAGAGGAGGAAACAAGTGTCACAAGTAAGAAAAACTAGATCCAGTAGTGGAACATACCTATGCTCAATGCAAGGAGGTGCATGCGGGAGATGGAAACTCAGGGGAATGTTCCCTTCTGGGTATAGGGTGTAAAGTTGCAAAGGATATAAACGAGGCTCTGCTTGGTTGAGGATTTAAAACTGCTGAGGCAAACGGTTTATAATGCAAAGAGATATCCGACCAAAGGATCAATACTGCAAGCAAGGGCATGAGATGAAATCACAACTTAATGCCAAAAAATGTCATTTTAAATAATCTTAGCCTACTTGGTGTGAAAAAGGGATAAACTTGTACCAAATAGACGTCATTTCAAATCCAATTTACGAGTGTGAAAGAGACAAGTTCACTCGGCAATCTTTTCGCTTTTTGAAAATGAGTCAAAAAAGAGCTTAACTAAGACTCACGACCTTTCAAGTCCAATTTAATGAGTGTGAAAGGTGATAGCACTCTGTAATTTTCCCAAGGCTGTGAAGACAGTCACAGAGGCAACATCAAAACCACTTAGAGTCAGGGATCTATCCCTCCGAGACTCAGTGAGGGATCTCTCTGTTTGATATAGATTTGTTGGAATAGGATATTAGGCTAGCTATGGAGAATAGGATATGTTTATGAGTTGGGTAGGTGTAGAGAAGAGGAACCATGGGCAATGGAGTCACAATCTGAGATTTAGTCAAAACAAATCCTATAGATAGCCTTACAGGGAAAGGTAGGAAAATCACTAGATTCTTCGTAAGCTTGGGATATGGCAGAGGGGGAAAAATGTTAAGAGGCCAAATTAAAGACAGAGCAGTAAAGAATTTTGCGTTTAAATTTTAGTGGAAAACATTGAAATTGCTTTAAACTGGGAACAGGGTGTTTTTACACAAATCTTGATCTTAAATCTCTTTGAAACAATGGAGAAGACAAACATATATGATAACATAGGAAAACAAAATCACAATGAGAAAAAACTTCTCCAATGAATTTGACACAAGAATCCTGTAACTACTGCGACTGTATTATTGAATTGATGAAAAATATAGGAGGCTCTGTGAGCTGTTTACAAAAACTAAATTATGGTCTCTTCCCCTCCCCACACATTTGATTCCATACAATATATAAACAAGACTCTCCTCAGGTTCCCGAGGTCGAATTCAACCACCTCAGCCAAAAATAGCAAGAAATCCCCAAAAATCTGGAACTGTCCCATGAAAGACGGGCCAGCCTAATTTTTGCAAAAAAGGGGTCCGAACAGACATTTGTTTCTCTTCAACGCTGACACCTGTGAAACAAATGAAGGAGGTTATTGTATATGGGCATGTGTTGGCTAAAAACCTCCTTTGGATTTGCCAAATTCGCCTCCATTTTGCCATAACAGCGCCCGCAAGATCGGGACTGTAACAGGAAAACCAAAAATCTGAAAAATGAGGCTGAAAGATAGCTTTGATTCTCCCTGCTCATGGAAACTGTGAAAAATCTGAGAGAGGTTTTTGTTTTTCAGGCCGTTACAGAGAAAAACCTCTCTCGGTTTTTAAAAATTCGTTTTCATTTGCCTGGAATTGGCTTTGGAAGAAGACTGGTCAAAATGCTGCGAAAGTGGTTTTTGTTTAGGAAGGGTGGTATTCCGGACCCCCCCTGAGGTGGTAAGCGGTTTTAGGGAGGGGGGTTCCGCTGGACTGTGGAGCCGACACCTGTCCGAGGGTGGTTTTATAATACAACCTCATTCTGGACCCCCCCCCTCTCGTTAAACTTCAGATGGCGAGGGGGGTCCATAAATTTTCATATCCGTTGATTTGTTTGATTTGGGAATGTGATGTTTACAGGTGGGTAGGACTTAAGATGGGTTTAGTTTTTATGTTTTTTACTTTTTGTTTCTTTTTAATATTTTTTATTTTGTTTACGTGTTTGTTATTTTGTTTTGTTTTATTATAATTTGTTTTAATTTTTTAATTTTTGTTTATTTTTATTTTGTTTTATTTTAATTTTAATATATTTTATTTATGTTTGTTTTTGTTTTAAAAGTTTTATATTTTCTTTTTTATTTATTTATATGTTTTAGTATGTTTTTTTTTATTATTGTTTTTTGTTTTATTTTTATTTTTTAACTTTTATTTAATCTTTAATTAATAAAAAACTAACCTAGTTACTAAACTAACTTAACTATTAATTAATTAATTATTAACTAGTTTAGCCTAGTTTAACTACACTAATTTTATTGCTAACTTTTATTAATCTATTATTATTTTTAGCCTAAGTTTGGTTTACGCATGGATGGGTGGCGAGCGGGATGTAGTTGACTGGACAAAAGGACAAGGGAGTGAGGGCGCAACATGGATGAAGGATGCAACAGGGTGATGGAGGATTAGGCGAAATAAATGGAGGGGAGAAATGGGATCAACCGAGCCAGACCTCGTCATCACGAGAGAAATGCCAAATCAACAGTCGAAGAATCGAGGTACCTATGATTATAGGACCCTGACAAAAGGGACAAATTCACTCGACAATATTTTTGCTTTTTAGACGAGTCAGAAAAGAGCTTAAATTAGACTCACTTGGGAGTTTCTAGGCGGAAAGTCACAGGGGAGGCCAAGGCTCCCGTGCTATACTTCTTTGAAATTTCAGTAACTTACGAACAGTCGACACAAGCTTGGGAAAACCCAAATCTCTCCAAGTCTAGGAGGATAAAGTGCTAGTAGAGGTTATCGTCTTCGTGATATATCGAATGATGTCTCTTACTTGAAAGGACATAGGTAGAGGCATTAGATACCCCTCAAGACCATCCCAATCAAAGGGAACTTCTCCAGGACTTGGAGGGAGAGTACTCGGGGAGAGTAAAACTCTCTCTTGTTCAAAAGGTGCAGTATCATAAATTCTAACGACATGGTTGAAGGATGCATCACCCTCCAAAAGGAGAGTTGGATTGACTGGAGATTGCACTGGTACGACCACTTATTCAACTCTGGGTTGAATAGGATGCGTGATAATAGGGACATGAGACACATCTCCCTCAACAATGGGGGTGTGGTCAGGAGAGGATTTCATCGGCATGACTTTCATGTCAATCAAAGGAGAAATAGGGTGTGGGGAAACTCCAGACACCTCAGTACCCGAAGAGCCCTCAGGTGAGAACCACGCTTCTGGTATCCTAGCAATAGCAGGACACAAACGAGTAAGTTGATTTCCTTCACAAGTCCTTCATAGGAATTTGGGCTTAAGTCTGAGACGTCTAGGCTTCTCAATCGTATGAGTGCCCCCAGCGTCATTTACAACGACTGGTGACATGTTCTCAGTGTGACTGGCAGAGGTTGGAGAGTCATCTCCCATATGATGTACATAGGTTGGAGATGTGCCATCTATATGACTTGTGGCGACTAGAGGGATGTCCCCAGCATGACTAACAGCAGTTGGTTGTAGGTCTTCAACATGACTTGCAGAGGTCGTCGACCAATCTCCGACATGACTAGTAGTGGTTGGTGATCGAGCTCCAGTATGACTGGCAGTGACTGGACTAGAGGCGGTGGTGAGTTGTGTCATTTGAGACCAAGGTCCCAAGAAATACTCTTTTTGAAACATTGCAGGCCAGGAAAGGTCTTGGTTTACCCCCTGTCCCTGTCCAGAAAGGTAGTATCCTTCGCCTAATTGATCCATAGAGGTTTGTACAGGCATCATCACTGAAGAAGATGTCTGTGAAGAGACAAAAGTATGATAAGGATTATTCAAGTGAGGATATATGTTGCCCCCATGTGAAGGGATTATGTGAAGAGGGTAGCCTGAACCATAAAATTGATTCCCTTCGTATGAAAGACCCTAGGATATATGTGGACTTTCCATGGGAAAAATGTTCGTAGGAACCAGAATGGCGGATGAAGGATACACGGATGGGGTGTCATAAGAAGAAAAACCACCCATTTGAGTACTCGCTCTTGAAAAAATATGGCTAGGAATGGATCTGTAAGAGGGGAGGTTCCAACCCCCCATAGTGAGAGTTGGTTGAGGGGCATGACTCCTATCAAATGAAGATGTAGATGACGGGGCCATGGTGCCCCCGGATCCAAAACTGAGATTCATATAAGTGGGCAAGGGAGAGGATGGGATGGGTGAAGGTATGTTTGGCATATCAATATGAAAATGATTAGAGGCCCAAGGCATGGGTTGAGTGTCATAATTTTGCATACCATTATGAGAAGCAGATGGATTTGTCCCCATGAAATGAGTGAACATCATGGGGGGCGTAGTGGTAAAGGAGGGAGTCGCAGGAAATCCACTATCCTTGATAATGACAAATCAAAGCACGGTATAAAATCTCAAAGGCCTACTAATAATCAAAGAGCACACCAAAAATAATCAAACGACTAATATGCACACAAACAGGATGAAGTGGCTGAAAGGGGCCTCCCTCCCTAAAGTAGGTATTCCTCACCCAAGAGGGGCTTGATACCCCCTGCTAAATATCAGAGGTATCAGAATCAATTAAGGGGCCTCATGGGCTTAAAAACCAGTCGGTCAAATCCCCCTAGAGAAGTAATCCTCCATAGAGGTTGTGTGATATCTGACCCTTATATGATCCAGAGTACCTGCAGAATAACCCCTGCAAGTAACATATGTGGCACCTAAGTCAAGAAACTAAGAAACCACGGTATAACCAATGCACAGGAGAACAGTCGTAAGTCAGGTCCACTGTATGGGTAGGGTAGCAAAGCCTGAAACCTTGAAAGCACTGCCTCTCACGGAGTTAAGGGAACTAACAAGATCCCCATATACGAATAGATCCCCATAAATATATTTGACTCTAAGAAGGTATCGGGGGGATATCCCTTCAACCAACCTCACGCGACCTCGTGCTTAACTTCGGTGTAAGCGGAGCCTCCTGATATTACCAATTATACAATGAATTTCTCCACTCCCTTAGTTAGACACATATGTTGATTTAATGTCCTTGGAGAAGTTTACTCACAAAATCATATTCCAAGGCACTAAATCCTAAGCTAGTTTGTGCACCCTAGAAAATAAAATCGTTACCAATCAATTTTAAATTATAGCGTTAATTTTAATGGTCTTTCTTACTCAAAAGGTGTGGTCGTGAAACTAGTGATATTATGACTCAGCGAGTAAAATAAATGAAAATGAATACAATGCAAAGTCCTAACTTCAATTTCCAATAGATGATATGCTTCCTAAAAATGCAATTTTCAATTCAATTATGCAATTCTAAATAAAAATATAATATTTCTTTACATGCACTAAAATAAATGACAAATACTCAAGACATCAAAATGTCAATCAATGTAAAATGCCTAATATTTTTTTATTTTCAATATAAGAAAAAATGAAAATGCAAGGATTGAACAACAACTTCATATAAAGACTCTACTGTGTATAGACATAGACAACTCAAGTAGGATATCAAGGAGAAAACACCCAGCCCAAGGTGCAAGGACGATCAAAATGAAAAGATGATGAGAAAGGCACCACCCAAAAATTCAACCAAAGACAGGTCTCCTGTCATTCCACTGACACTTAACAGTCACTACAGAAACCCAAGAAAACTCAAAAATCATCAAAACCTACCCAACAACCCCCAAACCCAACAATCAAGCAACAAAGGTTGATGTACGCAACTTCTCAAGGGAAAAGTGCATATGTACGCAGCTCACAGAAGAACAACATGTGTATGTATGCCACTGTCAAGAAAAAACCTGCGTATATGTGTCAAAACACAACTAGGCTAAGGAGAAGGCTGAAAGACTGAGACCCAGAGTGAACAGAGGTTGTCAAGCAATCATACGACAAGAAAATCAATATGAGCGAGAGAAATCTAAGGAGAAAAACACTCCAAACCCCAAAAAAGAAGATTCAATCCCTAGTATGGTCGCCAATTATGTTACGAGGGAAATCTCTCTATGGCTAGGGGTAAAACACAACAAATGGAAATAACTGCAGAAATCAACTCTACTCTCAAGTATGCTATATAAAAAAATATGCTAGCAATAAAAGATAAAAGGCCTACCTAGTCCAAGCATTCAATGAATTCCACCATTGAGCACTTGACCCAAAGCAATATACCTGCAACTAGTCCTCAACAACCAAACAATGCAAGCATATGGTGATAATATATGATGTTAGCACATTCAATAGCATAATCCATCAACATTCATAACAAATACGCCCATGGAATAATAATTCAAATATTTGCAAGATGTTAATTGGATGAGAAAAGAGTATTTCTTGTTGGTTGTGGAGCCTGATTATCTTCCTGATTTAGAGGTCTTTTACTTTCAGCCATGTTTATACCCCATGAAGTATTTACACCCCAGAAGTATGTACACTCTTCCACGCGGGGGAGTGCAGAGGGGGGGTACCCCCTCTG
>ML781794.1:1188728-1208732 GCA_009831015.1 Picea engelmannii
CAGCGGTGGAGTTGTTGAGATCAATCTCCAAGTGGGATATTGTTGGTTGTGGAGCCTGATTATCTTCCTTCTTTAGAGGTCTTTTACTTTCAGCTGTGTTTATACCCCATGAAGTATTTACACCCTAGAAATATGTACACTCTTCCACGTGGGGGAGTGTAGAGGGTACCCCCTCTGCGGGGTCCGGGGGGGCTATCCCCCTGGCTGGGGGCAAGTGGGGCCCCAGCGGGGGTTCGGGGGCGAAGCCCCCGAAGAAAAAATTGCCTTGTAAAAGTATATTGTAATTTCATTGTAAATATGGACCGTTCATTATAAGGTCACAGATCTAACGATAGAGATTATGTTAGGGTTTTTTTCCCTAAAAGGCAACCCTCTTTTACGAGGGAAATGTATTGCGGCTATGTATTTTGGCGAGTATTGTATTCTGAGAGAGGAGACTGTGAGAGAAAGAAGAGGAAGTTACCACGGGTTTTGTTGTAGGTTGTACCCCTTCATTTTGCTGGATAATAATAAAGAAAGGATCTGACAATTTCTCTGGTGGACGTAGCCCACACTGGGTGAACCACATAAATCTGTGTCTCTCTTGTATTGTGTATCTTCTGTTTTTTGTTTCCGCATTTGTTTTATTTTATTGCTCCGCGGTCCTGTTTTTCTAACATTTCTATTAAGATATAATCAGTAGAAGTGAATAAGTTACAGACTTCTGACTTTACACATAAACTTTCTACATTCTGGGGTGGATCTTCCTTAAGTGATTGTTTGGAAAACTGGTTAAAGGTGGAAAAAGTTTTTAAATCCTTAGCAATAATTGTTTGTTGGCATATGTGGTTGGAAAGAAATAGATGTATCTTTGATAGTTGTACTCCCTCAACTCAGAGGGTCAGTATTAGAGTTAGTGGGATGTTGAAACCTACAAGCAGTCAAGTCTTGGGAAGGACTCTTAACATGATTAAGAAGACTCCAGGATTTATTATGGAATTTGTCTGTTGGTTCGATGGAGAAGCACAAAACAATGAGTTACTAAGTGGTGTTGGAGGCTTACTTAAGACTATAGGTAACACTACCTATAAGTGGACTTTAAATTGTGGGCAGGGAACAAACACTAGGGAATAACTCCTGGGCTTGTGGGAATCATTAACATTAGCTCATCAGTTAAATATTGCATAGTTACTTGTCTTGGGGGACTCAAAGATTTTTATAGACTGGATTAACCGCAACTGCAGTTTAAAAGTTACCAATCTTATGGGTTGGATGACGAAGATTAGAGATCTCACTCATTCTTTCACTAACATCAAGTTTGATCATATTTACAGGGAAGAGAATATGGAGGTGGATTCTCTTTCAAAGCTGGATCTTCAAGTACCGGAAGGAAATATAACCTTCAACAAATGGTAGGATGGCCATGAGGGCCCCCCACTATCATTATGTCTTTATTCATGATTTTTAGTCTTAGTGGGTTAGTTCTTATTTCTTGTATCTATTGGACTTGATACTTTCTGTATGTATTTTGATATATATCCATATCGGATAATTATGTATTTTGGATTGTTTTATGTGGAGGGTTGTAGCCTTAGTTGTTAGCCTCTTTGTATCTGTTTTTGGGTGGGTTTTATCCTTTTTGGTGGTTTAATATTACTTTTTGGACCTGGAGTCATATTGTGCGGTCCACGGTACTCTTTGTTGGAGGGGGTCATCATTTGATAGACATGTATGTATTTATGTGAACATCATATATTAATATATGGAGAAATTTTCTATTGGAAAAAAGTTACAGACTTCCATGTCGGCACAGTTTAGAATCGAGAAACTAAGTTCCTTCCAGCTGGGCCTCCACCACTTCAATCCTCCACCAAAGAAAGCTCATGTAAGAGATACAATGAAGTTCTCAATCAGTAAGGGAAGATCTTGGGGGTTGAACAATGTGTTCAGACTTAAAGGATAAAGGGATGCAGAGTCAATGTGACGTGAATAATTCCTCCAGAGTAACTTTGCTTTAAAAGTTGAATTCTTTCTCCTATTTTTCATAGCTCGAATTTGGCCAAGGATATATGGAAGGCCAAGGATAATTGATCTCGTGACGTGACATGGAAACCTGACACTATTTTCAATTTTGGGCACATTTCCCGATGTATGCGGGTTGTAGTGGTGCAACCTGCATATACGCATGTTGTATAGTAGGAAAGGTACGTATATGTGGAAAAAATTATATTTTTAGCTCTAGGATTTACGAAAAGGGACTTCAAGTTTGCATAGGGAAATGGAAAAAAGGAATTATGTGCAAGATTGCATGGGGTGATGCAAATATTTCTATAACACGTGTTCAACTAGCAGCGAAGCATTGTGTCTTCAGAAGCTTCTTACAGGATTGTTTGATCTCGAGTTAGAGGAGAATTATATCTGGTGTGACGACTAGATTTGTGTGGAGTTGATAGAAAAACTAGTGTTTTCCAAGCACAGCGAGACGATGTACCATTATATCATATATATGGTGCACAAGGGAGCAGTGAAGCTCCAGTATGTCACTACTGTTAAGTTTTTAGCTATTAGTAGGTTTCTTTTCAATTTACTAGATAACAATAACATAGGTAGGATCACTGAGAGAAACACAATCACAAGATACACAACATTTACCTGGGAAACCCTCATGGGGAGAAAACCCAACAAAAACTTCCTTAATATAGATAGCCAATACAATGCCAAGACAATAAACCAAAACACTAGAGAATATCCAACACTAAGCAATGCACATCTCTCTTCCTTCTTCTCCCAACTGTAGCTACTAAACTTGCGCACTTGATGAGTGAATGAGTGAGTGAGATATTGAGGTGCTAGCCTCCTTTATTTATACTAGCTGGTAGGCGCTGGAAAGGTGTCTCTTCACTGAGCATGGCCGACTTCTCTTCTTAGTGGTTAAAACCACTTTAATTAGGCCTGGGGGTCGACTTCTTAATTTGCATAATATAATTAGGGTTTGACCAATCCACAAAAGGGGATTTGGTCAAGTACAAATCTCGACATGATCAATCCACAAAAGGGGATTGATATGATGAATAATAACTCAATAATAAATAGAATACTCTTTGAAGTTACAATGTTTCAACACTCCCCCTTAACAAGAAGGGTATTCTACAACATCATTGGGAGAGAGAGAGGGCAGCAACATCAACAGTATCTAGAACACTGACTGGCATATCTATAAATCATCATAAGTTTTTCTCATCATAAATATCATCATCCACAACGAGTTGGAATGACATCATCATCATCTACATCAACATGGATTAGTATAACACTAATCCATCATCATCATCAATAACATCACGAGGCCGATACAACATCACAGTATGAAGGCTGGAGCATCAACAACATCAGCACTAAGTTGGAAATATACAGCACAAAGCTGACATCTCATCAAGATCAACACTAAGCTAGAAATCTTCAACATGAAGCTGGCATCTCATCAACATCAGCACGAAGCTGGAAATCTTCAGCACGAGGCTGGCATCTCAATAACATTAGCACGAAGATGGAAATATTCAACATGGGGCTAGCATCTCAACAACATCAACACGAAGTTGGAAATCTTCAGCACAAGGTTGGCATCTCAACAACATCAACATGAAGCTGGAAATATTCAACACGAGACTAGCATCTCAACAACATCAGCACAAATCTGGAAATCTTCAGCACAAGGCTAGCATCTCAACAACATCAGCACAGAGCCGGAAATATTCAATACAAGGTTGGCTTCAACACTACTCCCCCTTTCGAGGGAGTTCCTTCGGACTATACCAAGCTTGTCTCAAAAGTGCTCAAACTTTATACGAGACAGAGGCTTGGTCAAGACAAATGCAACCTGCTCATTTCTGCTAACATAATGTAGCTTTATGGCTCCTCTCTGCATCATATCACGAATGTAGTGATATTGAATTTCTATGTGTTTTGACTTGTCATGGAACACATGGTTCTCTGTCATTTTTATGCAACTCTAGTTATCACATAGAATCATGGTTGCTTCCATCTCCAGATCAAATAGACCTGTCAACAACTTCCAAATCCATATGGCTTCACAATTGGCGGAACATGCAACATTGTATTCCGCTTCTGCCATGCTGAGAGAAATACTTGATTTCTTCCTACTCTGCCATGAGAGCAATACTTCTAGCCCAATCTGAATCAGTATATCCACTCGGTATGAATTCATGATCTCCATTATAACTGAGAACAAAATCCAACGTACCCTTAAGGTAGCTCATCATATGTTTTGCAACAACAAGGTGAACATGTTTGGGTTCTACTAGAAATTGACTCAAGGTATTCACAGCAAAACATATATCTGGCCTGGTGTTTGTCAGATACATCAATGATCCAATGATTTTCCTGTACAACGTAGCATCAACCAATTCTAATGAAGTATCGACCAGGAGCTTCAACTTTGTTTAAATGGGTGTATTCAAGGATTTACACTCCAACATATCAAACCTATTGAGTACTTCAACTGCATACTTCCCTTGGTTAAGGAATATCTTCTCTGGGCTCTGCCAGACCTCAAGACCTAAGAAATAGTGCATTAGACCTAGGTCTTTCATCTCAAATTCTGCAACGAGCTTCTTCTTACAATCAATGGTGAGATTTTCTTCTCCAGATAGAAATAAGTCATCCACATACAACAACAATATAACAGGCTCATCATTCATAACCTTGAAGTACAGGTTAGAATCAACTTTACTCTTGGTAAAGCCCAATCTCGTCAGGAAACTGTCAATTCTTCCATACCAAGCTCTAGGATCTTGTTTCAATCCGTACATAGCATTCTTAAATTTGCAAACATGTGTTTTTCTATCTTCAACCTCAAACCCTTAAGGTTGTTCTATATATGCTTTTTCTTCAATTACACCATTTAAGAAAGTTGTTTTCACATCCATCTGGTGTAACTTCCATTTCATCTTAGCTGCAAGGGCTATGATAGTTCTTAATGAAGTGTATCTGGCTACATGAGAAAACGTCTCTTCATAATCAATGCCTTCCTTTTGGGAAAATCCACGAGCTACAAACCTTGCTTTATATTTTTCAATACTTACATCAACAACATGTTTTATCTTGTATATCCATTTGGAAGATACCACATCGTTTCTCTTCAGTTTGGGAACTATTTTCCATACATCATTATTTATAATGGATAGGTATTATTATGTCATGGCATCTGCCCATTCTTTCTTTTGAATGGCTTCTTCAAATAAAGTAGCCTCCTTCTCTAAGAGATCACACATCAAAGCCATATAATTGGACAATGGCTTGGGTTTCTTGACTTGTCTCAT
Organism: Picea engelmannii; assembly: GCA_009831015.1. NCBI lineage: Eukaryota > Viridiplantae > Streptophyta > Pinopsida > Pinales > Pinaceae > Picea > Picea engelmannii. The sequence goes on from ML781794.1 coordinate 1,194,047, forward strand.
GGTTCCTTCGAGGGAACCATACCTCTCTCCATCTTGAATAAGTTCCCTTTCCTAGGCTGGCTTTCTCTAGTGAGAGATAGTCATCTGGGGAGATTCTTGGGATTCTATTATGTCATGATCTTCTAGAATATCCTCATCAGGGGAAGTTATGACTTCCCTCATTGGTTATGCCACTCTGGGAGCTACAGGTTCTTCTTCATATACTTCTTCAAGATGGCATCTTCTTGATTTCTTGAGTGTTGCATCTTCATCAAAGGTTACATATATGTTGATCTGAATATGACGGTAACCTGGTAAATACATTTTGAGGGCATTTGAGACCTCACAGTATCCAACAAATATTCCCTTCTTTCCTAAAGGGTCCATCTTGGTTCTCTTCTCTTTTGGAATATGTAAAAATACTGGACAACGAAATATCTTGAGATGACTTACTTTTGGATTCTTTCTGGAGAACATATCTTCAAGGGTTTTGAACCCAAGAGCACTATGGGATAATCTATTATGTACATATATTGTTGTTCTTGTTGCTTCTTTCCATAAGTGCATTGGAAGATCTTAACCGTGGATCATAGTCTTCACGACTTCCATTATAGTTTTGTTCATTCTTTCTGCTACACCATTTTGTTGAGGATTGTAGGGAGTGATGAACTCCTTCTTGATCCCGACATATTTACAAAAGTTTACAAACTCTTTTGAGGGGTATTCTCCTCCATTATCTGACCTAAGTGTCTTGATCTTTCCTTCAGAGAGATTCTCTATCAGGGCTTTGAATTACATGAATTTTCCAAACACTTCATCTTCATTGGGGTCCCTGAATCAAGTTTTTAATTAGACTCTCCTACTCCTTTGATAGGGTACTGGTAATTGTCTCCAAGTGTAAATTTCTGGGGAAAGTTCTTTTTTGTAAGGCTAGAGAGAATGTCTCTTTGACCTTTCATGTGCTTGGAAGCACCACTATCTATGAGCCAAGTATTCTCACCATGTGACACTGATCCTGAGAGGGCAGAGATTAAGACATAGTCTTCAATCTGTTATTTTATCATCTTTGTGGGTGGCTCTTCATATTCAACTATATGGGCATGGTGCCTTTTGTTTCTTTTCTTGTATTCTTCTCTTCTAGTTGGACAATTCTTAGCAATATATCCCATCTTGTCACAACGGTAACATTGGTAGGATGAGAAATCCTTTTCTCTTCTTTGACCTTTTTGAAACTTCTGGAATCTCCTTGGAGGGTGATATTCTTTATGGATGAATTTATTTAGGGAGTGAGATTCCTTATGTTGATGAGTTTCCTTCTGAAAGTGAGACCTCTTCCTTCCTCCTTTAGTATGAGCAACTATGACTTGATCTTCATCTCTTGATAGTACTTATTCTTGAAAACATTATTCCCACGGACTTTCAAAATGCAGTTCCTTCTTTCTGGCACAAATGGTTTGGATGAATGCATCCCAGGGTCTTTTGAAACCATTAAGAGCTTTCATTATGAGTTCATCTTCATCTAGAGTATCACCAATTTCTTCTAATTGTTCCTTGAATTGTGATATTCTAGAGAAATATTCATGAAATGTTTCTCCTTTCTGCATCCCTATACTTTTGAATTGAGTTCTTAGATTCTCTTTCGGTTGATGTTCTTTCCTTCATACATTCTGGTTAGGGCATCAAACATTTCTTTTGAAGTTTTTATTTTGCAAACATCTTGACCTGGAGCTCGGAAAATGACCAAAAATTGAAAATGTTCAAAATTTAAATCTAAACTTACCAGGAGGTGCACTTGGTTGAAGCAAATAGATTGGTGTAGTCAGATTTTAGAAAATCCAAATTTTTCCTCTTCAAACTGGGCCTGCAAAAATCTGGACTGGTACTTCTGGCATTGGTTATGGTTTCCTGGTTTTCTGGTACCAGTGAAAACTAGGGTTTCACTCTTCGGGACTTTTGTCCACTAGAAAAGTGTGTTGAGGTTTCCAAAGATTTCGCTAGGCTAAGACACACTTCCTTGATGAGTTTTAGGCTGAAATTATTCTTCAATAGAAAACCCTAATTTTCTTGTATGACAACAGTGAAGTTTTTGCGTATCCAGTGAAAGGTGCTCTCTTCAGCTTAGCGCTGAAACCATGTTAATTTTTGAGCTATTATTAGGTTTCTTTTCAATTTACTAGATAACAATAACATAGGTAGGATCACTAAGAGAAACACAATAACAAGATACACGACATTTATCCTGGGAAACCCTCATGCGGGAGAAAACCCAACAAAAACTTCCTTAATATAGATAACCAATACAATGCCAAGACAATAAACCAAAACACTAGAGAATATCCAACGCTGAGCAATGTGCCTCTCTCTTCCTTCTTCTCCCAACTGCAGCTACCAAACTTGCACACTTGATGAGTGAATGAGTGAGTGAGATATTGAGGTGCTAGCCTCCTTTATTTATACTAGCTGGAAGGTGTTGGAAAGGTGTCTCTTCACTGGGCAAGGCCGACTTTTCTTCTTAGTGGTTAAAACCACTTTAATTAGGGTGGGGGGCTGAATTCTTAATTTGCATAATATAATTAGGGTTTGACCAATCCACAAAAGGGGATTTGGTCAAGTACAAAGCCCGACATGATCAATCCATAAAAGGGGATTGATCTGATGAATAATAACTCAATAATAAATAGAATACTCTTTGGAGTTATAATATTTCAACAGCTACAAATTAGCAGATAAAAGATGTGTTGACCAAGCCTCTGTCAAGGGTAAAGTTTGAGTACTTCATGGACAATCTTGGAGTGGTTCAAAAGGACTTCCCTAGGTAGCGGGAAGTGTTGTGTTCCCCAGATAGCGAGAATTGTTCCCCACACAGCGGGAAGTGTTGTGTACCCCAGGTAGCGGGAATTGTTGCAGAAGTGTGATGAATTGCATATGTGACCCCATGTAGTAGTGTGGAATAGAGTGGAAATCAGGTGGTTCATGATCGGGAACTGAATATGTCACCAGTTAGTGTGATGTGTACGGCTACTCGAATGAAAAATTATGGTACGTCGAGTTACTGCTACTCCAATGAAAAAGTCTGGTACGTAGAGGGATACTCTAGGGAAAAATCCAGGCATGTCGAGTTATGACTACTCCAATGAAAAAATTTGGTATGCAGATGGATACTCTAGTGAAAAAGTTTGGTATGTTGAGTTACTGCTACTCCAGTGAAAAATTCGGGTACACGGAGGGCTACTCCAGTGAAAAACTTTGATACGTTAAGTTACTGCTACTCCAATGAAAAAATATGGTACGTAGATTGCTACTCCAATGAAATAGTCAGGTACGCATGTTACTGACTGTGGCACCATTCAACATGACCTCTCACAAGGTCAGTGTTGACGCCCAAAAGCGCAATATAGGGTACCTTATTGCAAATGGTTGCAACGCCTTATTATTTATTTATATTTAATAATATACTAATAGGTGGGACCCCTTGTGTAACTTATGTGACTATGACGGAGAAGTGACACTTATGTTTCATGTGTTTATGACTTGGTTATGACATGAACTCTACAGTTTATTTTCTTTAGATCACTGTCAAAATAATTGATTACAAGACGTTATGGGCAAGGTGACTAAAGAGGAAATGATGTTCTCTTAATTATCTCTCACAAATTATGACTATGTTGCTTTTAAATTGATGAAGGATATACACTCCAGTTTTAAATCATGTATGGTGTATGGTGTATGGTGCAGTGATCACCTTGATTTCTTGCTATAAGGGTTGTGCATGAGTTTAATTGGAAATCTAAGTTGTGACTTGGTATCCCTAGAAAGGTTTTGATATATGTGTTACATGGGAATTTTGACAAGGGTTGGTGCAATTGTAGGTTTGAACATTGGAAAACTATGGGACATTTGGTTTGTATTTAATTTATTTGGATTTAATGGTTGATGAATTTTATAGTTGGATTGCTCGTATCAGATATGAATGAGAATGTAAGTTTAGAAGCGACGTGCAGTAAATGCACATTGCTCTAACCTACCTCGAGCCCGCCACCCTAGCCATTTTTTCATTTGCTCCTTGTTGGTTGTTCCTGCTCCACTTTCCTTGAGCGTGGAAGAGATATACATGCTTGGTCGTTTATTCTTAGCATTTTTACACTCAGGTATGGGGTTTTTTGCTGCTCCTTCCATGAATATTTCTCTCTGCTCTTTAATTAAGTCAACAATTGGCTCTTATTTTCTCATGGTCTGTGTATTTCCAAGGCTATTATATGTATAAATGTTAATTGTGTATGGATTTTTGGCGAATTTTTGGTCTCGGTGGAATTTGTATTTGAATTATTCGCATTCAAAAGCTATGTGGGTGTCTATTACGGTATATAGTTGTTTGTGATTTACTTGTGAAAAATGATACCATTGGAGAAACTTTAGGGCATGCTTTGCCTCTGGTTTCTTGTTTTGTGTTTTCCTCCTGCTCGACAAAAGTGTATCACGGCTCCTTACCTGTGGGTTATATGGAAAATTTGTTGTTGGTTTTCATGGCTAGTATGCTCGTGCCCTTGCACTAACTCTGTAATTGTAAATGTGGAAATTGATGGTGGAATTAAACCTTTTGTGCTCCTTCTGGCCAAACCCTCAACTTGGTTAGCTCGTCTACTTTCACCACATTCTTGTCCATTGTTATGTATTGAGCCCTGTGTTTGGAAAATATCGTGGGAGATGGCCAACCCAGAATTTAGAAAAGGCATTGTTCTTGCTCTTTTTGGTCACGGGTTTTTGTTGTGCGAAGATGAAAAGGATGTTAAACCCACTCATTCGTTTGGTAATATAGTTTGTCACAAGAAATTATTTGGGATCAATGGCAGCATTGAAAAAATATTGTTAAGATACGACTTGTTGTGTTTTCTTTTCAAAGGCAAAGTGCACCTGTGTATTTGAACTATTCGCATTGAAAATTTATGTGGGTGTCTCTTACGGTATATAGTTGTTCGTGCTTTACTTGTGGAAAATGATATCGTTGGAGAAACTTTAGGGCCTGCTTTGCCTTTGGTTTCTTGTTTTTTGTTTCCCTCCTGCCTGACAAAAGTGTATCATGGCTCCTTACATGTGGGTTATATGGAAACTTTGTTGTTGGTTTTCATGGCTAGTATGCTCGCGCCCTTGCACTAACTCTGTAATTGTAAACGTGGAAATTTATGGTGGAATTAAACCTTTTGTGCTACTTTTGGCCAAACTCTCAACTTGGTTAGCTCACCAACTTCCACCACATTCCTGTCCATTGTTATGTATTGAGCCCTGTGTTTGGAAAATATCATGGGAGATGGCCAACCCGGAATTTAGAAAAGGCATTGTTCGTGCTCTTTTTGGTCACGGGTTTTTGTTGCGCAAAGATGAAAAGGATGTTAAACCCACTCATTCGTTTGGTAATATAGTTTGTCACAAGAAATTATTTGGGATCAATGGTAGCATTGCAAAAATATTGTTAAGATACGACTTGTTGTGTTTTGTTTTCAAATGCAATGTGCACATGTGTATGAATTATTTGTGTTTTAAATGAGTCTTACAAACCAACGTGCGAGGAAAATTAAAGGCATGGTTTCAGTCGAATTAGTGTTATACACATGCAATCCTTTGGAAGCTTCATGGGACCTTGTAGGTTTAAACAATATTGGTGTTGCTATTGTAGGCCACAACCTGTCCGCTCCTCAACTATTTGTTGTGATGGTTATGATTATTATGATGTTGTTCACTCCTCGACTTTATTGTGCACCAGCAATGTTATTATTGTTAAATCATTCTTGGGCACTAAACTATAAATTGGTTACTGTACAATGCAATTTTTAAGGCAAATGAGCAGCGTTGAAAAGAAACACCAGCTCTGGGTTGTTTTTTTGGAAACAGAGTGTTGTTCAATTTTGAAACAGTAAAATGTTTTGATTGTTAATTGACGTTGAGGATGGAATTGTTTGATTTATATTTAAAACAGTATATGTGGGAATCTCTTCCATTCTACCATTTTTCTCCAAATACAACCCCCTCATTATCTCGATTGCACTTATTAACTCCATGTTCCGTGATATTCATTTTAAGAGAAGTCTGTATGGAAATGAATAAAATTGATGCAGCAGTAATTGATGATTGGTATTTTGGGATATGCTTAGATACACAGTTAATTGTTTTTATTGATTGCTTGAACAATATTTGTAAATCCTTTCCCCTCCATGATATCACTTTACTCTAGATACAAGCCCTCTGTACTCCCATTGACCCTATCAATTCCTTGTTTGTATGGAAATTAATAAACATAATTTTTATGGATGGATTGCATGCATCATGTAGTAAATTATAGAGCCAACCCTTGATTTATTTAAGTGGAGTTTCATGTATGGGTTATTAAGAACTTCATGACTGACTAATTATTGCTACATGATGAGTTTTTTCAGCAGGGGCAGTAATGGCCGAAATAACAGAGGCAGGGATAACTGGCATCGAGGCCAAAGGGGGCCTCGATTTTCTATTCACTTCAATGTTTGCTTTTTTTTAAGTAAAAAATAGAGAAATTCCTGCTATATTAATTGGAGAAAAAATTAGTTGTACCTGGGCTGCCATCCATTCCGCCACCTAAGCGGAAACTGAAACGGTGTTATCTCTTGTCCAAAAAAAGATAGTTTGCCAATAGTCCTACCCGTAGGAAACTAGGACTGATGGAGTTTCATTTTCTTAACTATAACTATTGTCTTACATAAATTAACTATAAGCATACACAGAGCTGTAAAAAATACGACTGGAGTCTTAAGAAAGACCATGGCAGTTACCCGGTGGCATTTGAGGTGGCATCCACATCCCGAGCATTTTCCTTAGCTGGCATGACAAAGAGTTGTGCACAAGTTGGGCATCTTCGGCTTGGTGGCGCGTTGGAGAAGGCGTCGTAAAGCATGTCTAGACGCTAACCCATGAGGGTGCCACGGTGGACTTGTTCCTCGATCTAGCCTCGCAGATCAAACAATAAGTCAAGGTGGTCCGGGTGGAGGAAAGGTGGCGGGAAACGCCACTGATTCTGCATGGATGACATGGGAGGTGGCATGAATTCCGTGCCACCCTCCCTCATTATGTCTCCCTGTTGCATTACCTCGGCCTCGCTTGAAGCCACTTCTATGTGTTTCTCTGTGCCTGCTTCCCTACCAGCGCCCTCACTCTCTTCTCTATCGTCCAAGGTGGCTCCAGCTACTGGTGCTGTTGCCTGAGAGGTTATCTCTTCCGGTGTTTCGTTCAAGGTGTTTCCAGCTTCTGGAACTTTAGCCTAAGAGGTTGTTTCTTCTGGTATCTCCTCCTCAATGAAGCAGGTGGGGAATTATTCTTGTTCCTGTGCATTCTCATAGGCTTGTTGTTTCTTGTTCCTGTGCAATCTTGTTCATGAAGGATTCCGCTCAAAAGTCACTTGATGGCACCCAATTGTCAGGCACCGTGAAGAGGAGATGCTCCGGAGGGACATGAATTGGCTCCTCTGGGATAACTTCTTCAACGTATTCCATTGGCTCCTCCGAGTTAGCTTCTTCAACCGACGACCTGGGAGGTGTTCTGAGCTCAACTCTTCTGTGCACGATTTGGGTTCGAGCAATGGAGAGTGCTCGTTCCATCCTTTGCATCTGCCTCCATCGTGCGACAAAGGAATACCAGGCTGAGCCACGACGTGGATTCCCCCATTTGCGTGGCCTCGAGGTAAGAAGGCAGGTGGTAGCTATGCAGAGGATGTAATGGTCACGGATCCAGAGATTCCCGCTGCAGAGATGGTGCAGGATAAGCTTGAAATGGAAGAAGGCATGGCGCGGGTGCATCAAGAGTGGGAGGGCCGACGAGACATTCATCTCCATTGAATCCCCCTCGTAAATGAGCTGCATCATTGGACTGCTCACGCGAGGGGAAATTCCTATCTCAGGAGAGCTGTAGTTGGAGCCAACTCCCATCCTTAATGCTGAGGGGATGGGAGTCAGTCGGACTCATTCATGGCCAGACCTGGCTCTGCTCCAGGTGTCTTTGTTGGTCTGTGTGGCCCCCCATCCAAGGTATTCACTTCGATGTTGATCCGCAAGAGTTGAACCAATTGTTTCAAGATGGGTTTTTTATTTTGGCTGGTCATGGGATATTTCATCAGTGACCTGAAAGGCCCCCTTTTCAATAGCCTCAAAATTTTCCTGGCATTCTTGTTCCCCCACATATCGATGTAGCCCGAACCTCCCACAAACGATAGTTGGCAAGAAGTTTTCAATCAACCTGCTTCTCACCGTCGAGGTTGGCCCACTCTCTCATTTCCATTACCACCACCACCACCTCCAATTAATCCTAATGCACAAATTGTGCATGTTGTTTCACCAGTGCAGTCCTCGCATGCCAACAAGAGACTGAAAACTGATGTCCCACAACCTGTGCTAATGTTATAGCAAGATTTGCCTCACCATTTCTATCTTGCACAGAGGGCCTTTTTCCATTTCCCTATGCAGACTTATCACCCCTTTTTTTATGAATCCAGAGCTAAAAATACACATTTTTCCACATATACGCTCCCTAACTGCTATTCAAGATGCGTATACGCTTGCTTCTCCACTACAACTCGTGTATATCGGGATTTGTGCTAGAAAATACAAAATGAGGTCGGGTTTCCATGTCACGACAGGAGATCTCTGATCCTTGGCCTTCCATATACTGGAAACGTTCCGACTCGGCCCTTCAGTTGCATTATGAAGGATATAAGAGCACAATTTCAAGCTATGGAAAAGAGGAGAAAGCATTCAACTTTAAGAGCAAAGTTACTCTGGAGAAATCACTTCATATTGAGTCTACATCCCTTTGTCCCTCAAGTTTGAACACATTGTTCATCCCCCAAGCTCTTCCCTTATTGTTGAGAGGACCTCGTCGCCTATTTCCTATGAGCTTGCCTTTGGTGGAGGATTGAAGTGGTGGAGATCCAGTTGGAAGAAACTTGGTTTCTTGGTTTTGAACCGTGCCACCACGGAAGTCTGTAATGTTTTCACTTATGTTGATCAGTTATTAATAGAAATACTCCTTTCACGTCCTATTGGTATCTTGCAAATATATGATTATCATCCATGGGTGTGTTTGTAATGTTTATTAATGGATTATGCTATCTGATGTGCTAACTCATTTTTATCATCACTATATGCTTGTGTTGCTTGTTTGTTGAGAACTTCTTGCAGGTATAAAGCTTTGGGTCAAAGTGATCAACGGTGGAACATCATCAAACGTTGGATCGAGGTAGGCCTCTTTCTTATATTGCACATTAGTTTATATAGCATATGTTGGAATTGAGTTGATTTCTGCAGTCATACCTGTCTGTTGTGGTTTACCCTTGGCCATAGAGATTTTTTCCCTTGTAACAGAAATGGCGACTCCATTGGGGAGAGATATTCCTTCTAAGGGTTGAAGTACTTTTTCTTTTTACATTGCTCTTTTTCCTTTGTGTCTCTTATCATATCATTGTTGGACAGATTCTGTTCACTCTGGGTCTGAGTTTTCATCCTTTTACCCTTGCCTGGCCTTGTTTTAAAGCATATATGCCCTTTTTGCCTTGACAGTCGCGTATACATGCATGATGTCTCACTGCAAGAAGCGTATATACGCGTTGTTCTCCTGAGTATTCGCGTATACCACTTCCCCTTGCTTGTTTGCTTGGTTTAGTGACTGTTGGGTAGGATTTGAGGATTACTGAGCCTTCTTGGGTCTCTGTAGTAACTGTTGAGATTATCTGGGATGACAGAAAGCCTGTTGGGAGTTGAATTTTTAGGCTTAGTCTTTCTCTTTGTTTTCTATTTTTAATTTGTCCTTGGTTTTTGGGTTGTTTGCTTGGTTACTTGGTATTTTGCTTGAGTTACTGTTTTTATACATAGTAGAATTTATATATCAGGTTGCTTATCAGTCCATGCATTTTATTTTTTTTAGAATATTGAAAATACAACAAAAAATAAATAGACATTTTGCATTGGTTGGCATTTTTGTCTTTGAATCTTTATCATTTGCTTAGCACATTTAGCGAAAGATTGCATTTTACTTCTGAATTGCAGAGTTAAAATTGAAGATTGCATTGTTTTATTAGAATATCATTCATTGAAAAGTTAAAGATAGACTTTGCATTATATCCATATTTATTTTCCTGCAGAGTCATAACATCATGAGTTTCACTTCCATACCTTTTTGAGTAACCGCGGCCAATAAAATTTACGCTTTAAACTAAAATTGATTAGTCACGATTTTATTTTTTAGGGTGCACAAACTAGCCTAGGATTTAGTGCCTTGGAATAAGATTTTGTGAGTAAACTTCTCCAAGGCAATTAAATCAACATATGTGTCTGAGACAGGGAGTTGAGAAGTCCATTGTATAATTGGTAATATTAGGAGGCTCTGCTCACACCGAAGTTAATCACGAGGTCGCCCGAAGTAAGTTGAAGTGGTAACCCCTGGATACTCACCTAGTGTCAGAGATATTTTTGTGGATTTATTCGTATTTGGGGATCTTGCTAGTGCCCATACCTCTGTGAGAGGTGGTACTTTCAAGGTTTCGGGCTTTGCTACCCTGCCCATATGGTGATCCGGAATTACGACTGCTTGCCTATGCATCAACTATACATTGTTTTATTAGTTGCTTGACTTAGGTATCTCATAGGTTACTTGCAGGGGTTATTCTTCTTGTACCCCAAGTAAGATAGGGGTCGGACAACACACAACCTTTATGGAGGATTACCTCTCCTGGGGGATATGACCGAATGGATGTTAAGCCTACGAGGGCCCTTATAACTGATTATGTTACCTCCAAACTTTAGCAGGGGGTCTCAAATCCCTCCTAGACGAGGCATACCTTCTTTAGCGAGAGAGGCCACTCAGCCACTTTAACCCGTTTGCATGCATATTGACCATTTGACTTTTTGGTATTCTCTTTGACTACTACTTGGCCCTAGGAGGAATGGATAGGGGAGTTCCTTTTACTCCTCCATTCTTCGCTACCCACCCCATGATAACTTCTTGTTTCATGGGGGCAGACCCTTCTATTTTTTACAATGGTATGCACGATTACAACGCTCAGTCCGCACCTTGGGTCTCTAGTCATTTTTTTGTTGATATGCCTTCCCATATGCAACCCCCTACCTGGTCCTCATATACGAATCCTAGCATTGGACACGGGGGCACCATCTCTCCCATCACCACCTCTTCGTTTGATATGAGTCATGTTCCCATGGGAGTTTGGAACCTCCCCCCTTATGGATCTAATACTAGCTATTCTCTTTCAGGAGCCAGTGCTTATATGGGTGCTTATTCCACTTATTAAACCCCACCCATGTATTTTTCATCTTCCATGTCGGTCCCTTTAAACACTTTTTCTATGATAGGTCTTCAATTACCCCCAAGTATTTTGTATGCGGAGAATCAATTTTACTATTCGGGCGACCCTCCTTATGAGATCCCTTCACAAGAGGGAAACATATATCCTCACTCGAGTAATTCTTATCCTACCTCGGTCTCTTTGCAGACCTCGGTGATGATGCTCGTCCAGACCTCTTCAGACCACTTTGGCATAAACCACCACATTTATGGGCAAGGACAGGGAGTACACCAAGATTCTTTCTGGCTTGCAATATTTCAGAACCCATCTTTTCCGGGACCTTGGAATCAAATGCCACAATCTATCACTAGCCTAGCCATTGTTAGCCACACCAGAGCACCATCACCAACCTCTGCTAGTCATGTCAGAGTTGGGTCGACATTTTCTACAAATTATGTCGACAAGTCGCTTCCAACCTCTGCCAATTATGTTGGGGGCACCATCCTCTTCACCCCGAATCATAGCCGTGTCACGTCTCCAACTCGTATTCATCATACATGAGATGAATCTCTTTCCTTGGCCAATCCCATCGAGAAGCCTAAACGTCTCATACATAAGCCGAAATTCCTTTGCAGAACTTGTGAAGGAAGTCATCTTACTCGTTTGTGTCTAGTGACCGTCAGGATAGCAGTGGTGTGGGGCTCCCCCAAAATCCCTTCAGATTATGAGACACCCATGGTTTCTCCTCACACGTCTCCTCCTTTAACAGTCTCGGTGATTCTACCATCGAGATTTTCCTCTGACCTCACCCCCTTCGCCGAGGGTGAAGCGTCTCTTGCCCCCGTTACTATGCATCCTCTTCAACCTATAATTGAGGAAGTGATCACAACAGTGCAATCTCTAGTCAAACCGACTCTCCCTGAAGAGAGTGATGCACCTTCCAGTCATGTCATCAACATTCCAAATCTCCCTCCTTCTGAACAAGAGAGATTCATTCTTCCTCCGAATACTCTCCCTCCAAATCCTGACGAGGCCCCCTTCGATTCGGATGACCTGATGGGACATCACATACCCCCACCTATGTCTTTTCTACTAAGAGACATTATTTGAACCATAGTAGAGACTATGTACTCCGTTAGTACTTTCTTCTCCTCGACTTGGAGAGCTTTGGGCTTTCCCAAGCTTTTGTCAGCTATCCACAAGATACTGAATTTCGGCAGAAGGCCAGGATGGGAGCCTTGGCCCCCCCCTCTACATGTTTATTAGAACAAAAATGAGTCTTATTTAATCTTTTTTCCGACTCATCTAAAAAATGAAAAGATCATCGAGTGATTTGTCCCTTTCACACTCTTTAAAATCGGATTTGAAAGATCATGAGTCCTAGTAAAGCTCTTTTTCGACTTGACATAATAAATAGAAACGATTGTCGAGTGAACTTGTCTTTTTCACACTCGTAAATTGGATTTTAAAAGACATCTATTTAGCAGAAGTTTACCCATTTTTCACACCAAGTAGACTAAAATATATAAAAAATGACATTTTTTGGCGTTAAGTTGTGATTGCATATCATGCCCTCGCTTGCAGTATTGAGCCTTTAGCCGGTTCTCGCTTTGCATTATAAACCGTTGCCTAAGCAGTTTACATCCTCAACCAAGAAGAGCCTTGTTTATATCCTTCACAATTTGACACCCTATACCCTGGAGGGAACATCACCCTGAGTGTCCATCTCCCGCATGCATTTCCTTGCATTGAGCATAGGTACGTTCCACTGCTGGAACTAGTTTTGTTTACTTGCGAGACTCGTTCCTCCCACTGTATCATAGCATTTTTATTTCTTTTGTAAGTAAGTAATATTATATAAGAGGGCCTTCAAAAAACCAGACCATAAGTACAAAAATTAATAGCATCTGGGTTGTAATTACTGAACTGCTCCAAAGGGAGAAACCAGTTCAGCCAACCGGGTAAGTCTAGCAACTGAGTTCTTACTAGTCTAAAAAAGCACAAAGCTAAGCTGACTAAGATGCTACTAGAGGAAAACTATTGAAAAGTAACAGACCCCTTGATGGGTTAGACAACTGGCGAATAGTCTGGCACATACTCTGGCAGATAACATGGCCACGGTTCCTCTTCAACAGGTGTCCCTCGGTTTTCCCATTGCATGTCATCGCCCACGGTGCACTCGTCCTTGTTGGCAGTTGTCTCGGCGTCTCCCAACGGAATGTGCACCTGCTGACCGGTGGTTGTGGCCGCTTCCATGACCTCCTGCAGATCTGGATCCACAACGTCCTCTGCCACATCTTGCATCCTGAGATTCCCGTCTTCGTTTGCTGAGGATGGCGCTCCTTCTGAAGCCGCGCCTGCTGGGTAGGCGGGAGAGTCGTCTGGGAAGGTAGAGAGTAGCTGGAGGAGGGTTGAGAGTCTCTCGTCCACAATCTGTAGCCTAAAGTGAAGGTCCTCCACTCCCTGACGGAGTTCAAAAACCAAGTCGTAGAGGATGGCGAAGTTTTCTTGCCAGTGCAAATCCAGTTTGGAATTTGAGGACGTCAACGCCTTGTTTCGGGCTGCCCGAACATGAGATGGCATCCCCATGGGCGAATTTGAAGAACTAGGAATCGGCGTGAGGGGAGGAATGGAGTTCCTAGAGGTGGAAGGAGCGGTGGGGTGGCACATGGACGGCCTCGGCACGGTTTCAATTAAGGCTAAACACTCGAAGCGGGGGCTAGGTGCAGTGGAGGAGTTGGGAAACGCTAACTCAAGCAACAAGAGTGGCAAGGAGAGCGTTGAAGGCGAACCAGGAGGAGAAGGTGAAGTGCGAGGCCACTGAGGATGACAAGGAGAAACCTTTCGCGGTTTTCCTCGTTGTCGCGGCATGGTTTGGCACAGTAAGTAGGAATGGCGTTCCAGGCCCAAGGGAAGAACTTGGAGCAGGTTGGAAGTCGCAGACACCATGAGCAAGCAATCAGAACCAGGCCAGGGCGGAGGAGTACTGAAGTGGGAACCTGGGACAGGGATAGTAACATAAACTGGAGGAGAGGCCATTGCACCACGCATAATAGGAGTTGGAAGAGCCCAAGTAAATGCCCCTGTAGTCGACGTAAATGCCATTTAATGCAGGATGGAGTCGGCGGTTGTTGTCACGAGCCAGTCACATGGCTCGTTGCCTAGCTGGCTCCTCCACTCTCCCTCTGTGCGCCAGGTGGTCGCCGCTAACACCCCATCTGGGGGACTATATCATAGCATTCATTTGTTATGAAAAAACAAAAAAATACGGGCGGGAAGGGACTACTATATTGTAATTGGCAGCAGTCATGTCACCTTTGAACAGAGCACAAAGTTATTGAGTCCTTGCGTCATCATAATTTTGGGTTTAGCATGGCCTTAGGAAGCTGATCT
>ML781794.1:1215815-1259574 GCA_009831015.1 Picea engelmannii
GGCCACTCCTCAGAAATCTTGACTTTGAATGTCGTCCATACCCTCAGTTTGTCTCAGAATCACATGATACTTTGGTCTTATCACGCACCCTGGCCCTACTTTCATCATTAGTAGGTCACCTTGAACCTAGCAATCGACATTTCATCATTGGTCATTGACTGGGTGGTTTCCCTTGTGTTCGACGGCAAGACATCTATTCACACTTTGGGATTCATGCGATGTCTTGGATTCCATTAGCCTTATTGGTGGTTTCCTCTCCTTTGTCAGCAGTTTTCATCATTGGCTGCTACTCAGAGGGTCTTTTTCATGTACCACTTGCATTTGGCACGTGTGAAAGATGCACAGGGTCATTTGTTTGTGAACATGTTCTTCGTCCGATCTCCACCAAACCATGAAGCTACTGCTTTGTTCCTCATGCTGACTGATGAGAGATGCCTCAATGCTCTCCTTTCAGCGGGTCTTTGTCTATCGACTTCTGCTCATTTATTCTAGATATGAGACCTAAAGTTTTGGGAGTACTTTGAGGCTTGCAGTCATTAGTGGCAGGCTCTCTCTCCATTGACAGATGGGAATACATCAATGTTTCCTGATCAATGGATCTCTCAAGTGTTCAACACCAACTCCTTTATTCACATTTGTAGAGATGTACTCAGTGCCTTGATACCTACTTTCATCATCGGTAGGTTGTCTTGTGTTTGTTAACGGTATATCTCAATGACCGGTAATCAAACAATGTCTCATTGTGTTCGACCTCAACTCGTTTATTCACATGATGTAGACTTGCACCATTGGCGGATAGTGTAGAAGACTTGAAGACATCACTATGTGGCCACAACTTTCCTGAGTTGTTGCTTCCATTTCATTGGACCAATACCTATTTGACTTCAGTGATCATGGGAGACTAGATTGTACTCCATGGTATACAGATATCTTCAGATTGATTTTTGAGACTGGTTTCATTGGGCCTTTTTCATGACTATGACAACTCTTGGCATGTAACCGCATTTATATTTTCCTATTCATGGCCATGAACACTTGTTTGGTATATTTTCCACATGGATCTGCATTGTATTCTTGGCAACCATGTATGCAAAGTCAGTACATAATGTAATGAGCAATTGAGTTCATCCAGTTGGTTCTCTACCACTCCACTTCTGGGTTATTTATAATGTATTTTGGCCATCGCAGATACTCCTCTGATATCACACATTAGGGGGCATCTATTATAGCAAGATTTGTCTCACCATTGCTATCTTGCACAGAGGGCCTTTTTGCATTTCTCTATGCAGACTTATCACCCCTTTTTTGATGAATCCAGAGTTAGAAATATACATTTTTCCACATATACGCTCCCTAACTGCTATTCAAGATGTGTATACACTTGTTGCTCCACTACAGCTTGCGTATATTGGGATTTGTGCTAGAAAATACAAAATGAGGTCGGGTTTCCATGTCACGACAAAAGATCTCTGATCCTTAGCCTTCCATATACTAGAAACGTTCTGACTCGGCCCTTCAGTTGCATTTTGAAGGCTATAAGAGAATAATTTCAAGCTATGGAAAAGAGGAGAAAGCATTCAACTTTGAGAACAAAGTTACTCTGGAGAAATTACTTCATATTGAGTCTGCATCCCTTTGTCCCTCAAGTCTGAACACAGTGTTCAGCCCCCAAGCTCTTCCCTTATTGTTGAGAGGACCGCATCGCTTCTTTCCTATGAGCTTGCCTTTGGTGGAGGATTGAAGTGGTGGAGACCCAGTTGGAAGGAACTTAGTTTCTTGGTTTCGAACCATGCCGACACGGAAGTTTGTAATGTTGTCACTTCTGTTGATTAGTTATTAATAGAAACACTCCTTTCCCGTCCTATTGGTATCTTGAAAATATATGATTATCCTCCATGGGCGTGTTTATAATGTTTATTAATGGATTATGCTATATGACGTGCTAACTCGTTTTTATCATCACTATATGTTTGCGTTGCTTGTTTGTTGAGAACTTCTTGTAGGTATAAATCTTTGGGTCAAAGTGCTCAATGGTGGAACATCATCAAACGTTGGATCGAGGTAGGCCTCTTTCTTATATTGCACATTAGTTTATATAGCATATGTTGGAATTGAGTTTATTTCTGCAGTCATACCTATCTATTGTGGTTTACCCTTGACCATAGAGATTTTTTCCCTTGTAACATCTAGATAACAAAAAAGCAGTGGATTCCCCCTCCAGCCCATCCACAAAGTCTTATAAATATGTGTCTTCATGTCTCCACCTAAAAGACCACTGCTCCCATGTGATCAACGCACTACAGCCCCAAGGGTCTAACCAACCAAGGGCTACCCCAGAAAAGTCAAGAGGAGACAGTAGTGAGAGGATGAAATATGCCTCACACAACTAATATGGATTTTAAATGTTTTTTATGATATTCAGTGATGAAGATAGTGTTTAATGATTTTCAACATATTTTGGACAACAAGCTTTATTTTGGATATTTTTGGGGGATGTGGTCTTAATTATTGTCGATATTTGATATTTCGTTTAAATGATATCCATGGGAACTACAAGGGTGTTATATGATCCAAATGATTATTTTTGTACTCTATATTTGATGATTGGCAAAAAGAGAATGATGGGAGTCACAAGGGGTCCCACCTATTTAGTTATTATTAATTAAGACTCTTATTTATATATTATTATTTATTTCTCCTAACTAATTAGTTAAGTTAGTTTGACTTAACTAAAGAAAGTAGTTGAACTACTTCATCTTATTGGGAAACAATAAGGGCTCAAGAAGATGAAGAGACAAAGGTGAATAGAATGGAGAACTACAACATTAAGGTTTGCTCTCTAGTTAGTGAGATATTTTCAGTTTTCATTCATTTCTGAGTTTTTTAGAAATCCTAATCCTCTTGACGACAACAAGGTTTATTGAAGGTAGTAAGATTCAAAATTGAATCACACATTTCGGCAGCTTGTTTTTAAGTTATTTGAATTATCTTTGATAGTCTGTGTACTCTTGTTTGTTTATGAATTAATTTTCATGACTGATAAAGAATATCTTGCAGAGTCAAGTGGAAACATTTTGTGGAAAGATGATCAAGATCATTTGTTTCAGTTTTATTTTGCTGTCAAATTATTTTTGTATGGTGCCCATCGGAGACTTCTAAATCTGGCTTTGGTCCCTACCCTCGCAGGGGTTTGTAAAAGAGAAATGCAGTTTTGTATCTTAGAATAAAATAAAATCATATTATTATTCTCTCTCACACATGTGTTTTCATGAAATGGTTCTTCTTTTCGCTTTTGTCTCCATGTTTACTTTATTGTAAAATATGTATACATTCATGTAGCTTTATTTAAATTTTATTTTTATATTGCAACATATATAAATCATAAAATTAGCTTTGATCCTTTGTAATTAATACTTGTGGATTGAGTGAATTTTTTGAGACTATAAACCCCGGGTGACATTCCCAACTATTTTTTCCTAGCCAAGCAAGATATGAAAATGCTTGAGTAAGGTTCTTTATACCTTTTCCTCAACATTTATTTGGCGACCACAAAACTCAATATCCATGTTTCCCTGGTTTCTTTTATTTTAATATTTTAATATTTTTGCATTTACTATTTATATGCTTTTCTATTTATAAGCTTCTTTTTTCCTTTTTCCATGAATCTATCGAATCCTATCTTGCATGATCATGTATAAATCTAGTTTGAGATCATTATCAATGGTTAGTTGTCCTCTTTTCAAGGGTAACTTATGAGAATCTTCTCCTTAGCTTCTGTCAATCTATTGGGGTTTATGATATACATACTTATGTAGATATGTTTCCACTTTCCCTCCGTGGTAAATAAAGATACTAGTCTAGACGTATAGTATCGAGTCAAATTTTCACGGGAGAATCAATTTTTGTAAAGTTTCTTATCGAATTTCTTCCTCCGCCTATCTTTTATCACTTTGAAATTCTACCTGAAATCATCCTTGATCCTCCTTGATGTAACTTTTGCTATGGTCCTCATGAACAATTAACCTGTGGATTGTTCTTAAAGGATAAAAATGAATATCACACAAATCCCTCTCTCTTCATGACGAATCTACAGGAGGACGATCATGCATCTAGTAGTGCTATATTCACAAAATATTGTAAGGATTATTGTCCTGATATGCCTACTAATCCTACTTCTAACAATGCTTTATTTGATGCGTTCCCATTTAATGATGACCTTTTTGAAAGATATCCTACTCAAGATCAACTTGTGTCTAATGAAGTAATCTTCATGGATGAATCCGGTAGGGAGAATTCTCTTGATTTGAATAACACTTTCCCTCGTATTTCTCATGACCATTCTGAAGATGATGAAAGAGGGGATTCAAGGGGCCATATAGATTCATATGTCGACTCTACTTCTAAAAATTCCCATAAGGATAATCAATATTTTACATTGCAGAATTCCTTCACAAACCCATTGTTTTAGTTCAAAGAGGTTGAGGAATTCAATGACGATATACATATCTCCCTTGCATGCATGATTTATTTTTATGACGATAAATTTAAAGGGATTCCTATGCATTTGATCCTTTATTTTCTCCCTCGGTGCATGGTAGTTATTTTGCTAATCAGGAGATCATAAATGATGAGCTTATAATGCTTAAAGAGCCCATTAATTCCATCCTCTTCATCAAAACTTCTAACCATCATTCTAATGTTATTGATCATGCACATGTTTCCAATATCAAGCCGAAATCACATCTTGTTGGTTGGCAGGTCCTGCAAGATGGTAATCACTTTTTCTGGATCTTGATAGGCCCACTACCCTTGCTACATGCATTTGTTGGTTGGAAGGGTGATAGGCACTCTTTATGCATCATCTTTCAATTCTTTAATCATCCATCCAAAATAGATGATGCATTTCTCTATGAACAATGCCATCCTACCTGACTCCAAGAATGTTTTCCCTTTCATTTGTACATAAATAATAAATTGGGTTTTTAGTTTATTTAGTTTTGTCTTTCGCTTTTTTTGTTATATTTAGATTGCATGATCTTTTGTTGAGATGAAGGTCTGGATCAATTTTTCCATAATTACGTCATTTCTATAAGTATTGTTTATCAATAAACAATAAAGATATACACAGTTGTCACGGTGTCCTTTTAGACATYACTAAAATTGCTTTTTTCTTTCAGGACCGTTGTAGGATAGTTTATTTTGTCTTCTTCCCTATTTTTGTTATCCCTTTCTTCCCTCCATCATGAGATTCAAAAGAGCATATCAGAAAAWTTTTCTCCTTGAAGCTTTAAGAAGTATTATATGTTACATATTGATCGAATGTTATTCATACAAGACCAAACCCCCTCATACATAACATTTTCCATGATTTATTTATATTTAATAATATACTAATAGGTGGGACCCCTTATGTAACTTATGTGACTATGACGAAGAAGAGACACTAATGTTTCATGTGCTTATGACTTGGTTGTGACACAAAATATACAGTTTATTTGCTTTAGATCACTGTCAAAATAATTGATTACAGGACATTATGGGCAAGGTGACTAAAGAGGAAATGATGTTGTCTTAATTATCTCTCACAATGTATGACTATGTTGCTTTTAAATTGATGAAGGATCTACACTCCATTTTTAATTCATGTATGGTATATGGTGTATGGTGAGGTGATCATCTTGATTTCTTTCTATAAGGGTTGCGCTCATGAGTTTAATTGGAAATCTAAGTTGTGACTTGGTATCCCTAGCAAGGTTTTGATATATGTGTTACATGGTAATTTTGACAAGGGTTGACGCAATTATAGGTTTGAAAATTGGAAAACTATGGAACATTCGACTTGTATTTAATTTATTTGGATTTAATGGTTGATGAGTTGTATAGTTGGCTTTCTCATACCATCTATGAATGCGAATGTAAGTGTAGAAGCGGCGTGCAGTAAATGAACTTCACTCTAACCTACCTCGAGCCTGCCACCCTAGCCATTTTTGCATTTTCTCCTTGTTGGTTGTTTTTGCTCCACTTTGCTCAGTCGTGGAAGAGGTATACAGGCTTGGTCGTTTCTCCTTAGCATTTTTACACTCAGGTATGGGGTTTCTTGTTGCTCCATCCATGAATATTTCGCTATACTCTTTAATTAAGTCAACAATTGGCTCTTGTTTTCTCATGGTATGTGTATTTCCAAAGATATGATATGTATAAATGTTGACTGTGTATGGATTTTTGGAAAATATTTGGTCTCAGTGGCATTTGTATTTGAACTATTCACATTGAAAAACTATGTGGGTGTCTCTTACTGTATATAGTTGTTCGCGCTTTACTTGTGGAAAATGATATCGTTGGAGAAACTCGCGGGCATGCCTTGCTTCTGGTTTCTTGTTTTGTGTTTCCCTCCCGCCCGACAAATTCATATCACGGCTCCTTACCTCTGGGTTATATGGAAACTCTGTCATTGGTTTTCGTGGCTAGTATGTATGGGCCCTTGCAATAACTCTGTAATTGTAAATGTGGAAATTTATGGTGGAATTAAAACTTTTGTGCTCCTTCTGGCCAAACCCTCAACTTGGTTAGCTCGTCTACTTCCACCACATTCATGTCCATTGTTGTGTATTGAGCTCTGTGTTTGGAAAATATCGTGCGAGATGGCCAACCCATAATTTAGCAAAGGCATTGTCCGTGCTCTTTTTGGTCATGGGTTTTTGTTGTGCAAAGATGAAAACGATGTTAAACCCACTCATTCGTTTGGTAATACAGTCTGTCACAAGAAATTATTTGGGATCAATGGAAGCGTTCCAAAAATATTGTTGAGATACGACTTCTTGTGTTTTGTTTTCAGATGAAAAGAGCACTTGCGTATGAATTATGTATGTTTTAAATGAGTCTTACAAACCAGCGTGCGAGGAAAATTGAAGGCATGGTTTCAGTCGAATTATTGTTATACACAGACAATCCTTTGGACACTTCATGGGACCCTATAGGTTTAAACAATACTGGTGTTGCTATTGTAGGCCACAGCCTATTCTCTCCTCGACTGTTTGTTTTGATGGTTATGATTATTATGATGTTGTTCACTCCTCGAATTTATTGTGCACAAGAAATGTTATTATTGTTAAATAATTCTTGGGCACTAAACTATAAATTGGTTACTGTACAATGCAATTTCTAAGGCAAATGAGCAGCCTTGAAAAGAAACACCAGCTCTGGGTTATTTTTTTGGAAACAGAGTGTTGTTCAATTTTGAAACAGTAAAAGGTTTTGATTGTTAATTAACGTCGATGATGGTATTGGTTGATTTATACTTAGAACAGTATCTGTGGGAATCCCTTCCATTCTACCATTTTTTGCCAAATACAACCCCCTCATTATCCTAATTGCACTTGTTCACTCTGTGTTATGTCATATTGATTTTAAGAGAAGTTTGTATGGAAATGAAGAAAATTGATGTGGCAGTAATTGATGATTGGTATTCTGGGATATGCTTAGATACACAGTTAATTGTTTTTATTGATTGCTTGAAAAATATTCGTAAATCCTTCCCCCTCCATGATAACACTTTACGCCAAATACAAGCCCTCCATACTCCCATTGACCCTACCAATTCTCTGTTCGTATGGCAATTAATAAATAGAATTTTTATGGATGGATTGCATGCGTCATGTAGTAAATTATAGAGCCAACTATTGATTTATTGAAGTGGAGTTTCATGTATGGGTTATTAAGAACTTCATGACTAACTAATTATTGCTACATGATGATTTTTTTTAGAAGGGGCGGTAATGGCCGAAATAACAGAGGCAGGGGTAACTAGCATCGAGGCCAAAGGGGGCCTCGATTTTCTATTCACTTCGATGTTGATCCGCAAGAGTTGAACCAGTTGTTTCAAGATGGGTTTTTTAATTTGGTTGGTCATGAGATATTGCATCATCGACCTGAAAGGCCCCCTTTTCAACAACCTCAAAATTTTCCCGGCATTCATGTTCCCCCACATGTGTCGATGTATCCTGAACCTCTCGCAAACGACGATTGGCAAGAAATTATCAATCAGTCTGCACTTAACTAAATAAAGTAGTTGAACTACTTCAACTTATTGGGAAAGAATAAAGGCTCAAGAAGATGAAGAGACGAAGGTGAATAGAAGGGATAACTACAACATTAAGGTTTTCTCTCTAGCTAGTGAGATAATTTCAGTTTTCATTCATTTTTTAGTTTACTAGAAAGCCTAATCCTCTTGACAATAGCAGGGTCTTATTGAAGGTAGCAGGATTCAAAACTGAATCAAACATTTCAGCATCTTGTTTTAAAGGTGTTTGAATTATCTTTGATAGTCTGTGTACTCTTGTTTGTTTATGAATTAATTTTCATGACTGATAAAGAATATATTGCAGAGACAAGTGGAAACATTTTGTGGCAAGTTGATCTAGATCCTAAGTTTCAGTTTTATTTTGTTGTCAGAGTATTTATGTATGGTGCCCATCAGAGACTTCTAAATCTGGCTTTGGTCCCTTTCCTCGCAGGGGTTTGTAAAAGAGAAATATAGTTTTGTATCTCAGAATGAAATAAAATCAGATTATTGTTCTGTCTCAGACATGTGTTTTCATGATATGGTTCTTCCTTTCACTTTTGTCTCCATGTTTATTTTTTTGTAAAATTTGTATACATTCATGTAGCTTTATTTAAATTTTATTTGTATATTGCAACATATATAAATCATAAAATCATACTTGATCCTTTGTAATTAATACTTGTGGATTGAGTGAATGTTTTTAGGCTATAAACCTCGGGTGACATTCCCAACTATCTTGTCCTAGCCAAGCAAGATCTGAAAATGATTGAGTAAGGTTCTTTATACCTTTTCCTCAACAGTTAGCAGATGCCATGCCTTCAGGGCTAGTTAGTTACCCGTCTTTTCAAGCTGGTGTGCCAACCTGTGTGGTTGGAGGTGTTTCCTATCCTTGGGCTAGATGTGTAGTGTGTGCGCAATACATTGCCTAATCCTTGTGATTAGATGCTTGGTCACTATAGACTAGTTTCCTAGTGTGCCAACCAGAGGTTACTAGTTCTTTATGAACTAGATCTCAGATTTTGTGTGAGTTGTCGAGTTACTAGTTCTTTATGAACTAGATGCTAGATTTTGTATGAGCTGGCGAGTTGCAGTTTCTCAAACTCTACTTGGATTGGGTAGTAGTGCAGTTCTATGTAAATTGGCTCAATTGCATATTCCAGAGCCTGTGAGGCTATGATGGTGATACCTGTGACATGATATGTTTGATCATGAGATAGCCTGTGTGGATATGCTACTTGTTACATGATATGTTTGATCATGAGATGGTTGTGTGGCCATATTACTTGATACATGATCTGTTTGATCATGAGATAGCTTGTGTGGCTATGGTGATGCTACTTGTAGACTGGTATGCAAGACCATATGAGTATTTCTCATGCTATGTGAGATGGATGGATGTGTTTGATACCACTACATGAAGAACATCTTAGTTAATACCTCCCTAGCTAAAGAGTGTTGATGTTTTGGTATTTGCGGGAGGTATTAACCTCCAAGTGTAACCTTTGACTTAGAATAGAATATTCTGGAAGCAAGTGAATCGCTAAAGAGATGTTAGAAACCCCTAGGAGAGAAGTCGACCTCAAGAGAAATAATATTAAAGTAATAGACACATCCAGAAGGAGAAGACGACCCCAGTTAACTGGATAGTTTAGTATAAATAGGCAGTTACCTAGTTCATTTGTACACACACTCACTTAGCAAGTGCACAAGTCTAAAAGACTATAGTTGCAACTAGAGGTGCGAAAGTATGGGAGTAGCAGCTACAACTGGAAAGGGCGCAAGTCTGGAGGAGTAGTGTAGCAGTCGTGAGTATTTCTCTTATCCGATTATCTTGGAGAAAAGGTACGCTCTTCTTGTATGGTTATTGTGTTGTTGTTGTAGCAATTGTGACTAGGGTTTATCTGTTGGTTCTGGAGTAGGCTTGTCGGAATTATTCTGAGTTAAGGATATTGTGCTCAGGGGTGGAATATTTGTGAATTCCTATGGTTGGGTGAAAATGATGTGACATTGTCTATGGCTAAACGAGCATACAAAATTTTTAACATTTTAAGAGAGATCAGAAAACACAAAACACTTGGTGTTTTTCCCAAGAAAAGGAAAAAAGATTCAAATCTACTACTAAAGGAAAATATCTTCGACACCCGATGGGCGTTACTCTAAAACGTCAATGTTGATCAATATTGGGCATCAGCCAAAACAATACACATGTCAAAAGACTCTGCACATGTTTGAGAATGCCAACGTCCATCAACATCGGGCATCAGCCATGTCTGATACTAGTTGCATAAAGGCACTTCTTGCACAGGAAAATGTCGACGTCGATCAACATCGATGTCGAGGAAAGAAAAACCAGACTTGATTAGGTTCATGGCCTTGCCTAGGGATGAACAATTGGACTTTCTAGAATAGACATTTAGACTAGCAGTGATGGCACCGATTCGATAGGAAGGTGCAGAGCAGATAGTAGACAGGTCTGAGGCACAAAGACTCTTGGATGGAGCTGAAAGGATGATGCAAATGCGTGGGGAAATTGTCATAGTGTCGGAAGGAACAATCGTGGTAATAACTTTGGTCACATTCGGAGGAGTTGGGGAGCTAGAAGCCCTTGGAAATACCACGGTAGAAGGAGAAAATGAGCAACAGACCTCAGAGAAAATCAGTACAGGGGAACTAGGAATGGGGAAAACCCCTTTATTATCAGTGAGACCTACCACCCTGGGGCAAGTAGCTCTTGTCATCGTTGATCTAGTCACGGTATATGACAACAATGTGGAAGAAATATATAATGTAGTTCATGTTACAAACGAAGAAATAACAGAGGTACTAAAAACACAATTATCTTAGGGGCTAGAGTTTTTGGATATAGGAGTGTACCCGAGTGTAGCTGAAGGTGATCATACCACTCCAAACTGAACCCCTTGATAATTGAAAGAGAAAGGAAATATGGGTATTGAAGAATTGTTCGGAAGTAACTCCAGTAAAGGAGAAAAGGATGAAGAACCAGAAGGTAATAGGGAACCCAAGGAAATCTCAGCAGGACCTCCAACACATTCTGCACTCTCAAGATGAGTAGGCTCAGTTGAAGACACAGTGGAAGGGATCATGATAAATGCCCCAAGTACAGAGAAAATCAGAGATCTATGTATTGGGACAAAGATGGGGTCAATATAAGTTTCTGAGAAGCCCCGAATGACTAAAAGACCAGGTACAGGGACCAGTCATGAGAATCCTAAAGTTGAAAAAGGAAAGGAAATGGTGCTTGAACAATTTCACACACCAAGAAACTTAGGAAATGTTCTCACATGGGGGGGGGCAACTGATCCTAGAGCCTATAAATGAAGTGGTTGATGACCAGGCCATTACTTATGACCAAAATAGACAATTGGTTGTCAGGAGGACAGGTAAAAAGAGAAGAATCACCTTGGACATCGTTGTGATGATCACCACAAAGGAAACCTTGTTGGATGCAAGAAATTCCAAGGTAAGTGAATTTATAGGAGCAAGAATGACGCAGAACCCCTGCCCTCGGGTCGAGATCCACTCAGGATCTTCACTACAACCACGCTGAGGGTTAATCAACCCCTTTGTTCAAGCCACAAAGGACTTCGGGTTTCGCGATTTCATGATCCTTGTTGTCGAGGTTCTCGGCCCTTCCACCTGCCGAAACCCAAAATGCCGAAACGTCGAAGTCTTTGGCTGCGTCCTCCCCTGCTTTTGTATCGTGTTTCGCGACTTCGGGAATTCCATAATAGGGAACTTCGATCTCTTGTCTCCTATAGTGTCGAATTGTCGAATCTTGACACGTTCATCAAATTTGGCTCCTCAACGGGTTTTTCGCTTTTTTTTTTCGGGGTTTCGGACTTCGTGATTTCACGAATCCTGACGTGAGGTTTTCTGACTTTCCAACCCCTGAACCCCGAAACAGTCAACGGAGTCTGACTCCGACTATTAAATAAAACTCGCCAGCTGTCCTCTCAGCTTTCCTCGGTCTCTGACGTGGATTCCTGCCACTTGTCACCTTTCCCGGCTTTCAGAACTTGAATCAGCCTTCAACTGTTGTTCCCCTATCACTTTGAAACCCCAAATTCCAAAGCAATGCCTTCTATGGAATCAATGGTTGATAGCCTTCCTTAAGATCCAATGGCTCATGTTATTTATGGCTTTCGGGTACCGAGAGTTTGAAACTCTCGATCCCAAAACACTTTTCACCACAATGCCCGAATTTCTGAACCTCGAAACATCGAAATGTCGAAACGTGCCTTCACATATATTTCGCATTTCGCAAATTTGGGATTTCTAATGTGAAGTGTCTCAAATCCTTGTCAACGTGAATGCCAAAACCCCGATCCCTGAAGTGTTGAAATGTTACCTCAAGGATTTTTCTGGGTTTCGCAACTTCGGGTTTTTCAATACCAAGGCCCCTGGCTCCTTGTCATCAGGACTTCTGGTATTCCAAATTTTGAATTACCAAAATCCCGAAATTCACATCAAGTTCTATCGCAACTCACGACTTCGAGATTTATGCTCTATTATGCCTGACTCCTTGTCATCAGGTCCCCTAAAATGTCGAACTCTGAAATTCCAAAACGCAAAATTCTGCTCCTCGCCTTCACACATGATAATCCAATTCGCGCTTTGGGATTTCGAGCGACCAAGGGTTTCGTCCACACTTCGGACTTACAACCCTCGAAATGTCGAAATGATATCAACGGTCCAACAGTCGCGATCAACGGTCCACATTGGATCTTGCCTCTCTAAAGATAGATTCGTCCAACGCTTATCTTCCCCACAGCTCTCCTAGATCCTACAGTCCTTGCTATTTCGTGAGTTCTCCACAGAGAATTTTGACCGTTCGATTCTTCCCTCAAGAATCTCTATGGAACGAACCAATGTTCCTTCACTGGAACTTAACCTTCTGCATGAAGATTCTTCTTCCTACCTTCCTTCGAACACTTCAAAGGCGTTACCCCTTCTGATCTTTCTCTGGTAAATTCCAGCTTCGAAAAAGGGCCTCTGCTCGCACTCCTTGTGGCAGACCTTCAAATACTTCTGTGTATTTGAACTCTCGACCCTATGCACCTTCTGCAATAGCAGTCTTTCTCTTTTCCACCTTAGTTAATAACCCCTAAGGAATCAGCTAGCCTGCGCACACCTTGCACGGATCCTGTGCTTCACTTGCACTTCTCCTGGAATGAGAACAATGGTATCCCTCCTGAGATTTCAGAGATAAACTCTAAACCTTTGTCAACGCACTCCCTGCGGACGCTTCACTGCACTCCTTGCAGGAAATTCTCTCTCAAGAAGAGAAACAATTGAAACTCATTCTCTTTCTTCTCTCAGACTTCAAACATTTAATATGAAATCATACATTCAACACAGTATTAAATCAAATGTATAACAGAGAGAATAAAACAACTATCAGCATACCATTCAACATGTATACATAGAAAACATCATAACACCATGATTCTGATTCAAGCTTCATATATTAATTCAAAGCTTCTCTACATGGGTTCTTCTCTACAACTTTCTGCTACAGCTTTCTTCTTCTGTGCTATGCTAATGATACAATTCCTTACAATGATACAACGGTGAGGGTGTCTATATCCGTTTTCCCTCCTACTCTCTAAACTGTCTAATCTATTAATTGAAACCTACCTACTTTCATTAACTATGCATAAATGCCTTAATGTTTTACAGATGAGAGAAATCGCTCAAGATCTATTTACAACCTCCAAGATATAAATGCAAGTACGCCATCTTTCTAGCTATTACATTAATATCTGCTCCCTTAAACTTTCGAAATATTTCAAAACATGAAAAATGTGTGTTGCGCTTTCTAGTTGTACTTCACCTTCTCGCTCGCTTGACTGCTTACAATGCTCCTGCATCATACTCCCTCGCTTGAAAATTTTCATGAAATCCTATCCATGAGCTCTTGCACGATCTATCCATGCTTCTGAATTTCTGCTTCATCTTCCCAGCTGACATCTTCAACTGGATGTCCCTTCCATTTGACCAAGTATTCAAAATACTCTTTCCTCCTGGTCTTGTTGCTGACTTTCTTGTCAATTATTCTTTCCATCTGTGGCTTTTCAGCTATAGGCATTTATTTGGTCCACTCAACCTCTGTCTGTTCATCCTCTGTTCCTGTTTCTTCAGTTCTGTAAGGGTACAAATCTGCAACATTGAATATCGGTGAAATTTCGATCCCATCAGGTAATTCAATCTCATATGCGTTTGTCCCAAATTTCTTCATGACTCTGCATGGTCCAATATTTTTCATATTCAGTTTGTTATATGTTCCCCTTGGGAACCTCTCCTTCCTTGGATGTGAAAGAACCAGATCACCAACTTCAAACTGAAGTTCTCGACTGTGTTGATTTGCTCTGTGCTTGTATTCTTGGTTCGAATTTTGTAATCGCTCCTTGACTCGGTTGTGAAGCTCCTTCATCACTTCTGCAAAATCCTCTACACTAGCGCTTCTGAACTCAGCTTGTTCCGAATCTTTCAATTTAGAAACTCCCCTTGTCCACATTCCATATACAATTTGGAATGGACTCTTCCCTGTGCTTCTATTGATCGAATCATTATAAGCAAATTCCGTCTGTGGCAGAATATGATCCCACTGATTGTGGTGTTCAGTCACAAGGCTCCTCAACAAATCTCCCAAGCTTTTGTTCACAACTTTTGTTTTCCCATCCACCCGAGGATGATAAGCTGAGCTAAAATACAAACTTGTCCCCAACTTCTTCCATAAAGTCCTCCAGAAATGTCCCACGAACTTGGTATCTCGATCCGAAACAATACTCCTTGGCAAGCCATGAAGTCTGATGACTTCTTTGAAAAACAGGTTCGCAATATGGGTTGCATCACTGGTTTTCTAGCATGGTATGAAATGTGCCATCTTGGAAAATCTGTCTACTACCACAAAGATCGAATCACATCCTCTTTGTGTTCTTGGTAGTCCCAATACAAAATCCATGCTCACTGCATCCCACGGCCTTTCTGGTATGGGTAATGGTTGGTATAATCCTGTGTTTTGCCTTTTCCCTTTTGTGTGCTGACAAATTTTGCATCTGTCCACAAATTTCTTAGCATCTATCCTCATTCCTGGCCAAAAATATGAGCCATTCAATTTTGAGAACGTCTTGTCATGACGGAAGTGTCCGGCCAATCCCCCACTGTGTTTTTCTTTCAGCAGATTCTCCCTCATGGAGCATTTTGGAATACATAGTTGATTTCCCTTGAATAACAATCCGTCTTGGATCATGTATTCAATCCACTGGGTTCTATCCCTGAGAATTGGATTCTCAGATGCCTCATATGCTTCCTTAAAATCTGGGTCATCCCAGTACATTTCTTTGATGTTATCAAAACCCAAAGTTTTGACTCTGAATTCCTGCATAAGCAAACATTTCCTGCTCAAAGCATCAACAACTTTGTTAGCAGTTCCAGAAATATGCTTAATTACAAAAGTAAAATTCTACATGAATTCAACCCATTTAACATGTTTTTGGTTCAACTTGTCCTGCTGAGTCATGAATTGCAAAGCATGATTATCACTGTACAAAACAAACTCTTTAGGAACCAAATAGTGCATCCATTTCTCCAGCGCTTGTATGACTGCATAAAATTCTTTGTCATATGTTGAGTATTTAATCTTCGCTTCATTCAATTTCTCGTTGAAGTATGCAACCGGCCTATCATCTTGGCTCAAGACTGCTCCAATTTCAAATCCACTTGCGTCACACTTGACCTGGAATGTCTTGCTAAAGTCTGGCAAAACCAGAATTGGTTGCTATGTGATCTTTTTCTTCAGTAGATTGAAACTCTTCTCTGCTTCTTCTGTCCAGTGAAAAGACTTGTGTCTTTTCTTCACCGTGTCCCTCATCGGTGCGCTAATCCCACTGAAATTTCGGATGAATTTCCTGTAGAAACTAGCTAAACCATGGAAGCTTCGAACTTCAAACACAATTTTCAGTGATGGCCAATTCTTAATCGCCTCTACCTTATCCGGATCCATTTTCAGCTCATCTGCAGAGATAACAAAACCCAAATAAATGAGTTATGTCCTCATAAATGTTGATTTCTTCATATTTATCATCAATTTATCTTGTTGTAATCTCCTCATCACTATAGCTAAATGCTTCAAGTGCTCTGCTTCTGTCTTGTTGAAAATTAATATATCGTCAAGATATACAATGACGAATTTCCCTATGAACTCCTTCAGGACTTCATTCATCAATCTCATGAAAGTACTAGGCACATTTGTTAATCCAAATGGCATAACAAACCATTCATACAACCCTTCATTCATCTTGAATGTTGTCTTCCATTCATCACCTTCTCTCATACGAATTTGATGATATCCGCTTTTCAAATCAATCTTTGAAAAAAACTTTGTTCCGCTCAAGCAATCCATCAAATCGTCCATCCTTGGCAATGGAAATCTGTATCTGATGGTGATCTTATTGATCTCCCTTGAGTTTGTACACATCCTCCAGCCTCCATATTTCTTTGGGCTGAGCATTGTTGGAACAACACATGGACTCAAGCTCTCCCTAACCAATCCTTTGTCCATTAAATCCCGGACTTGTCTCTTGACTTCTTCATTCTCCTGTGGCGTCAACATGTACGTTGTTTTGTTTGGTAAACTAACTCCAGGTATAAGATCAATGTGATGACTTATACTTCTGATCGGTGGCAAAAAACAAGGTAGTTCGTCCACTACGATATCAACAAACTCTTCCAGCAACTTCTGGATTTCCTCTGGTAAATCATCCACTCTTGTATTGGGAAAAAAAATTTTAGGTTTTCTAACCACAATAAATTGTGTGTCTTCCTTCTTCTTAACCTCATTAAGAAGTTCCTTCCCACTCATGAGAAGTACAGTGTTGCTTGTCTCTGTTTTTACTTCTTTATCCTTAATCAACAGGAACATGTGTGTCCTCCCATTTTTCTCCAGGGTGTATGTGTTCTTTCTCCCATCATGAATCACATTCCTGTCATATTGCCATGGTCTACCCAGCAATAGATGACAAACATCCATGGGAATGACATCACATAATATTTCATCCTTATATCCTCCTATTTTAAATTCAACTAAACATTGTTTAGTGGAATTTACCTGATGTCCTTTTTGTAGCCACGAAACTCTGTATGGGCTTGGATGTACAATAGTCTCCAGCTCCAGTTTTTCTACCATCTCTGTAGAAACGAGATTATCTGTGCTATTGTTGTCCATTATAACCTTGCATACCCTGTCTTTGGTCTTGCAAGTAGTCTGAAAAAGTCTGTTCCTTTCGGTTGGGTTCTCTGCCTCCTTTTCTAGCGTTAATAGAACTTTCTGCATCATTAAAGATCTTTCACCCTCAGCATCTTCTGCCTCAGCATTTCATCCTTGTGCTTCAGTGATGTGAGTTTCACCACCTTCTTTCTTCCTATCTAGACACTCATAAGATTTATGCCCATTTTTCCCACAAACAAAACATTTCACTTCACCTCCTCGACCTCTTCCTCTTCCTCTGGTACGAGGAAAAG
Source organism: Picea engelmannii (assembly GCA_009831015.1). Taxonomy (NCBI): domain Eukaryota; kingdom Viridiplantae; phylum Streptophyta; class Pinopsida; order Pinales; family Pinaceae; genus Picea; species Picea engelmannii. The sequence continues at coordinate 1,233,421 of ML781794.1, forward strand.
TATTTCTATCAGCATACTGTCCTCTCTGTGAGATTCATCCTCTCTCAGTTTGAGTTTGAGGTTTCTTCCCCTCTTCTTTTGATTTCTTAGTTCTATCTTGGGAAATTGTTTTGCCTCTAGCTTGACTTCTACCTCGACCTCTTTGACCTTGCTTTCGGCTCAGCTTCTCTTCAGCTTTCAGAGCCATATGATAAGCATCTTCTACATTTCGAATGATCATCATTCTCATCTCATCTTGGATGTCATATCTCGGACCATTCATGTACCTAGCAACCTTTTCATCATCGCTTTCCTGATGACCTGCTCTGATGTTTATCTTGTAGAACTCTTCAGTGTATTCTTTTACTGACATCAGCTTCTGTCTCAAATTCTGCATTCTTCGAAACAGAGTAATTTGATAATCCTTGGGTATGAATTTTGCTTTCATCTTCGCAACCATTTTGTCCCAATTTTTGATCTTCTGCTTTCCTTTACAGCGTTTGTCAGCCTGCAATTCATCCCACCATAATGTTGCATGCCCTTTAAGTCTTTTGACAGCATTTTGACCTTCTTGTCTTCCTCGACATCCTCGTAGTCAAAATATGTATCTAGAGCTCTAATCCAGTCCAGAATCTCTTCAACATCCAGGTTTCCTTCATACATGGGAATCTCCATTTTTTCCATGGCACCTATCCTTGCAACAACCTTGAATAGGCGTTCATCTGCAGCATCTTCGACTGCAACTTCTTCTCCTTCATTTCTAGCTTCATTTTCACTTTCATCTTTGCTGATATCCCCAGCATTAATTATGTGCCTTTGTGCTGTCTCCATGGCATCAAGCCTAGCACGTAGTTTGCGCATTTATCTTTCCACTGCTGGATCAGGCATTTGCATGGGCCCATCTCTTCTTCTCGGCGGCATGGCTGAAATGTTCCTCCTTTCCCCTGCTACATAAAGCAAATAAATTGTTCTGTGCTTTGATACCACAACTGACGCAGACCCCCTGCCCTCGAGCCGAGATATGCTCAGGGTCTTCACTACAACCACGTCAAGGGTTAATCAACCCCTTTGTTCAAGCCACAAAGGACTTCGGGTTTCGCAATTTCGCAATCCCTGTTGTCGAGGTTCTCGGCCCTTCCACCTACCGAAACTCGAAATGTCGAAACGTCGAAGTCTTTGGCCGTGTCCTCCCCTGCTTCTGTATTGCGTTTCGTGACTTCGGGAATTCCATAATAGGGAACCCTGATCTCTTGTCTCCTATAGTGCCGAATTGTCGAATCCTGACATGTTCATCAAATTTTGGCTCCTCAACGGGTTTTTCGCTTTTTTTTTTCGGGGTTTCGGACTTCGCGATTTTTCGAATCCTAACATGAGGTTTCCTGACTCTCCAACCCCCGAACCCCGAAATAGTCAACAGAGTTTGACTCCGACTATTGATGAAAACTCACCACCTTTCCTCTCAGCTATCCTCGGTCTCTGACGTGGATTCCTGCCACCTGTCACCTTTCCCGGCTTTCGGAACTTGAATCAGTCTTCGACTGTTGTTCCCCTATCACTTCAAAACCCCGAATTCCAAAGCTATGCCTTCTATGGAATCAACGGTTGATAGCCTTCCTTAAGATCCAACGGCTCATGTTATTTCGGGCTTCTGGGTACCGGGAGTTTGAAACTCTCGATCCCAAAACACTTGTCACCACAATCCCCGAATTTCCAAACCCCGAAACATCGAAATGTCGAAACACGCCTTCACAGAGATTTCGCATTTCGCAAATTTGGGATTTCTGATGTGAAGTGTCCTGGATCCTTGTCAACGTGAATGCTGAAACCCCGATCCCTGAAGTGCCAAAATGTTACCTCAAGGATTTTTCCAGGTTTCGCAACTCCGGGTTTTTTAATACCAAGGCCTCTGGCTCCTTATCATTGGGACTTCCGGTATTCCAAATTATGAATTACCGAAATCTCAAAATTCACATCAAGTTTTGTCACAACTCACGACTTAGGTATTTTTGCTCTACTATGCTTGACTCCTTATCATCAGGACCCCCGAAATGCCGAACTCCGAAATTCCAAAACACCAAAAATTCTGCTCCTCGCCTTCACACACGATAATCCAATTCGCGCTTCGGGAGTTCGAGCGACCAAGGGTTTCGTCCACACTTCGGACTTACAACCCCCGAAATGCCAAAATGATCTCGACGGTCCAACAGTCGCGATCAACGGTCCACATTGGATCCTGCCTCTCTAAAGATAGATTCGTCCAACGCTTATCCTATGGTCCTTGCTATTTCATGAGTTCTCCACAGAGAATTTCGACTGTTCGATTCTTCCCTCAAGAATCTCTATGGAATGAACCAATGTTCCTTCACTGGAACTTAACCTTCTGCACGAAGATTTCGCTTCCTACCTTCATTCGAACACTTCAATGGCGTTACCCCTTTTGAGCTTTCTCTAGTAAATTCCATCTTCGAAAAAGGGCCTTTCCTTACACTCCTTGCAGCAAACCTTCAAATACTTCTGCGTATTTGAACTCTCGACCCTGTGCACCTTCTACAACAACAGTATTTCTCTCTTCCACCTTAGTTAATAACTCCTAAGGACTCAGCTAGCCTGTGCACGCCTTGCACGGCTCATGTGCTTCACTTGCACTTCTACTGGAATGAGAACAACGGTATCCCTCCTGAGCTTTCAGAGATAAACTCTGAACCTTTGTCAATGCACTCCTTGCGGACGCTTCACTGCACTCCTTGCAGGAAATTCTCTCTCAGAAAGAGAAATAATTGAAACTCATTCTCTTTCTTCTCTCAGACTTCAAACATTTAATATGAAATCATACATTCAACACAGTATTAAATCAAATGTATAACAGAGAGAATAAAACAACTATTAGCATACCATTCAGCATGTATACACAGAAAACATCATAACACCATGAGTCTAATTCAAGCTTCATATATTAATTCAAATCTTTTGTACATGGGTTCTTCTCTACAACTTTCTTCTTATGTGCTATGATAATGATACAATTCCTTACAATGATACAATGGTGAGGGTGTCTATATCCGTTTTTCCTCCTACTCTCTAAACTGTCTAATCTATTAATTCAAACCTACCTACTTTCATTAACTATGCATAAATGCATGAATGTTTTACAGATGAGAGCAATCGCTCAAGATCTATTTACAACCTCCAAGATATAAATGCAAGTACGCCATCTTTCTAGATATTACATCAATATCTGCTCCCTTAAACTTTCGAAATATTTCAAAACGTGAAAAATGCATATTGCGCTTTCCATCTGTCCTTTGCATTTACGCTCGCTTGATTGCTTACAATGCTCCTGCATCAAAGAATAGTTATATTCAGTTCCACCATAGGCAAAGCAAAGGAATATGAACGAGAAGTTGAATCTATGAGAGTCAAATTGGCACACCTTAGGCATCCGATGGAATATTATCAGGATGCCACCGAAGCAGTAAGGTTCATGAAGATTGAATTCACATAAATTTATAGTCAGTTCAAGTCAGACATGGAGGTTTTTATGACCAAGATTGTTGGATTTCAAGAAGAAACCTTGATGGGCCTTGTGGTGTATAAGTAAATGATGAGATGGTCTAAGAAAGCTAGTCAGGTATAAGAACAAATTGGATATATCAGAGAGATCCAGAAAGGAAGAGGCGAAGAAGAACATGGCATCATGATACTTGCAAAGGAGAGTTTATCCAGATTTAGAGTAGCCACAGATTATTGGGTACAATTGGTAAAACAACCACAACTAAAAATGGAAGAAAGATGGGAGGAGTGTCTCAGAAATTGGGACCACATTAATCTTAAAATGATAGATCTTCAGCTCCCATAATTTGGCTCCCCAAACGAATTCGTCGACTTACACATCATATCACGATGATTCGATCAATTAGATGATGATTTTAAAGATAAGGTTCCAGAGATTCAAAAGCTCAACAAGGGACATGTTAAATGACTCGTCGATGGGTCGATAGGGACACCATGGGTCCTACAATATCTAGTCTCTGAGGTCGGTAGATTTAGAGATCAAGCAATGGAGATGAAGGATAGGTTGAGCATGTTGATGAACCAACACCAATTCCCATATTTACACACTTGTGAAGATATTTTCTCCAAATGGTCTGAATATGACAGAGATAACCCTATGAGTTAATGAAAGCTCACTGATATTTTCCATGTGGACATGATCCACTTTATTTTTTGTTATCTCTTGTTTAACAAACATTAGTAATAAGTTTTTGCCTGAATTTTTTGATATAAAGAGGTCGACCTTGTTTTGAAGGGTCGGCGGTTTTGTAATAGTGAAGGATTAGACAGACAACTATTTTTAAGTTTAATGTTGAAGCTCATGTAGAGCCGAAGATGATTCTTGCCAAAGCTTTTGGAGTAACTCAATTTGTGGATTGTTCTATTTTGTTGATTGACTACTACAAGCGGTTTAGTAAGACAATAATTGCATTTTTGAGTTATCTTGAAACGTTGTAGTCAATAAATGTATATCAACATGAATATGGTGGTGTTATAAAATTGTGTTATACAGTAACTTGAATTATTTATGGTTATGTTTTGTTTCTATGAATACTATCATTTTCTTTAAATGATTGTTGTTGATTGATCAATAAGGAAATAGTAATGTTTTGATATTGGTTGAAAAGCGGTGTCATTTGCATGTTGTTGGTAATAGGTTAGCCTAATCCCAACCTTATTAAGGATTCATTCATAGAACTCTTAATAAACAAACTTATAAAGAAACTGAAAACAATCTAAAAAGATCCATTTGATAACATAGTAAATCCCATAGAAACTTGTTGGATGATCTGTCTGGAGAATCACGCTACTCCAAACAGGGAAGAGTCTAATTGGGCCTTGTCTCTGGGTGTGATACCTACTATTGATTTAAAGGATATTTTACCCCTCAAGAGAATTGACACTAGGAGGAGGGTCGAACGAATGCATGGATAGTCAAAACAGTTCTTTAAACAAAAACTTATCTCAAATAACTTACATATTCAAAACAGTCCACATGCATGGCTAGTCCTTCTCAGGAAAGCCTTAAGATTGAAGGTACCCCCACCACGAGTGACTCACCACATGTTGAAGACAATTCATACCTTCACCCATAAATACCTTACGTAATCCCTCATGAAGAAATAAATGTGTTTAGAAGGATTATTAGGGCTTACATTCGACATATCGGAGCATTGTTGTTAGCTCCTTTTCTTCCCCGTATGAAGTAGAACGCAAGACTAATTGTTGATACCCCAGACCATACCTTTGTTCATATGGTTGAATATCTAGTAGATTTTTCCCTTACTGAAATTGATCAACCTCTTAGTTTCATTTCTGAAACCCCTCTCGTAGCTCGACTCACAAGTACCTATTCTAGCACAAGTGATTCAGAGTCTAAGGAAGCAAATTCTAATATAGAAAATTCAGATAATGAGTCAAATAATATGGAATATAATAATGAAGAAGTCCCAGAGGATAAAAACCAACCATTGGGTAACAACCAACCTACAAACAATCAACCATGGTTGGTCAGGGATTCCCTAGCCTTACCAGGGATATTACATCATTTCCCTAGGCAATTAGAAAAACTTCTCCCAAAATTTGATCCTGAAACCTCTGGCTTTCCCGAGGACCATATCAAGAAATTTATATTAGAAATAATATTAATGAATGTCCAACATGAAGACGTAGTGTGAAATTTTTTCCCGTGTACCTTTGAGAACTCAACTTCAACATGGTATTTCAACCTCCCGGTTGGATCCATTAACAGTTGGGAAAATTTTCAAAAATATTTTCTGGATAAATTTGTTAGAAAAAAAACTAACGGGACCTTGATGGCTCACATTTTTTCTACCACCATGGGACCCAAGGAGAAATTCAAGGAGTTCAACCAACATTTTACAACTATCCTCAACAAGTTTCAAATAGATTCCAAGCCCTCTCGAAAATTACAAATTGAGGTGTATTCCAATGCATTATCGACCTCTATCTCCATGTCCGTTAAAAGGGTCGCTAAACCCATGCCAGATGAAAACTTTGAGGATGCTAAAATTATTTAATTTCAAATGAAGGTGTGTAAATACAGTCAGATATCTTTATCAAAGAAAGAAACATCATAGACACCTAGATGAGGACTTATGTTGACACGACCTCCCGACAAACAAACTGAAAAAAATATTGAAAATGACAATGCAAATATGGAGATCTTACAAAGGATGGTTAAGAAGTGTTCCAACAAAATTGTAGACATGAAGAGAAATTCAGGGGAAGTCACATCAAACCTTAGACCTTACAAAGCTTTCTCTAGAAACAATCCACCTTTTAAATCCTTTGAACCTCCTCCTGCTAACTTGAACATGGACTTAGGAGAGGTGGCCTCATATTCATAGTGTAACTATCATCAAGAACATCATTCAGAAAAGGATTTCCCTCAATGGGTAAATGCCATGAATCTATTGGAAAACAAGTTCCTGGATGGTTGTGCTCTAACCAAACAACCCAATGATCATACCTCAAATACTGCAAAAAATGAGGAGCGTGAACCACCTGAGAAAACAACTATGGTTCTATGGGATGTCAGTCACAGATCATTTTTTGAAGTCCCTATGGAAGAAGAGGAATGTCCCAAAATCCTGGCAGTCCAAACTAGGAGTAAGACGCCCAACTTGTCAAACCAACCTACCATTGCACAAGCTCCTAATAAAACCCAAAAATCTACCTCTTTAGCTCAACCTACCCCACCGTTGAGTTTTGGCCTGAAGTTCCTGGCTCACAAAACAACAAAGCTAGAGTATAATGTGGTAGATTACCTGAAGAAATTGAAAACTAATATTTCGGTAATGGTTTTGTGTAGAATTCCTCAACAAAAATATTCATTGTTACAAGCCCTGGCTGAGGACGACAACCTCATGAAAAATCCAAGCCCACATTCAAGCTCGGGTATAGGAAACTGTTAGGAGATTCGGAAGACTAACATGAATACAACGATGGCCTATCGAAAGCCTAGGTCATCTATTCCACCTTTTCTGGTAACCTTTGAAATTTATAACATGAACCTGCATAATTGTTTGGTTGACTATGGTGCTTCCTCCCATGTGATGCCTCTTTCAGTATGCAAGAATTTGAACACTACCCCTACCAAAAGAGATATGCATATAATTCAACTAGACAAAACTGTAGTGAAAGTTGTTGGAGAGTTAAAAGATGTTATGATTAGGATTGCCTCTAACCCAAAGTTTCATCAGGTCATAGATATCATAATTGTAGACATTTAGGAGGCCTATGGTATGTTGTTAAGCAGTGATTGGTTTGAAAAATTACATGGACATTTTAGTACATATTGGTCCTACTTATGGTTACCATTGAAGGGAAACCCCAGCATGATCAGAATCAATCAAGAAACATATTTGAAGCATATTGTCACAAAGTTGGAAGCCCCAAATGAACCTTCCTCTACTGAGTTCTCAGTCCTAGGAAATTACTCATGTGAGTCTGAGTTCGGTAATTTCTCTCCATGTTTGTCTGAGGTATTAATTTCCTAGAGGTCAAAATTGTCAGTTCATGACAGCCCTGAAATAATTGAGCAATGTAATAAGTTTGAACATAACACCCATGCTCAAGCCGATAACACTAAAATGACACTTCCCAAGGTGAATTGGGACAAGAGAGTTCCAAACTTTGTGTCTGAAATCTGGACTTTGTACTTTGATGGATCAAAATATCAAGAGGGGGTTGGCGTTGGATGCATTTTCATTAACCCAGCAGGAAAACATAGTTTTCTTTCCTGTAGGTTGGAATTTGAGTGCAAAAACAACATTGTTGAATATGAGGTGTTGGTCCAAGGACTCAAGAAATCTATTGATTTAAACATCAAGGAACCAATTATCTTCTGGGATTCGGAAATCATCGTTAGACAGGTCAAAAACACTATCCATTGAAATTCCTCCCATTTGAGGAATTATCAACAGGAAGTTCACAGGCTGATAGAAATTTTTTTAGCATCCAATATCACAGCCATACCTCGATCCAAAAACATGCTGGCCAATTCTTTGGCCACAACAACTTTGAGGTTGTCCCCCTTAGAGGATTATGAGGCCTCAAGGTTTGCCATATAATTTTTATAGAAGCCTTATGTCCCAGATAACATTGCTAACTGGAGGGTTTTTAAGGGAGATGAACATATCATATCCTTTTTGACTAATGAAGAAAATTTTAGGGATCTGGCCATTGACGATGAAATTTTTCAAGAAATGATTGCATGACATGATAATCAAATCCCTAATCCAAAAGAAAGCAGTAACCCAACCCAGCCTAAAATCCAAATTATGCCTTGGGGAGTAGTCATTCTTGAGAACCCGTTCGATTTACAAAAGAAATTTAAGAAACCAAAAAATACCAAAGCCAACATCTCATGTTGATTCTATGAAGTCATAAATCTAGGGATCGTTGAAAATCCATGAAACATCAATCTCGAGAGATCACTATCACTGGAGGAAAAGAGGGCCTACCTGAAGTTGTTCAAGGAGTACTAAGATGTGTTTGCATGGTCATATCAGGATATGAAAACTCACGATACTAGGATTATTCAGCACACTATACCATTAAGACCCGGAGTCAAGCCTTTCCAGCAAAAGCTGCAGAAATTTCACCTGTCCCTGGAACCCTTGATGCAGAATGAACTAAAGAAACTATTGGAAACAAAGATAATATTCCAAGTAAGGCACTTTGCATGGGTGGCCAATCTGGTACATGTCAAGAAAAAATATGGGGAAATTCGCTTATGTGTAGATTTCATAAACCTAAATAGATGATCAGATTGTAGATCAGGATGAGGAATAGCAGGCTCCTCATATTCAGGAGAATCCTTCTACTAGGAGGAGGAAGACCAGATGGGTAGAGAATACCTTGAGACACTTGTCACAAGAGTACGTGGGTTTTCCTAGGACATCGGTCAAGGAGAGTATATCACCACAAATATTTTCCAGTTACATGGCTCTGATGAGCAAGCTATTGGAGGCCAATCCTTCCAGCTATGAGGAGGCATCACATCAAAAAGTATGGAGAGATTCCATGGTGGAAGATTATGCTTCCATCACGAAAAATGATGTATGGGAGTTGGTTCCCCGACTAGAGGGGAAATCAATGATTGGCTCTAGATGGGTCTATAAGATCAAGCACGCTGCAGATGGCAGTGTGGAGAAGTTCAAAGCCTACTTTGTGGCTAAGGGGTTCTCTTAGAAGGAGGAAATTGATTATGATGCGACAATCACCCTAGTGGAAATATACACTTCAATCAGGTCCGTGATCTCGATTGCAGTAGAGATAGGGTGGAAGATCCACCAAATGGACGTGAAGACGACCTTCCTCAATGGAATCATTGAGGACGAGGTGTACATTGAGTAGCCGAAGGGTTTTGAGGTGCATGGGATGGATTCCCACGTATGTAGGTTGAGGAAAGCCTTGTATGGGCTCAAGCAGGCTCCCAGTGCGTGGTACTCATAAATTTAAATCTACTTGCAGGGGATGGGCTTCACCAAGAGTGAGGAAGAATCCAACCTCTGTTATATCATACTTGGAGGTGAGCCACTCATTCCTGTGTTGTATGTGGACGAATTGTTTCTTATAGGTTCAGAAAGGCTCATTGGAGAGTGCAAGAGGGATCTTGATTCAGAGTATGAGATGAAGGATTTGGGGTTGATGCACTACTTTATGTGGTTAGAGGTGTGGCATCGTGATGATCAAACTTTCCTTGGTCAAGATAAGTATGCAGTGGAGATCATGAAGAGATTTGGGATGTTGGATTGTAGGCCTATGTATATTCCTATGGTGACCAATTGGAAGAATATCGATGTTTTTAGATCAAAGGCAATGGACCCTACTCTCTATAGACAATTGATTGGCTCTCTGATGTATCTGGTCAACACTAGACCATATATATGCTTTGTGGTTAATACACTCAGTGAGTTCATGGTTGAGCCAAGGAGGTTACACTGGGTGACAGCGAAGCATGTTCTGAGATATGTGTGGCATGGTCGAGTATGGGTTGATCTATATCCATGGAGATGGGGTGAAGATGACAAGCTTTACAGATGCAGATTGGGCACGTACCACAGTGGACAGGGAGAGAACATCGGGTTGTTTTTTTCAACTTGGGATCAAGATTTGTTTCCTGGTTCAGCAGGAAGCAGAAGTCAGTGGCGTTGAGCTCTGTTGAGGCATAGTACATGGCAGCTAGCTTAGCAACATGTGAGGACATTTGGCTTCATAAACTCCTCATCGATTTTGTTTGGCTAGGAGTTGGATGTGACTGTCATTCACTGTGACAATCAGAGTTGCATCAAGCTCTCTCAGAATCCAATGTTTCATGACAAATCCAAACACGTAGAGATCATATTTCACTTCATCGGGGACTATGTGTAGAAGGGGATAGTGAAGCTACAGTATGTGCCTACAGGAGAGAAGATGGTAGACATTCTCACAAAGGTCTTTATGAAAGAAAACTTTGTCTTTTTCAGGGACAAGTTGGGGGTGGGTCAAAACACCTCCCTCGCTAAGAGGGAGTGTTAATTTGGTAGCTCAGAAGGTGTCTCAGCTAATACTATGTGTCCAATGATAGCTGCTGGACATAATTAAATTACCCATATCAACAATTTTAATTTATCCTAAGTTTTAACTTAGGAAAATTATAAAAGTCACTTTAATGACTTTTATTGAATTTCCACTCAGATTTCTGAAAATAATTCACAAAAGTGAATTTCAAGAGACCTCTAGAAGATTCTTGAAAAAGTGAATTAGAGGGATAAGAAGATGGATGAGGGTGAGATGGACACACAACACTCATTTGAGAAAGAAGAAAGAAGGGTGTTTCCTGAGGAAGAGGAGGGCGATTTTCTGGTTGAGAGAGAGGGCGAAATGGGTTGAGAAAGCGGTTCATACAACAACAACAATGTAGGACATACAATAGGTCGTACCTACAACATAGAAGAGGCCAAGTTTGGGGTCATTCAATAGCTATAGGATAGGACATACCTGGGTAGTACATCAACAAAGAAACAAGGCATATTTCTTAGGGACATACTGGGCATTTTTAGCAAACTGTATAGGTCATATTTGTTGGGAAAGACAGGTTGTACAATTGGGTCGTACACCACAATTGAGCTGGGCCATACATTCAAGAAGTGGGAAAAAAAATTGCAAGTAAATTTCCGAGTGTATTTTTTGTTGTAATATGTATTCCTCCAAATCCAATAAATCCCCTCCTTTGTTGGTTTTCCCCATACTTGGGTTTCCAGAGTATTTATTTTCTCATATTTTATGTGCTTGGTTTCTATTTTCTTCCATTGTTCATTTTAATTAAATAACTCAACTGTAAATTTAATGCATGATTTTCAAAAGTTATATCATCATTAATTAATTTCTAGGTAAAGAAAAATCATTGGCATTTTATTTATGTTTGTTGAGTTGAAAGAAATTAACAAACATACTCAAAAGACGTTGGATTAACCCAATACAGTGTGCATTGTGTAATTCAAGAAAAGAGAAGGTTCATCATCTGATTGTTTTTTGTGTAACGTACCCCAACTCAATTGAGTAACATTACGTGTGGAATGCACATTACTATTAAGATTTTTTGCTTAAAATTTTCCTGTAGCTTACCAACTTCAAATCACATGTAGAATTAACCAATTCTGACCCATAACTCTAAATGCATCTACCAACATATATTAAAAATATGAATGTATCCAATAAGCACATAGCAAATACACACCATTCATAGAAACCATTTGCATAGTAGAATAAATAAGATAAAAATAATAGAACACTTATCTGTTAATAATTAACCAACTGGTTGCGTACGAAGGATGAATATTTTAGCCACAGACATTGTTAATCATTTTCTCTCAACAATAGGCCACCCTTGATCTGAGGCTATGATTCCACAAGGAGATATGACCCTCCTGGTTGTACACTCTCAGCCTTCAATAGCCTGAAACTCGGGTTCTACTCCAACTACAGTTCCAATCCACCAACTCTCTTCCCCACAACCTGCACAACCCAAAGAATGCACTCCCTTTACTACTCACAGTCCCTCATGTTGTACCATTAGTTTATCAGGGCTTCCAGTTCAGTCGGTTGGCTAGGACTCTCTTAACTGGGTGTTGATATTATGGTAGTTGCGGGAGGTATTAACCTCCATATGTAACCTTTGACTAGAATAGAATATTCCGGAAATAAGAGCAACCTAAACAGATGTGTGAAAACCCTAGAAGACAAGTCGACTCAAAAAAATATATAATATTAAGGTATTATCCTCCAAAAGGACCAGTCGACTCCACAAGAAAAAATATAAACAAAAAATATAATTACCAGAAATTCAGGTCAGAGCCAACCGGAAAAGTCACTAGACATATTATTATATAGAGGACGTCTTGGCTCATTTTTTCACTCACTCTCACCCAGAAAACTAGAAATAGTGCACAAGTTTGGAGGAGGAGCAACAACAGTTGTTGTTGGGTAGTTTTATCTTGTTCAGTCTTTTCGGTATCTTTATCTTGTGCGCTACCTTTGGAGAAGGTGCACATTCTCATGGTCATCTATGGTTCTAATGTGGCTTCCCAAAATCATTATTTCTATCAAAGGTTAAGGTGCTCAGGGGAGGCTTTGTGCCTATGGATGGGTGACAATGGTGTATCCTTTTCTATGGTGAAACAAGCACATCTACATTATTCTAACAGGTTATGGTCCCACACCACCTTCGAAACAGTCTAACCACTGGAAGGTAGATCTGCATCTCTTTGTCAAGCTAGTTGCAACAACAGTTGCAGTTGCAGTTCCTTCGTGCCAGTTCCTTCATAGCAGTTGCAGCACCAATTGTTGTGCCAGTTACAGTTCCATTTGCAGCACCAGTTGTAGTTCCATTTGCAGCACTAGTTGCAATTCCAGTTGTAGTTCCAGTTGCAGCAGCAATTGCAATGCCAGTTGCAATGCCAGTTGTAGTTGCAGCACTAGTTGCAGTGCCAATTGAAATGAAAGTTTATGTGAAGTATTGGTTCTAATTTTTGGTTTTCCTAGTTCTCCTTACCCTAGTGCATCTACAACTACCTCTAGATTGCAAGTTAGAGCACTTTAAAAACTTTGGGTTCGTCATTGCTTGTCACTGTTGTCGGATGGTGTCGTTGCTACCAGAGGTATGTACTTGTATATGTTTAAAATGTATCACTATCTTGAGGGTGTTTGCAAGAGAAGGGATCTTTTGTCCAAATCGCAATAGTAGATCCAGAAGGATCTCAGATCCAATACATTTAGAGGAACAACACACTCTCCAGGTTGGAAAGAATACTTGTCTCAAAAGAAAAGCAACTCAATCAGAACAAAAGTCAGACTCCAGGTTTGCATATCAAGTCTGATATTTTTATAATTGTTGCTTAAGTGAGTATTGCAATTCTTTATATTTTATTAATGATAGGAACAAATGAATACTTAGTATCATGTACTATTAATATAAATGCGTATTGTACTTAATTGCAATATGAACTAACATCTCCTCTAGGAGATATTTCATGTTCTTGTTCTCAGGCATGACACCTTGGTAATGCTATAATGAATTACCATGAAATTGATATGTTCTTATACAAAATGTTATTATATTGGAAACACTTTTCCTCTTGTTGTTTCTGTTTCGGCAGGTTATCATACATATGCCAGGAAGGTTATCACGGAAAAGCAAGACTTGAAAGGACTTCAAAGGGATTCATTGATCAGGAAGAAGCCATCTTGGTTTCATGACACTTTGTAGGACGCAAAGGGGCATGCAGCAAATGGAAGTGTGGTCCGAGGATTATCTCAGATAGAGGGTGTTGACTTCATAATTTGAGATGAAGGATATTGCAGGACTTCATCAGAGACATAGTGCGGGAAGGAGCAATAAGACTCTGTCACTTATCCACAGATGAGCAAATAGTTGACATTTTCACTAAGCCTCTATCTAAGACAAGCTTGGAAGGAATGAAAATGTTTCCCTAGGGGAGTATTGATGATTGAAACATCGTGACGATAATCCAATATTGATCAGACGGACTTGATCATGTGGGAATAGGCCTAGATGTAATCTTCGATGGACTAAAGATTCGAGTTGATGTTGTATATCCTATGTGTGAATTGCATCAGGCCTTGAAACTCTCACGAGTAGGTGAGTAGCCCCGATAAGTATCAAGTTGACTCTATCTCCAGAGGAACTCGGTTGCAGACCAGGGGAGATAGGGAACATCTACATCCGGAGTTGATGTGCCCCGATGTAGTCTTCAATGATCTGAAGACTCAAGGTGCTTGAGGTGCAATTCCACATGTCTGATAGCATCGACTTGAATGCATTAATGGAGTGATCCTATGAGAGGATCACAATGAGGTGTTTGCGGATTCGATGTGGTCTTAATTCTTATCATGGGACAAGAACGACCCAAGGTGCTAGACACATGTGTCCAATAACATCGAGCTAAATGTATTCACGAAGTGATCCTATGAGAGGATCAACTATGAGGTGAATGTGGCTCCGATGAGGTGATGATTCTTGTCATGGGACAAGAATGACCCGAGGTGCTAGACACATGGTGGTGGAGATGGATCATCAATATAGCTAAATGAGGCTCATGGATATTGTGATGATATGTTTTGATGCCAGATTGCTACCCGATGATGTTGATAGTGATGATGATACTCATGACATGGGTGTAGCCATGGGTGAGCACGTCATGCGAGTACAACCCATGATGATGATGGTGACACACACTACTAGGTGTAGCTCTAGTGTTCTCTAGAAGATTTTGGCCCCTAGACGAGATTGACAGGTCCACTTGGGTGTAGGCATGTATGAAATGATAATGCTACCTGTAGAATGGTCTGCAAGACTATGTGAGTCTTTCCCATGCCATGTGAAGATGGATGGATGTGTTTGAGACCATTAATACCTCCCTAGATAAGAGGGAGTGTTGATGTTATGGTATATGCGGGAGGTATTAACCTCCATATGTAATATTTGACTAGAATAGAATATTTCGGAAGAAAGGGAAACCCTAAACAGATGTGTGAAAACCATAGAAGACAAGTCGTCTCAGAAAAATATATAATATTAAGATATTATCCTCCAGAAAGACTAGTCGGCTCCACAGAAAAAAGATAAACAAAAAATATAGTTACCAAAAATTCAAGTCGGCCCAGCTAGAAATGTAACTAGACAAATTAGTACAAATAGAGGAAATCTTGGCTCATTTGTTCACTCACTCTCACCTAGAAAACCAGAAACAGTGCGCAAGTTTGGAAGAGGTGGAGGAGGAGTAGTTGTTGTTGGGCAGTTTTCTTTTGTTCATTCTTTCCGGTATCTTTATCTTGTGTGCTATCTTTGGAGAAGTTGCACTCTCTCTTGATCATCTGTGGTTCTTATGTGGCTTTCCAGAATCATTATTTATGTCAAAGATTAAGGTGCTCGAGGGAGGCTTTGTGCCAATTATTCCCACTTTTTAGGGATAACTAGGAGATCATGTCTTGAGGCCCACAGGTCCTAGACATGGAGTACCGAGAGTAGGATTGACCTGAGCATGGCCCTAGAGGCCCCACCTTTTCTTCTTCCATTGTCTTTGTCTTGTCAGCAACAGTAGCATCCATCACCATCAGCTTGGTCCTGTATCAGAAGAGGTTCTTGCTACATGAGGTAATTGGTCCAGGTATCATGGTATGTGTCACTTTTGATCATTGAAACC
Organism: Picea engelmannii; assembly: GCA_009831015.1. NCBI lineage: Eukaryota > Viridiplantae > Streptophyta > Pinopsida > Pinales > Pinaceae > Picea > Picea engelmannii. Next base: position 1,249,185 of record ML781794.1, read on the forward strand.
TTTGAATATATGCATCTGATTCCTTTTATCTCTAACAACTACTTGGATCTTACATTTTCCCACTTGACCATGTTTGGGGGGATTGACAGGGTTCCCTAGAAAGCCTATGTCTGTAGGTTTTTGGTTTGACACTGGGGGAATTTCTGAAAATCCATCGTCTGCTCCCATCATACTACCACTTTTACATATTGTTTCTCGCTCATCTATCCCATTCCCCTTGTTCGGGCATTGGTTTGACCTATTTTCAGGACTGCACCTTACCTCGTGGGAAGAAGGGGCTAAAGGCCCAGAAGGTAAAAGCAAGCTGGTAAAAGATAAAAGCCTAATAATAAACCTCGAGATGCTTCGCCCAGGGATCCTTGAGAAAGCAATAAAAAGCTTCTCAACAAGAAACAAGAAGGACCCGAAAAAAATAATAAAACAAGACCTAATCAAAGGATAGGGGGTCTCATCACGAGCCAGCCTATTAGGTTCATGGGTATCTAGAAGTATGACATTGCCATCAGTTGGTTACCACGCCAGGGCAGTGACTCTTGGTTGCATGGACAAGGGAAAGGGGTCTCATCAAGAGCCAACCTTCTCATTTCTGCGAAAGTACTTGTGGGTAACGTTGTCAACTCTAGTCACCATGCCAAGGCAGTGTCCCCTGATTAGCTCTTGAACAAAAAAAAAGGCAAATAAAGAATAAAAATGATGCAAAGAATAAAGGAAAGAATGAGCTTGGAAAAAATGCATCCATGACAGGGACATCTCGCCTTCTACAAAGGCACCCACAGGTAACACGTTGCATCCTTGGACCTTAATGCACCCACATGCTTGAACATCCCTTGATCACATAATCCACTTACATGGCTTGGATGAGGTCTCTCTGGGAACTTTCCTTTTTCTGTGGACAATAGCCCAATAGGAAGCCTTGTCCTTTTCCCCAGACTTGTATTGCAGGCTTTTGTAACGTCTTTGATCTATTGATTGATGTATTAGGGATTTTATGCATGTGTTTGATAATATTAATGATGAAATGTGATTGACATTTCTATGATCCTTGTGACTAATGAGCCCATGGAGGGTGTAGCCTTTGATGTGTAGGACCATACCCGACAGACAGGTACCATTTTGATCGGTCACATGGGGAGATGATCAGTTCAGGCCTCCATGGGGCTGAAGAGCCCATTAGATGGATGATGGGACCCCACCATGGAGCAAAGATGAGACAGAGATGGATCGGTGTCTTGCACCAGAGAAGAAGAGGACGTTCCACCAGAGGCACCCCGACAGAGCTTAACTTAGGGGGATTTTCCCTTTTTCAATGAAACGTTGGCCTTAGAAGGCCTAGGACGTCACCCATCATATTCATGATGTCATCCAACATTATTTTGGGAGGCAGACTGGGCAGTATTGGCATGTATGGCAAGTTGGAGAATCCCAAGAAGGGCTAACGTTTTGCTCTAGGATGCCCCATTTTCTCTAGAAGGGGCTAACGCCTTCCTTAGAGGGGCTTCTTATCTCCTTATAGCTCAATTAGGGTTCTAATTTGACAATTTAATGTAAAATAGTATGATTTTGATAATTTGGCCTTGTCGGCCTTTTACCTGACCTAAAATGTAAAATTAGGTCAAGGTTTTGTATAAATGAGGGATTTTCACTCTCATTTTATCATCACAACTGACTCACTCATTAGTGAGGTCTGAAATCAAAGCCCTATATTGGGTTATTGGATAATTGGGTGATGCGCACTTGTTGAAGGAAGGCTATTTTGGCATATTTTGGTTTCTCTCTTGAAGGAAGGTGTTACAACTAGGGTTTGCACATTTATTTCTTGGTGAATTGTATGTATTTTTCTGCAAAACTTCTTGAATGAATGGTTGTATTTTAATTTCTTGCATGTATTTATGATTATTTTTGAACAAAAACCCTAGGTGACAAGCACACAAGTAGTTCCTTGTCTCATGTCCCCTGATAGAGAGATTTTCATCCATTGAAGAGGAAAAAGAGAGCCTAGTCGTAGCTACACTCCTTTCTCCTTTTCTCCCTTTGCTAGTTGTACTTGTTTGATATCAAGAAGGAGAAGACGTCCCAAGCCTAGGTTATCTACACTTAGTGTTGTTTTCTTCTAGGGTTTGATGATAGAGCCTTACTGTAGCAACACTCTCCCTCATTTGACTCTCTTGTCTTGACTTTATCTTTCATGCTAGCTGTTTTTTCCATCTAAGGAAGTAGGAGAGAGCATGAGGCCTTCCCATAGCATCACTTCAGAGATCTTCCCTCGAGTCCTTAGCCATCCTCCTTCAACCTATGCGTCCTTCACTCTTAACTCCATTAAACCCTAAGGCACTGATCTAGAAGTCCTCCAACGTTGAAGTGAAATTGGCCAAACAACTCTCAAACTCTTTGAATTTTAAACCCTAACTACACTAACCCTACTAACCCTAAGTTGTTGACGTCATCCTTATTACATCTTAATGCAGCAACGTTTCACTTTATGAGAAATTGAATGGTAGTTAAAGGCATTAATTAGGTCAAGTATTAATTTATTGCATTGAATGCCATATCGTTCTGGTATTTATTGGTGAAGTGATATTATCTTTCGGTGCTATTTTGTAAACATTGACTCTGTCAACATTTACTTTCAAATTGCTTATATTGAATATCAGATAGTCTTTGATATATATGAAGTACTAACCATAGCCTGCATATATCAATTTATTATTGTTTTGTTCTCGGGTAGGGATTCTACTTGGTTATCTTTGTTGGCTATAAGTCGGACTATTTGTTTCGGTGGTGATCTGTGAAGGGGGAAACTTGTCATTGTCTGGTTATCCTTTAGCCTCTTCAAAACCCCAGGTCATCGGGGGAGTCTCCCCTGGGCCTCACCTCCCTAAAGAGAAAGAACCTTCCCATCGTGGTGACATTAGGTGGGATAGGTTCCTATTAAGCCAGTTTGGCCCTCTACTTTATAGCCTTTCTTCCTAGCTACAAATTGTGCGATAACATTTTGGCGCCGTTGTCGGGGAACATTGATTCATTTCTCCTCAAATGACAAATATTTTCAGTAAGCCTTGCCTCGGAACTTTATCTTACAAGATTACCTGGCAACTCCACTAGGGTGTTTTCCCTTTCTTTTATAGTTTCAAGTAAATTATCTGGCGACTCCACCAATGACGACTCGTATTGGGTGTCAGTACTCAAACCCCTTTATTGTGGAAATTATCGTCCCTACAAGCACTGCCCCTCCACCTGATCCACACAAGTGGTCTCATCCAGAGACTTTCAGTTATTTTGATCTAAATAACATCCAGGGCGGTTTGCATGATTTACCAGAGAATGCCAATTCTTGGTTACCCTCTTCTCACGTAAAGAGGTTTTTGGTAACTCCGATTGGACTCATTTTTGTGATAGTTTGGAATTTCATCAAACGAGTCAAGAACATCCCGATGTCTTCATGAGGTTTTTTTCAATCTCCCTTGTGGAGGATGCCAAGACTTGGATCAATGCTCTCCCAAAGGGAGCCATAAAAACTCCTCAAGAGTTGGAAAGAGATTTCAAAATAAGATGGTGCAACCATGAACACACACAAGACTTGATTTCTTAGTACATTGATATCTGCAAAGGTTCATGTGAGGGCGTTAGGGATTTCAGTGATAGGTTCAACCTTCTCCTTAAACGAGTCTAGCCAAAACTCAACTTAGAAGAAGCCATTCTGGAACACTACTTAAATTCTTTGGAGGGTGTCTTACAGTTTACCCTCAGGGACCAGTCACCCTCAACTCTGGAAGAGGCACAAGATTTAGCCTATCAAATATAGAGGAACCTTGAATTCGAAGAATACATCTGTCAGGTCAACCTCTCACGCGATAATGACCTTTGGAACATTTGTGAGGCTTTGGTCGTTGAACCTAAACCCTTGGAGGTTTTTAAAGTTGAACTCACCCTTCCTAAAAGGAAATGGAGTTTTTCCCATACCAATGTGCAGGATATCTCTTTTCAAGAAAATCCTACAGAACCTTAACCTTGCCTGGATAAGGAGGAGGAAAGCGAAATACCACTAACTCAGACCTTTAAGCGTTGCCTTCCCGAAGAATCCCCTCTCTTTATCCACCAAGTAGACAACTTCAGTCTAAAAGAGGGTGATGTCAAACCCTTCTACATCACTCTCCAAGTCAACAACGCCCTCCTCCATAACTGCGTCTTGCATCCAAATGCTTCAATCAACATCATCACAGAGGAGACCATGCAACAGTTGGGTTTAACCCTCTCACAATCAAATGTCGGAGGTGGTTTTGCAAGAGGAGTCATTAAGGAGCTAGAAGTTTCCTTTGACTCTTGCCCCAACACCCCTTTCTTTCTAGATGTGATGGTTGTGGATGTTGTGAGCAGTTGGGGTATCATTATCCACAAAGAGCTCATAAAACACTTGGTCGGGAGTTTTCAAGAAAAAGAGTCTAAAGCAGTCATCCCTCACCCCGAAGGAGGATCCTTCACTATCCACAGAGAACCCTTCATGGGTTCTCCAGTTGAAACCTTTGATGAGGCAAGCGACCAACTCTTATGCATTGACAGTGACGTAAGCAATTGGTTTATCCAGGAAGGAAGCCTAGATTTTGACACCATTGAGGAGTCTGAAGGAATTTGGACCTTGGAGTTTGATGGATCTCACTCGAGCTTCGAGTCAGGTGCTATAATTGTCTTAACAACCCCTTCCAGTGAAACCTTTTACCATTCCTATAGGCTGGAATACCACTGCACCAATAACATTGTCGAGTATGAGGCTTTGATCCTAGGGATCAACTTAGAAATTGACAAAGGTGTTGTGCACCTAATGGAAAAGGGAGACTCGGACCTCATTGTATCACAAGTGATGATGAAATTTGCCACTAAAAATGAGAAGTTGAAGAAGTACCGAGACTTGGCTCAGTGCCTTTCAAAATCCTTCAAAATAGTGTCACTTGAAGCCATTCCTCGAGAAGAAAACCACATGGAAGACGCCTTGGTTGTTTCTGCTTCCACTTTACAACCTTGTGAGGTACCTCTTCGTGACTTATGCAAAATGGAGGTCCTCTTTAGACCTTCTATCCTTGATAATTTGGAATATTGGCAAGTTTTTGAAGACGATGACCAAATCATCAGGTTCATGGAAAACAGCAAGGAATTCACCGATTCACAAATTACTTTTCTAGCTGACTCCATGAACCTGGAAGTTATAAACCTTCAAATCAATACCTTGCCAAAAGGTTGTGTTCCCCTGGAAAACCTCTTTGATAGGCATGATGTTTTCAAAGAGAAAAGACCCAACAAACAAGCTGACGAAGCCCTAGAATTCAATAATGGTACATAAATAGACCCAAGAATGATCAAAATAGGTAAAGGCACCACCGAAAAAGGAAAGGATAGAGATCCTAGCACTTGTCAAGGAATTCAAGGACACCTTTGCCTAGAACTATGATGATTTGAAGGCTTATAGGGGGGACGTCATCCAACACGCTATACCTTTGGTAGAAGGAGCCAAGCCTTTCCAACAAAAGCTAAGACATATCAATCCAAAGTTAGCAAGCCAAATATAGAAGGAACTCCAGAAGATGGTTGACGCTGGTATCATAATCCCTATCAGATATTCCTCTTAGATGTCAAATTTGGTGGTTGTCCGAAAAAAGACCGGTGACATACGCCTGTGTGTTGATTTCCGCAACCTCAACCAATTGTCTTTGAAAGGAAATTTCCCTCTCCCAAGCATGGAACATTTGCTCCAAAGAGTTACAGGGGTAGGGATGATGTCTATGTTGGATGGGTTTTCGGTATACAACCAGGTGTTGCTCAAAAGAGAAGACCAGCTCAAAACGACATTTAATACACCGTGGGGAACCTTTATGTACTTAAGAATGTTGTTTGGTCTTATGAATGTCGATGCTACTTTTCAGAGAGCAATGGATTTTTCCTTTAGGGACCTCATACAAAAAATCATAGAAATCTACCAGGATGACCTTACAGTTGTGTCCAAGGATAGGAAAGACCATCTCTCACACCTCAGGATTGTTTTCGAGCGATGTAGGAAGTATGGTATCTCACTAAATCCCAAGAAATATGTTTTCGGTATCGATGAAGGAAATTTACTAGGTCATGTGGCCTCACAGGGAGGAGTTTCCTTTGACCCCAAAAGAGTCCAATCAATAAAGGATGTTTTCCCCCCAACCAACCAAAAATCTTTACAATCATTTCTTGGAAAGATCAACTTCATTTGTAGATTCGTACCAAACTTTGTCGAGAGGATAAAACCTTTGAGTGCTTTGCTAAAAAAGGATGTTTCTTTCAGGTGGGATGATAAGACTAACAAATCCTTTGAACATATAAAATATGTTATCTCCCAAGCTCCTATCCTAGTCATCCCTGAGTTTTCACGAGATTTCATAATATTCTCGTTTGCATCCTAGGACACTATTATAGGTGTTCTAATGCAAAAATATGTTCATGACTATGAACATCCCGTGGATTTTATGAGCAAGGTCCCTAGAGATTCCAAGTTAAGTTATTCCATCACTGAGAAACAAGTGTATGCCTTGGTCAAGTCCCCCAAACACTTTAGAAACTACGTCTGTTACAATAAAATTAAGGCTTATGTCCCATACCCAACCATAAAGGATGTCTTATCACAACAAGATTACCTGGGTACTAGGGGAAAATGGGTTTCCAAAATCCATGAGTATGAATTAGAAATAAAATCCACCAAAATAATAAAGGGACAAGGTTTAGCCTAGATGTTCACCGAGAGCAACCAGGAATCCATACAAATGGGCGAGAGTGAGCAAATAAACGTGATGGTCAACGAATTAGAGCATGATGAGTGGTATTCTGATATTGTCTACTATCTAAATAACTTGTCTTGCCCCAATCACCTAGTAGACTACAAAAGAAGGGCTTTGAGATTGAAAGCTATGAAATACTGCTTGACTGAAGATGGACTTGGGTGGAGGAATCCCGACGGGGTTATACTTAGATGTGTGAACAAAGAAGAGGCAAAGAAGCTACTGGAATAATTGTACTTTGGATACTGTGGTGGGCACTTTGTAGCTCATACTACTGCCCACAAGATCCTAAGGGTCGGTTATTATTGGCCAACACTTTTTTCTGATACCCACCAACATGTCTGATCTTGCCAGCCCTGCTAGTACTTCTCCAGTAAACCAAAACTCCCAGCGCAACCCATGAATCCCGTAGTGATAGAAGCACCTTTTTAGCAGTGGGGTTTGGACTTTGTTGGGGAGTTTAAGGACAATTCAAGTAATGGCTACCGGTGGATCCTAACAACCACGGACTATTTCACTAGATGGGTCGAATCTATTCCTACAAAGAAGGCCACCGAAGAAGTAGTCATGAATTTTCTGGAAGACCGAATCATAACTAGGTTCGGTGTCCCTTCCAAGATCACTACAGACAATGCCAAAGCTTTCAGCTCATATGCTCTTGTAGAATTTTGCTTCAAATATGGCATTGTCCTATCCCATTCCTCCAACTATTTCCCACAGGGGAACGGATTAGCAGAATCAACCAATAAAAACCTCATGAATATTTTGAAGAAGGTTGTGGGGGAAAATAAATAATCCTGGGACAGCAAAATAAAGTATGCAGTGTGGGTAGACCGAATAACAACAAAAACTTCCACAGGAAAAACTCCTTTTGAGTTGGTATATGGACTAGAAGAAAATCTTCCTATGAACCTCTAGATTCCTATCCTCCGTTTCGCTCAACAATACGCTACAGATATAGAAGCAATCCAAGGAAGGATCAATTAGCTAATAGGGCTAGATGTGACGAGGAGGAATGCCTTTGGTCAAATGGAAAGAAATCAAGAGAATATAAAAAACACCTTTGACCATAGAGCCAAGGAAATAAACTTCATCAAAGGAGATCTCGTACTGCTATGGGATAAGAGAAGGGAAAAACCTGGTATGCACAAGAAGTTTGACAATTTAAGGACATGTCCTTATAAGATCATGAGTTGTGCAGGTATGAACTCTTTCAACCTAGAGACCGTGGAGGGAGAAGCCCTGAAGCTGCCAGTAAATGCTTTACATATCAAGCATTACTACCCACTGGCGACCTGACTTCACAGGTAAGTACAAGTAAGTATGCATTTTTTCATTCGTGTATTATATCATTTGCATTGCATGTTAGTTTGCTTTTATATTCACACTTATTGATTGTTTTCTTTCAATCTATATTTATATAAACATGTATGTTGGGATGGAATTACCACCCCAATTTTGTTACCGATACTTCTGTCGAGATTGAGCAGGTCTGTAGGTTATGCCAGAGATGTTGAGGTTCTCATGCACTCTACGGTGAGCACATGTCCCCGAGTTGGAGCCAGATGTTATCCCCACTTTTTAGGGATAACTAGGAGATCATGTCTCGAGGCCCACAAGTCCTAGACATGGAGTATCAAGAGTAGGATTGACCTGATCATGGCCCTGGAGGGCCCACCTTTTATTCTTCCATTGTCTTTGCCTTGTCAGCAGCAACAACATCCATCACCATCGGCTTGGTCTTGTATCAGAAGAAGTTCTTGCTCCATGAGGTAATTGGTTCAGGTATCATGGTATGTGTCACTTTTGATCATTGAAACCTTTGAATATATGAATTTGATTCCTTTTATCTCTAATAATTGCTTGGATCTTACATTTACCCACTTGACCATGTTTGGGGGGATAGACAGGGTGCCCTAGCAAGCTTGTGTCTGTAGGTTTTTGGTTTTCCACTAGGGGGATTTCTGAAAATCCATCGTCCGCTCCCATCATACGACAACTTTTACATCTTGTTTCCCACTCATCTATCCCATTCCCCTTGTCCAGGCATTGGGTTGAACTATTTTCAGGACTGCACCTTACCTCGTGAGAAGAAAGGGCTAAAGGCCCAGAAGGTAAAAGCAAGCTGGTAAAAGATAAAATCCTAATAATAAACCTCGATATGCTTCGCCCAGGGATCCCCAAGAAAGCAATAAAAAACTTCTCAATAAGAAATAAGAGGAACCCAAAAAAAATAATAAAACAAGACCTAATCAGAGGATATGAGGTCTCATCACGAGCAAGCCTATTAGGTTCATGGGTAACTAGTAGTATGACATTGCCACCAGCTGGTTACCGTGCCAGGGCAGTGACTCTTGGTTGCATGGCCAAGGGAAAGGGGATCTCATCACGAGCCAACCTTCTCATTTCTGTGAAATTACTTGTGGGTAATGCTGTCAACTCTGGTCACCATGCCAAGGCAGTGTCCCTTGATTAGCTCTTGAACAAAAAAAAAGGCAAATAAAAGAATAAAAAGAATGCAAAGAATAACGACAAGAATGGGCTTGAAAAAAATGTATCCATGACAAGGACAACTCGCCTTCTACAAAGGCACCCACAGGTAACACATTGCATCCTTGGCCCTTACTGCACCCACATGCTTGGACATCCTCTGACCACATCATCCACTTACATGGCTTGGATGAGGTCTCTCTGGGAACTTTCCTTTTTCTATGGACACTAGCCCAATAGGAAGCCTTGTCCTTTTCCCCAGACTTGTATTGCATGCTTGTGTAACGTCTTTGAGATATTGATTGATGTATTAGGGATTTTATGCATGTGTTTGATAATATTAATGATGAAATGTGATTGACATTGTTATGATCCCTATGACTGATGAGCCCATGGAGGGCGTAGCCTTTGATGTGCAGGACCATATCCGACGGACAGGTACCATTTGGACCGGTACACATGGGGAGATGATCAGTTCAGACCTCCATGGGGCTGAAGATCCCATCAAATGGATGCTAGGACCCCACCATGGGGTAGAGACGAGACAGAGATGGATCGGTGTCTTGCACCAAAGAAGAAGAGAACAGTCCACCAGAGGCACCCCGATAGAGCTTAACCTAGGGGGATTTTCCCTTTTTCAGTGAAACGTTGGCCTTGGATGGCCTAGGACATCACCCATCATAGCCATGATGTCATCCAACAGTATGGACGTTTTGGGAGGCAGACTGGGCAGTATTGGCACGTGTGGCAGGTTGGAGAAGCCCAAGAAGGGATAACGTTTTGCTCCAGGATGCCCCATTTTCCCTAGAAGGGGCTAACGCCTTCCATAGAGGAGCTTCTTATCTCCTTATATCTCAATTATGGTTTTAATTTGACAATTTAATGTAAAACAGTATGATTTTGACAATTTGGCCTTGTTGGCCTTTTACCTGACCTAAAATTTAAAATTGGGTCAAGGTTTTGTATAAATGAGGGATTTTCACTCTCATTTTATCATCACAACTGACTCACTCATTAGTGAGGTCTGAAATTAGCACCCTATCTTGGGTTATTGCATAATTGGGTGATGCGCACTTGTTGAAGGAAGGTTATTTTGGCATATTTTG
>ML781794.1:1270536-1298338 GCA_009831015.1 Picea engelmannii
AGATTTATTTTATCTATTGTTGTTGCTTTTGATCTTGAAGTGGAACAGATGGATGTGAAGACAACATTCCTACATGGGGATCTGGAAGAAGAAATCTACATGAAGCATCCAGAAGGCTTTGTAGTGAAGGGAAAGAAAGAGCTGGTCTGTAAGCTAAAGAAGTCACTATATGGTCTGAAGCAATCACCTAGGATGTGGTACCAAAAGTTTGACACATACATCCTTGGATTGGGATTTGTAAGAAACATGGTTGATCACTATGTATATTCCAAGCAAGTTGGTAATCACTTCATTTATGTATTGTTGTATATTGATGACATGTTGTTAGTAGGAAATAACATGGATGTTATCAAGGAGGTGAAATCAAAGCTATCCTCCAAATTTGACATGAAGGATCTCGGTGCTGCTAACTTCATTATGGGAATGGAGATTAAAAGAGATCGTGCAAATAGGAAACTCTGGTTGAATCAGAGAAAATATGTTGAGATGATATTACAGAGGTTTAATATGCATGAAAGTAAATTCGTCAAGGTTCCTATTTCTATAGGTGTAAAGTTATCTACAGATCAGTGTCCCAAGACACAGGAAGAAGAAGAGGACATGTCCCATGTTCTGTATGCCAGTGCAGTTGGTAGTTTGATGTATGCAATGGTCTATACTAGACCAGACATTGCACATACAGTGGGATTTTTTAGCAGGTATATGTCAAAACTAGGGAAGGAGCATTGGAAAGCAATAAAGAGGGTCTTCAGGTATCTTCGTGGCACCACCAGTTATGGATTGTGCTACCAAGGAAGACCAGGATTGGACAGAGTGGCGGATATACATGGCTTTGATGATGTAGAATGGGCTAGAGATCTACAGGTGGGTATGTGTTTAACCTATTTGGAGGATAAATCAGTTGGATGAGCAAAAGACAGGCTGTAGTGGCACTCTCAACTACAAAAGTTGAATACATGGTAGCCACTCATGCAAGTAAGGAAGCAATATGGTTACAAAGATTGTGTTCAGGTATTAGGTAGGTACAACAAGCAGTGATATTAGATTGTGACAGTCAGAGTGAAATCTTCCTGGAAAAGAACCCAGCTTATCATTCGAAGACAAAGCATATTGATGTTCAGTATCACTTTGTGAGAGACATGGTTGAGGAAAAGAAGGTATTGCTGGAAAAGGTTGACACTTTGAAGAATGTTGCAAATTCATTGACAAAGTCTGTGAGCACATAAAAGTTCTCCTGGTGTAGAGTAACAATGGGCATTGTTTCCCTATATTGTTGACTATATAATCCTCTCGACCCTTGGATGCAAAGAAAAAGCCAAGTGGGAGAATGTTGGGTATGTGTTATATTCTTTGCATGTGTGTGTGTGGGCACGTCAGATTCGACAATTGCGTCTGATGATCCCTCTAGTAGTGTTATTTGTGTCATGTGTGTTAGGATATTTCCTAGGGGGGTCCCAGGGGGGGGCAGGTATGCCCCCCCCCCGCGGTTACGCGCAGCGTTTGGAAATGGGTGGTAACTCGGGGTTGACGGGGTTCGAGGCAGCGCCCCGAAGTTTTTTTTGGGGGCGGTTTTTGCTATTTTTAGGGGTTTACTAAATTAATCCCAGATTAAGGGATTAGGGTTTTGGTATCTACGGAATACCTCAAAACATTGTATATATATTATATGGTGAATGGTGAAATTTGAACTAATGAATATAAGAAAGGTTTTCCCGGTTGAGGGTTTCTGGTATAAAATCTCTATGTACTCTATGTATGAGCCATTGATTAAATTATGTTTTTCTTAAGAATCTATATGCACTGCTTTACTTCACAGGTTTAAAACTTTCAGTCACATCATGGTCTGAGTACCTCAATTTCTCCACGTGGCCTAACATGTTACCTGCAATACATACCCCTTCCAGAATACGTGGCAAGACTATGGATGTGATGGCCTGCTTGCGCGGTGATATTGGTACTTGTTGTTTTCCCTTCCATTGTGGTGGCTAACTCGAGGTTCCAACCTCCATTGTTCTATCTTCTGCATACTCCTCTGCTCGGTCGGTGACATCTTCCGTTGTTCCCTCCTGTGGTTGTTCTGGCGTGGTTGTGTGTGACCTTTCTGGCGTAGCTATTTATGGCTGGTTCGGGGTCGTCCTATTGACTCTCAGGGTTTCTTCATGATTTTCAGGGTGTGAATGATTGCCTGCTTCCTCAACCTGTTAGCCATGTCCCCCTTTCGGCACATCAATGTCCATGTTCACTGCTTTTTTCTGTTGGGTTTCCTCCACTATTGGTGTGGGGCTTCCTGGTGTCATATTGGGTGACGATATTCTGTCCACGTTGACAACTTCTGGAGGCTGAGGTGGTTGTTGTTCGCTTCCCTGTGGCTACGGTGGTGGTCTAACATTGCTTCGAGGTCGTCTGCAAGTCTTGCTTGGCTCTCCCAGTTTGGGTGGTGCCATGGTGGTAGAGATGTTCTCCGCCGATCTTAGTGGCCTCGGTAACCTCTGCAACTTCGCTCTCTGCTCTGTATACTTTATCGCTCTATGCTTTTCTTAATTTCACAATAACCCTTTCAATCCTGGCGTGCTTCCCTTATATAGAATTCGGGTGAAACTTCTCAGAGACGTTACCCAACTTGTGTTTTAAATAAACATGCAATTCCCGCGTACTTGCCATTGATTTCCTTTGCCATCGCCAGTTGGCGTGATTAATGCGGCGTCGTGTCAATCGTTCTTGTCATTCAATTTGGATAGTCGTCGTCCGTTGGCGCTTTATTTGTTGTAGCCACCATTTCCATTGCTTCCACCTTTTAGTGACCGTTGGTCCTTTCGTCATCGTGCTAGTGTTTCCATGTGCATGCACTCATTCTATTTTCGGCGCACTACGCTTGTGTTGTTATCTTTTGATGTCCGGCGCGGTAACCCCTTTGTTTGTTTTTTTTAAGTGTTGGGAGGTCGACTGTCCCTATACAGCTTCAGGCGACTCCCATTAATCATTCCTTTGAGTTATGTTCATCCTAAATCCTTCAACCATACAACTCCCCCGTCTATGACAGTCTTTACTTCGTATGGTCCTAACCAATGCATTCTGAGTTTTCCTGGGTGCTGAAGGGATTTATTGTTATACACCAAGACTATGTCTCCTTCCTTGAAATATTTCCTCTTGATATATTTGTCATGCCAACCTTTGTCCCTTGCTTTCTGTACTTCTTGATGAAACCCTGCTAGAATCATGTCTTCCTCCATGCTCATCAACTGACTTAGCCTTTCCTGTACTGTGCCTCATTCTGTCATGTTTTTAATTGTTGCTATAAGCAGACTAGGTACCAAAAATTATAATGGCACCACTGCTTCTTGTCCATACACCAATCTGAATGGTGTCTGTCCTGCCAAATTTTTGCATGTGGTTCTGTACGCCCACAGTACTACTGGTATCTTCAAGTCTCAATCGTCCCTATTAACGTTGCAGATCTTTGTCAGTGCATTCTCGAGGATTTTGTTAAAGGCTTCCACTGTTGCATCTTCTTGAGGGTGATATGGTGTACTCTTTTGATGATAAATTTCAAACTCCTCAATCATAGTTTTAATAATATTGTTAATGAAGTGAGTGCCTTGGTCACTCATCAAAATCCTTGGGCAGCCAAATATAGTGATCACTTTCTCAAACATGAAGTGTGTTGTGTCTCTGCGCTGCAATCTTTTACTGGTGCTGCTTATGCCCATTTTGTTAAGTATTATGTCGTAGTGATAATGTACCTCGCTCCTAACCTTTTTTCTTGTGGGTTAATTGGTCCCACAAAATCTATTACCCATTTATCAAATACTTGCAAGGTTACTTGTGGTCTCAGTGACATCTCATCCCTTCTATTCGGTTTACTAACCCTCTGACATACATCACATTTCTTACAGTATTCCTTTGAATCTCTGTGAACAGTCGGCCACCATAGTCTTGCGCGTAATACCTTTTGCACAGTATCTTTGCTGCATAATGTCCTCCTGTTATGCCCTCATGGGTTTCTGCTAAGATGTTTGATCTCTCATGCTCTAGCACACATCTTCTCAAGATTCTATCTGCACCCATTTTGTATAAGTGTCCTGCAATCAATTGATAGTATGCAGCCATGACTACCAGGTTTTTCTTCTGTGCAAAGTTGAATTCATGTGGTACAGTTCCTGTACTCAAGTATTGGATGATGTCTGCAAAGTATTCATCGGCTATCTGAACTGAAAATAGTTGTGCGTCGGGAAATTTGTCCTCTAAGTTCATAGGTTCCTCCCCATTAGTGATCCTTGACATGTGATCCGGTCGTGCGTTCAACTTTCTGGGTTTGACTATCACTTCAAAGTCAAATTCCTGGAACATCAATAACCATCTACAAATTCTCCCCCCCCCAAAACTAGCTTATTAACAAGGTATTTAAGCGTTGAATGGTCTGTGAACATCTTGAAATTTTTTCCCAATAAATAATGCCTGAACTTCTGAAGCGCGTAGACCATGGTTAAGCCTTCCCTCTCTGTGGTATTGTAGTTTTGCTCTGATTCTGACAGTTTTTTTCTAGCAAATGCTATCGGATGGTCCAATTCTCCTACTCCTGGTTGTGCAAGTATAGCTCCAAGAGTTATGGCTAACGCATCTATATGGACATGGAACGTCTTTTCCCAATCTGGGAATACCAGTATTGGTGCAGTTACCATATTCTCTTTTAGAGTGTCCAATCCGCGCTGACAATCCTCATTCCACTGAAACTTGTTGTCTTTTCTTAGTTATCTCTCCATTGGCGCAGTGATCTGCGCATACCCCTTTATAAATTTATTGTAGTATCTTGTGTGTCCCAATGTCACTCGCAATTGGTGGACTGTTTTTGGTGGTGGTAGATTAATAATTATTGAAATCTTGGCAGGATCTACTAGCAAGCCTTGCTTGCATACTATATGGCCCAATAGTATCCCAAAAGGTGTTCTGAAGATGCACTTCTTGATATTTAATGATATATGACACTACCTGCATCTCTCTAACATCAGTCTCAACACTCCTACATGGTCTTTCAACAGACTATAGAGTGTCCAATCGTCCAGATATACCTCTAGAAACTAGTGGATGAATTCCTTGAATGCCGCTATAACTATCCTGTGTGTCCCAATGTCCCTCTCAATTGGCGGACTGTTTTTGGTGGTGGTATATTAATAATTATTGCAATCTTGGTGGGATCTACTAGCAAGCCTTGCTTTCATACTATATGGCCTAATAGTATCCCAAAAGGTGTTCTGAAGATGCACTTCTTGATATTTAACGATATCTTACACTGCCTACATCTCTCTAACATCATCCTCAACACTCCTACATGGTCTTTCAATAGACTATAGACTGTCCAATCATCTAGATATACCTCTAGAAACTGGTGGATGAATTCCTTAAATGCCACGATAACTATCATGTGTGTCCCAATGCCGCTCTCAATTGGCAGACTATTTTTGGTGGTGGTAGATTAATAACTATTGCAATCTTGGCAGGATCTACTAGCAAGCCTTGCTTGCATACTATATGGCCCAATAGTATCCCAAAAGGTGTTTCGAAGATGCACTTCTTGATATTTAACAATATCTGACACTGTCTGCATCTCTTTAACATCATCCTCAACACTCCTACATGGTCTTTCAATAGACTATAGACTGTCCAATCGTCCAAATATACCTCTAGAAATTGGTGGATGAATTCCTTGAATCTCAGTATAACTACTCTGGAAAATATTGTTGGTGCATTCTCCAATCCAAACAACATGATTTTATACTGGTAGGATCTTCATTCCATGGAAAAAGTGGTATCGTTTATGTTCTCTGGTGTTATCTAGATCTGATGGTATCCCGAGAATCCGTCGGTGAATGAATAAGCTTCTTGTCCTCCTACATTCTCCAAGACTTCATCTGTGAACAGAGTAGGGAACGGGTCATGTAGGCACGCATCATTCAACTTCCTCAAGTCGACACATATTCTTATCCCCCCTTGTTTCTTCTATTGAACTACCATCGGGCTTACCCATTCAGACTCTTCTACAGGTTCTATGATTCCAACGTCTGACAACCTATCGATTTTGGTTTTGAACTTTTGCTTATATATGAGATTTAGTATGTATGGTCGTTGTATGATCGGTCTTGCCTCAACTCGGAGCGGTATCTTCATTTCACCTAGCTCTCTTGTTATGCCTTTCATTTTTATGAACGTTGTTGGGAACAGGTCGTTGTACTCGCATAGTAACTCTATTATACTTTCCATTTTTTTCTCATCCCAATAGTCTCCAATGTTGGCCATTTTGGGATTCTCAATTGTCCTAGTGTTGACTTTATTCACCTTTATTGGTGTCGCAATTACTTCTGATTCCATAGGTGGAACTTCCACTTCTCTCTCACTTTCAACTTCCTCAATCTGAATATCACGTGGGTTATCTTCATCTGGTGCTTCTTCATGCACGTGGTAGCATGACAATAGTTCTTTCATTGTCTGTCTGTTTTGTTGGTGTTCCTATGTCATGAGTTCAACTTATGGTTCTTTAATGAATATCACCCCTCTGATTTGCTTAAGTGTTGCGTCTATTTTGGGGTTCTCATGCTCAAATGAGAAAGTGATTGTAAAATTCTGTTGTAATATTTTCCAGCTCGTAGTTCCTCTGCGCAGTTCCTAGTCTACATACCATTTTTCTAGGATACCTTCTAATGTGTGAACAAAATGATGAGGCCATTCCTCCGATGGTTTCATTTTCCATAGTGTTCTGCACTTCTCCAAGTGTTCCGCTAGTGCCCCATGTCTGTCATATTTTTGCAGTTGGTTGCTTCCTTGTTCTGCGCCAAACCTAATGCGCAGTAACTGCTTACATTGGTACCAGTCCTTGACTGTTTCTTTGTGCACACCCCACCATCTTGCAGGTGTTGCCTTGAGTGTTATATCCAGAGCTAAGAGCCTCTGATTTTCTAACACTTCATCTTAGTATTGTGTTAAGAATGCTTCTAGGTCATTCACCCCATGGAAGCTGGGAGGTTCCCTTATCTCCGTACCTATCCATCTTGTTGCGCGGTCTATTCTTGCGCATCTTCTTGTGGAGACTGTAACCTCTGTTGTCAGTTTTCTAAGCCCGTATCTGATTCTGACCCACATGAGTTGATTCTTCGCCAACTGAGTACCCCATCTATAGTTGGGTTCACGTAATATTCATCTCACGTAGTTGTTCTATACAACTGGTTGATTTCCTCCAGGTCTAAGAAAGTAGGTTCTACAAACCTTTCCCCTTCTGATGGGTCCAATGGTGCAATGACTCTGTATTGTCCTGACTCGAAAGTCATCTTCCGCGTCTTTAAGTTTATTATGGCCTAGTTATCAAACGCCCAATCCAAGCCAAGAAATGTCGTATATGGTGTTGTTTCATCCACTATCTCGATTACTTCAAAGTCGGATTTAGTATGTACTCCATCCAGTTCTACCGTTACTTATTTTAGTCTTCCAATTGGTAGAACTCTGTGTTGATTTGTTAGTTTCAGCTTAACAGGTGAATATCCTAATGTGGGTTATCCCATACATTGTCATGTCTTCTTGGGTAATACATTAACTTCAAATCATAAATCCAGTATGATATCTCCCATGTTGAAATCTCCAATGTTGGCATTAATCATGAATTCCCTGCTTGTTCTCCTCCTTGTATGTAGGTGATTGATTGTTTTTTGTTCTAACTTTCCTTCTGCCTCTATGTTACATCTTTCTAGAATATTTTGTAATACTTTAACAGAGGATGGATCATTTAGTAGTCTAACAGAGGATTGCAAAAAACCTTTAATCGTACTTACTTGTCCCAGTGGCTGTGTTTCTTTGGTGTGATCCAACGATGAAGGTATCTCATACTCTGGTACTTCCTTATTATGTTGCACAGTTGATGTTGATGCGATGTCTGGATTCATGAATTCTTGTCTGTCTTACTTGAATATCTCCTTCTCGTTCTACACATCAAACTGATTCCTTAGTTCGACATTCTTCTTCACCCATTGGTGTTGTACTGACTCTTATCTTAGTGCATCATTTATTGTCTTAGCTCCTCCCCATGTAACTATGTTGATGTTTCTCCCTTCATCCCTTGCTTCTGTTGAAATCCACTGAACATTCTGATTGTTCTGATTTTTCTTCTCCTGGATCTTCCCTAATAGTGTTGGACATTCTTTCGTGTCATGATCTGATGCACGACAATACATATAGGTCGTTGGTGGAAGTGGACATTCTCTTGCATAGTGTCCTGGTTGTTGACAATTGTGACATACCACTCATCCTCTACCTCTTTCAAAACCCCCTCTTGATCTTCCTCCACCTTTGTAGCCAGCTCGATCCCCTCACAACGCGTTATACTGAGGCGCGTGGTTATATTGTGCGGTATTATAGTGTGGTTGTGTGGTATTATACTATGGTTGTGCAGTGTTATATTGTTGTTGCGCAATGTTATATTGTTGTTGCGTAGTGTTGTACGAGGTTGGTACTTGGTTAAAATGAGGTGTGGCTTTCCCGGTCATCATTTATGCCTGCACCTTGTATGCATCTGATGTTCTTTCCCTCATCAAGTCTGTGGTTCTACAATCTTTGTCATCATGGCCTACTGACTTGCAAAAGTTGCAATACGAACTCTTCAGTACTATCTGGTACTTCTGCATCATTGGGCAGTCATATGGATCATGACCCTGTTTCTTACAGATCTCGCACCATAGTCCTCCTGTTGGTAATGGATTTGGCATTCCTGTTTCCATGTACTACGTGAATATTGGACATTCGTTCTTATGGTGTCCTTATGTCCTACATGTGGTACACCAAACGACTTCTCTTTTGTCCTTACCTTTGTTCTGGTTCAGCTGGAATGTTAAGTTCTTCAAATCCTCCTTCAACTCCTCTATGGATAGATATGTCTTATGATATTGGTTCTCTTCTAGTTCAGGATGCCTGGAGAGCCTCTTCCTGTGTCTGAATTTTTTTTTGTCGCAGTGGATATTTCAAGTGTGGTAGCATTGAATTGACGAACATATGCCTATGTTGCATATCTGTCATGACGTTTTTTAGCTTTCCCTTCAATCCTTTGAATCTCTGGTCAATCTTTCATACATATTATCCTTGTTTATGTTTTATCTCTATCATCTCGTTCATGTATTGATCCTCTGAACTTGACTTCTCGAATTCATTTATCAACAACTTCTCGATATCTCAAATCCTTCTGGTTGTCCAATGTGAAATGTTTGCAGCTAAACTCAAATACCAGTCTAGTGCGCAATCTCTTAGCGTGATAGCTAACTGTGCAAGTTTAGTGTCCTCGTTTGTGATTTGTTTCTCTTCCCATATCGTTTCACATATAAACAAGTGCTTCTCCAGGTCCTCCAACGCTTCTCCTTTGAATTATGGTAACCTGATGGTGGGATCATGTCCTGCCATCGTAAATGTTGAACTAATCCCTCCACGCGGTGTAGATACTTGGTTATTGCTTCCTAAACTAACTCCCCCAGATTTTGTTCCTTGTGAAGATGTACTTATTGATGTCTTCCTTCTCCCGAAATTCGGTTGTCTAAATGGTGGTGTTCTTCTTGGTGTATTAGTCTCACATGGGTTTATGGGTTTCATACTGACACTGATATGGATAGGAGTGTTTCCTTTTATTTCCAATCTTGGACCTCTCGTCTTCCTCTCATATGTTGCGCATAGGATTTCCTCAATCTTCTCCACATCCCGGAGATCCTATACCTCCTCTTCATCACTTCCCAAGCCTTCCCTCATGGATACAACTCTCTTCTTGGTGTTTACCTTATATTGGTAGGGTACTCCATTGCATGTCTTTCTAGTTTTTTCTATGATCCACTTGATCTCGTCTTTGTCCATCATAATGGGGTCCAAGGCCTCCTCCTTCTTTCCTTTATCCCCTTCTCCTTCCATATCTCCCTCTCCCGTTAGTGCTTCCCCCCTTCCCCCATGCACATAGGGAAGTTTAGTTGTCTGACTCCATCATCATTACACCTTTTTTATATAGTAATATCTTAATGGAAGTGTATAATGATCTGATGTACCTACCTCGAGGTCCCTTCAAGAACTCTTGTTCAGTCCTGTTGTACGACTTCGATGTATCTATTGCAAACTCTATGATAAATCCAGCAACAATGTTGTCTAACCAGAAATATATTGTGCGCGTAAACTTATTATCAACTCGTTGTAACTGTGCGATCTCTTCAAGATTCCACTCTATCTGTCTAATTCGATTTGTAGGGTGGTTGTCTTTCAATATTTTTATCCACTCCTGCAATATGTGTGGGAAATCACAGAAAAATACTCTATGCAAGTCGGTGAATACATACTTGTCCAAATATTTGCACGGTGTTAACTTTGGATTTATGTTATCTTTCTGCGCAAACTTCAACACCTTTATCTTCAACCAGCTTTCTATATCCACCTTCATGGGATTCCACGGTCTCAACATTCCCAACTAGATTCTCATTCTTTCAACGACTTGTTGTCCGATTCAACATTCTTTTGACGTGTATCCCTCCAACCTCACATACTCAGTCCCATTTTCTTCCACACACCTGGCAACAGAACCATTTGTTGGATTTTTGGTGTCTCTTCTTCTATTGGTCTTGAGGATTCTCTATGGGGTATCCTGACCCTAATTTACCATCACAGATTGACCCTAGTTCATATTTAGTAAGCTTCCCAACAAATCCCTTTAAAACTATCGGCCCCTCTAGTAAACCAGAAGGCAACACAGTACACATAATGTACTACGCATTCTCACCCAAGATAGCTCTATGGGTGGCTGCAATATTCAGGGGTTTGCAACCTGAGACTGAGCGATATTTGTGGTTGTGCTTTGTAAACTTTATTTATTCAATCCAACATATAATTATAACATTCATTATATGCATGAATGTGGAATATCATATCTACTTAGTTGCTTCATTTATCTAACATTCATACATTGATCAGACATAAATATGCATTCATTCATTCACATAACACAGTGTTATTGTGGTTCACCCCCTCCTGGGCTACATCCACAACGATCTGGCTCTCGAGCTTCTATTATAGTTTAACAATATATCACGCTGCGCGTGGTTACAATCTTAGTTCTCCCCCCTCTTACACAAGCTCCTCGATCCATGCGAGGCTGACTAGGTCGCACTAGGCTCCTCATCCTGTGATCTAACCCTCGGGATCGAGTCGCTCACCCCTTCCCTAGATCACCATCTTAATGACTCATATAGTTCTTACAACTCTCTTTTTTCTCTCTGTCTCTTTGTGTTTCCTCTCAATCGACGGTTGTCCTCTTTGTCCTCTCAGCACTGCTTATTTATATCCTCGCTCACCAGCCATTACAATGCATTAGAAAAACCCCAACCCTAGCGTCGTTAGTTCTTCCTTGCATGTGCGCTTCGCCTGCTTCTCTTACACGTGTTGCTTTTCCTTCCAGTTGTCTTTTGCATGCCTTTCCTCCAAAAATAGCCTTTCTTCCTAGCTAGGCCTGCATCCAACAATTATCGTTCAACAATTATGCATCATAAACAACTGAATGCTTACCTGGATGGTTGTTACTACATTAATTTTATACTACCTACTTCGCTGATATTTTGTAGAAGCTTGCAAGCATGCTTTATGAACCTCTTGATCATCATCTTACCATCACCCTTGTCTTTACATGGATGGATTTCATATGTCGCAGTATCATCAACATCTTCAGCCATGCTATGAACAATTCCCTGGATACACAATCCATCATTAGTATTATTCAAATATCACATCATATATATATATATATATATATATATATATATATATATATATATATATATATATATATATATATATATATATATATCAGAAGACTACTCTTAGTCTACACGTATGCCATATACATGTCTAGGCATGTCCATATGCACAAAATGTCCATCATTATGTACTAAGCAATTAATCTCATCGTGCCTATTTCATGTGCATGCATTCTATCTTTCTTAGATGCATTCATGCATCACTTCCATTATGCACTCTAATGCATATTTATTTTAGCTTTATTTATTTATTTTGTTGTTGTTGTAGATGGATGTCCTTGAATTCCTGTAGAACCTCGTTGCCATGTGCTCTACAATTTAGCTCAACTATGCACCATTGATCCCTATTCTAAACCTTCTATCCAATCCCCACTTGGCCATTCTTCATTTCCAACCACTAAATCCATTAGTGTTGCCATCTCACATCTGCTTCCTTTATGCAAAGAATCTTGTCCCAACATTTTTTGGCTAAAATTCGCAATATTCATAGTGTTGTAACATGCACTACTCCAACTGAATATTAACACTACAATCTAATTAACCACTCCATATTTCCTTGACCCAACCAGTCTTGAAATACCATTTTCATTGATTGACATTTCAACATTCTGAAATGTTTCGTTTATGTCATCTTTTCCAATATCCTTTTCTATGGCTTTTCTCAATTTAAATACCTCTCTCCACTTCATTGAGTGATCCACTACTTGACCACTCAAGACCACTTTTTTCTCGAAATGGAATGCTACACTCCTCCATTTGCACCTATACCCTGCTTCCACTACACACTCTGATAATAGAGGCAACTTCCTTGCTCTAAATACTTTTAGACACAAATAGCCAAGTCATAGATTAACAATTCATTTTTCTTGCATTCATGTGCTTGCCCATAGAGATGATTCCTCCACTCCATGAGTCACACCTCATCTCAGGATATCATTTTTCCTTAACTTGCAACAAGCTATGTATCCTTCACTACATTTCTATCTTCAAGGCTATGGAGTCCTCCTTAACTCCCTGTTCATGCTATGACATTCCTCACCTTTTGGCTTCATTATTTATGTGAGAACCTCTGTTGATTATCCTTTGCAATCCATTCAGAATTTGTAGCAGTCGAATACTAACTTAGCTCTGTTATTTCGAGCCCTTTATCAACCTTTCAATACATGCTTTGCAACTGATCCAGATAGATATCGGTGGCCACCCACCTTTTCAAACTGGCTCAAAACAATTTTCTGACAATTTTGGCAATTTACTATTTTTAGAAGTTTTAACTTCCGTGGCCATTTTGAGGGCCTAAATGAAGGTTTTCTAGGATCGAGATGCTCAATAATATTCAAAGGTATAATTGATCCCCCAAAATGAATATCCTCGACAATACCTTTCCAACGGGCTATCACACGCCTAAAACGGAGATCGTATGCAAAAGTTACGACCCCGAGAAGTTGATGTACTAACTTACCCAAACGGGGCCCACATGACTTTTGGCGCTTCATCTCCTAGGGTTAGGTTTTTGGATGTCTAGGGTTTTTGGAAATATTTTTTATTGTAAAAATGCCTTCAAAGCCTCATTGTAATCTTCTTCTTACGAATGTGCGCAACCATCACATCTCTTCTCAGAGATAAGCCGCCAACATTCCAGCAAGCTTGTTTCCGCTGCATTTTACAGTTTCAGCTTATTTCGTTATTGAATAGAAAACCAGTTTTACTTTATCTCTGTTATTTTGTGTTAAGCACCTATTAATAATCTACATTCATTTCATTCTTCTCATAAAATCTGGATCAGTGGTATCAGAGTGGTATGCTCCTTGTCGTCTTAATGCATGTTCCCAACGAGGTCGGAGTACAAAGAGTTGGGTCTCGAGCTTGTTTCTCTTGAGGACAGAAGCTTTTGCATGCCCAAGCGACCTCTCATGGTAGGAGAAAATAAATATGATGGGACAGGAGATCCTTTCAAACTGTTGATTGAGGAATCCCTCACGCAACGGACGAATGAGATGATGGATAGTTTCGCGCAAATCCTTCGGCGTCTACCAACAGGCGACACATCTTCTTCGAACGGAGGCGCTGCTCCCTTTAAGGTACAAATAAACTTTGATATTCCTATATTTGAAGGTCAGATAGACGCAGATGCTGCAGATGTTGTAGACAATAGGTTGAATCTACTAGAAGGGTATTTTTCTGCCCATAACTTTTCGAATAGATAAAAGATTACTTTTGCGCTCCTCAAAGTCATTCCCCATGTCAAAGATTGGTGGGAAACTTTATGTGAGCAAAAGGAAACAGAGGAAACCTCATTATTTTCAGTCACATCCACCTAGGAATCCTTCAGGGATGCTATTAAGGAACAATACTACCCTGTCGGAAGGACAACCTGTATACCAAATGGACCACACTACGGCAAGAAAGAGACCAAGCAGTGCCCGATTTCACAAATATATTCCATACCTTGCGCACCAAGATGGGTATCAAAGATTCGGAGTGACATATGGTGCTCAAGTATCGCGGTGCTCTGCATAGATACATCTAGACCGAAATGGAATTTCTTTACATCTCATCCTTGGGCGCAGCCTAACGATATGCCATCAAAATCGAGTAGAAGCTCAAACAAAAGACGCGGCAATTTGGGCCTAGGAACCCCTCACAACAAAAGCCAGGAAAGGGCGGCCCCAACCCATAGAAAAAAGGACAGAGCAAAGATGGACAACATCAGGAAAACCAGTCCAAGCCGCAAGAAAAGGAGGACACCGGAAAGACAAAGAAAGATACCGGAAAGTGGTGTGACTTCCATAAGAGCCCTTAGCATAACACTGTTGATTGCCGCTCAAAGCAGTCATTGGTGGCCGAAGTGAAAGCCTCTGAATCAAATGTGGATTCTGACTCCGAGCCAGAACCAGAAAGGGGAAGACGGATCATTGACACAGAACCTAGTGCCACTGTTGCTTCCACCAAGCTCCAACCTGATGAACCAGACGAGCCAGAAGAAGGAGAGTGCCTCTTCCATTCACATATGTGGGTAAAAGGCACCCTGTTGCACTTCATCGTTGATAGCGGTAGCCAGAAGAACCTCATCTTATAAGAGGTTGTCAAGCGGCTCGCCCTGCTAGTAAACGTCGCACCCACAACCCTACACCATTGGATGGCTACGCCAAGGAAGCGATCTTCGCGTCAGCCAACAGTGTCGACTGTCGTATGGCATCAATCCCTTCAAAGATGAGGTATTATGTGATGTTATTTTGGGCCAGCCTTATTTATGTAAACATCATGTTGTATATGAGTCTAGGCCTCGTAGTGTTAATATTACTTTGAACAGGAAATTGTACAGGATACCCGAGGCAGTCCCACCTAGTGTTATTTCCTTGATCTCTGCTAAGAAATACAGGAAGGTCATCTCTCAGATGGGGAAGTTTGTCTTCTTCGTGATTCACTCTCAGAATAAGAGAAATATCATAGCTACATCCAGGGTCTCTGCAGCCGACCTCTCCACACAACAAAAGCAAGTAGATAAGGTCGTGGAAGAATACTCAAATATCTTCTCCTCACCTACAGGGGTACCTCTACATTGCCAGGTCAATCACCCCATCGATCTGACCCCCGACGCACCGCTTCCCAATGAGCCAGTCTATCACCGCTCTTTGTTAGATATTGAGGAGATCAAGCGACAGATACAAGAATTGCTCCACAAGGGGCACATCCATCCCAGCACATCACCTTGCGAGAGCCCAATCGTGCTGGTACAGAAGAAAGATGGAACCTGGAGACTCTGTATTGATTACCGGGCTCTGAATAAAATCATAGTCAGAAACCGATACCCGATTCCCCGAATCGACGACCTCCTTGATTAACTCACGAGGGCCAAATACTTCAGTAAGATTGATCTGAAGTCTGGCTACCACCAGGTCCCGATAGAGCAGACAGATGTATGGAAGACCGCCTTCAAGTCAAAGGAAGGACTTTTTGAATGGTTGGTCATGCAATTTGGTTTGACAAATTCTCTAGCCACTTTCATGAGGATGATGGACGATATCCTGCGACCATTCACCAATACTTTTGTAGTGGTGTATCTGGATGACATTCTAATTTACAGCAAGACTTGGGCCAAACACTTGCATCATATTCAGCAGGTTCGGCACACCCTGCGGTAGCACAAGCTATACGCCAACTTGGAAAAATGCTCCTTCGGAATGGACAGGCTCCATTACCTAGGATACATCATTGATCAACATGGCGTACATGTGGATCTAGCTAAGATCCAAGTCATCCGTGACTAGCCAGCCCCTACAACACTCACTGAGCTTCGGAGCTTCTTGGGCCTTGCCAATTTCTACCGCAAGTTCGTGTTGGGATTATCCCATATTGCATGGGCCCTTAGCCAAATAAACAGGGGTGGTGGTAAGGCGAAATTTGAGTGGGTCCGGTCCCAACAACAAGCGTTCGATGATTTGAAGCAACGCTTGTGCTCAGCCCCAGTACTTTCACTACCAAACCTACAACATACCTTTGAAATTGAGACAGATGCTACAGACTATGTTGTGGGCACCATTCTCACTCAGCACGGCCACCTCGTGGCCTATCATAGTGAGACACTGTCAGATACTGTCCGTAAGTACCCTACTTACGACAAGGAAATGTACTCCATTGTACAAGCTTGCCGCCAGTGGAGACATTACATTCTTGGGAAGGAGATAGTCATACACACTGATCATAAGCCACTACAGTTCATGCAGACACAGGGAAAATTGCAGAATGATCGCCATCAAAAGTGGTCCACATACTTGCAGCAATTCCACCTCAACATCAAGTATAAAACAGGAAGCACCAATCACATCATTGATTTCCTCAGCAGACCGCCAGTCGCGGTACTCACCACAGCGCTAAACTCTTGCGGCCATGAGACATCTGGATGGCCCCAATTCTATGAGACATACCCTGACTTCGCCACCACCTACCAAATGTTGGGTGCAAACGTAGTTGTCGATAATTTCCATCTTCAGGATGGGTTGTTGTGTCATTTGGGCCATATCTGGGTTCCATCAAGTGAGCGAGCGAAGATGAACTGGGAATCCCACTACAATCGGGTGGCAGGACACTTCGGCGTCGAAAAGACAGTGGCGATGCTACAAAAACATTTCTATTGGCCGAAACTTCGACAGGAGGTCAACAAGTATATCAGGTCCTACACTGCCTGTGCTATTAGCAAACCGACCACTAAGAAACAAGGCATGTACACCCCTCTTCCTACTCCTAACAGGACATGAGAATCCATCTCAATGGACTACATGTCGGGCCTCCCGTCCACCAAGCGGGGAAATGATTGTGTTTTTGTGGTTGTTGATCGTTTTTCTAAGATGGCAGTTCTGGTTGCCTGCAAGAAAAACATCACAGTAGAGGCCACTACCGATCTCTTCTTTGAACGAGTCTGGGTACATTTTGGAATCCCACAAATGATTGTCTCAGATCGGGATAGTTGATTTCTCAACACATTCTGGTCGAGCCTCTGGTCACTGCTTGATACCAAGCTCACCAAATCCATGGCCTTCCACCCCCAGATAGATGGCCAAACCAAGGTTGTAAATCGAATGATTGTGCATATCCTTTGCATGTATAATTCAAAGCACCCTCGCACATGGGATGAGAGCCTTACCTATGTCCAACATAGCTACAACCGAGCCCTGCATAGCTCAACCGGCCACAGCCCCTTTCAGGTGGGGTTGGGATTCCAACCATTGGGTCCCATAGATAATGCACTTCCCCTTGCGATCACCTTGGCCGACTCATCTCCTACTCCAACTGAAGATGACAAAGCCACTCGGTTCATTGAGTGGATCCATCACATCCGCCAACAGGTTCAAGATATCCTACAGAAGTCCAATGACAAGTACAAACAACGCCATGATCAACATCGGGTGCCACATAAGTTTCAGGTGGGCGACAAAGTTTGGTTGCACTTGCAGAAAGAACGCCTTACAAGACCCCATATGAAGCTTTGCCCACTCCACTATGGGCCGTACACTATCACCAAGTCCGTGGGGGACAATGCTTTTGAGTTCAACATTCCTCCCTTCCTTGGCCTGCACCCAGTGTTCAACGTGGATCTCCTTCGCCCTTATTTCCCACCATTATTGGACACCTCAGAAGTAGCAGAACAACTGACACCAAAAGAGATCAACCCTGACTGCATATAACAATCATCAAATGATCAGATTGTGGACACACAGATCAAGGTCACTCGACAACAAAGGATCCATCTTTATCGAGTCGTCAAAGCAGGGCAGCTCCTGCACCAAGGCAAGTGGCTCACCCGAGGCCAAATTCAGCAGAAATTTCCTCATCTGATGGGGGACCTCAATGCAATGGAGACCATTGCTTCTTAAGGAGGGAGGATTGATCTAGATGGATATCGGTGGCCACCCACCTTTTCCAACTGGCTCAAAACAGTTTTCTGACAATTTTGGCAATTTACTATTTTTAGTAGTTTTAGCTTCCGAGGCCATTTTGAGGGCCTAAATGAAGGTTTTTTGAGATATATCTCCTAAATGATATTTTAAGGCATGATTGAACCCCTAAAATGAATCTCCTCGACGATACCTTTCCAACGGGCTATCACACGCCTAAAACGGAGATCGTATGCAAAAGTTACGACCCCGGGAAGTTGATGTACTAACTTACCCAAATGGGGCCCACATGACTTTTGGCGCTTCATCTCCTAGGGTTAGGTTTTTGTATGTCTAGGGTTTTTGGAATTCTTGTTTATTGTAAAAAGGTCTTCAAAGCCTCATTGTAATCTTCTTCTTGCGAATGCGCGCAGTCGTCACATCTCTTCTCATAGATAAGCGCCACCATTCCAGCAAGCTTGTTTCCGCTGCATTTTACAGTTTCAGCTTATTTCGTTATTGAATAGAAAACCAGTTTTACTGTATCTATGTTATTTTTTGTTAAGAACCTATTAATAATCTTCATTCATTTCGTTCTACTTATAAAATTCGGATCAACAACCTTGCACTTCCCTCTGCATCTCTTTGATTCATCAAACAATTGTACAAGCTTGTATTGCTTCCTTGTACAATTGAGATCATTCCTTTTAAGTTCCATCTCTTTTGCATACCATGTCAAGCATAGAACCATATTTATTCCTCTCGTTCCTTATTAAGAATTTCCTTTGTGAAGACCACTTCCCGATTTGTGTTCTTCTTGACCCGCCATCCCATTCGACCTTGAAAATACACTCTGTACCCTTGAAATGTACTCAACATTCTCTATATGCATCAACAATTCCCTTTCATTGTTGTCATAGTTCTTTAAGTGTTGCAATATACTCTAACTAGCTCGACATCCACTTATGATACATTTTCCCACTTATCTCAACTATTCATGGACTTTGTCCTTTTCTGGTATCCAACTAATTTTTATGGATTACCTCTCATTGGAGTCGAATTTCTTCCATCTAGAAAAAAATCTACACATAGTGGACTTTTCACTCTTCCATCCATTGAGTGACTTACCCTTGCACCTTGTTTCCACTGAGCACTCTAACAAAGTGGATGTAATACTCTAATTATACATAGAATAATTCTTGGATACAATTCACCTTACAATCATATATGCATTATGGTCCTCTTCATCGGAGCACTAGATTATTAGATTCCCAAACCTTCATGGTTGAACTGGAATTCATATATTAACATTGGTCATTCTTGGCCTTTGATCATCTTCTGAATAAGCCTTGACATAACCCTCTCCCCTCAAGTGTCTTTTCTCATCCTTGATTCAAGGTTCAAAAACTTTATCTTATTTTTAAACCACTCTTCATGTTCCCATGCTTTGCACCTCTATGTGCGCCTACTTAAAAATTTCATTGGAGGGATTTCATATTGTTCATTGCACTAGGATGTATGATCCTTGCAACTTCCTAAAGAAACCACATGCTCATTTTGAAGAACTGCCTTGGCCCTTTTTCCTCATGTACATAAATTTTCCTTGCATATTGCACAAATATATAGACTTCATTCTAAACATGTTATGTTCAATATGTAACCTTAAGCTTCAATGTTCATATAATAACATTTGTTAGCTAAAGACAATAATTTACAATTCTGGTACATGTGCACAATCTTTCCCTTTAAGGTCACCAATCCTTTTTCTTCTAATTGTTTGTCAATTCTGCTACTCAAATAAAAATTATGGCTTGATATATAGATTCTCCTTCTCAAATCCTTTCAAGTGACTATTCGTTTGCTCAAATTTGAACTTCGAGCTAAAAGTTATGGTCTGAGGAAGTTTAGACTATTTTTCTAATTTAGCCCTATATGTTACATATGTCTTCTTTCTCTTCCTGCACATTTTACATACCCGGATTTCAAATTTGGTTTCATGGATGAATTCTATGGTTCATAATATTTCCATACACTACCCTTGTTCCCCAAACAAACTTTTGAGCAAGGATTTATGCCCTATGGAAGTAAACTGGTGCCAAAATTATACCCTTAGTCGTTCCAACTACAACTTTCTCATGCGAGCTCTATTTTGCATCTGAGATAGCTTGTTGGAAAGCTCTCTCTGAGTAATTTTAGTTAATATGCAAAAATTGTATGTGATACCTTCGATACTTACAATTTAAAAAATTCAAACTTTTAAAAATGTTGTTTAGGGCCTCAAAATTCTCCTTCAAGTCGAAAACCTTCTAAATCCAAAAAAAAATCGTAGAAAATTCATTATTTTATTGTTATAACAGTATTTTAATATGTGTCGTCGATCTCAAAATCGGGGGAAATCTGAGATGTTGATATGCTAAACCTTCCCCATGCTCACAGATGAATCCCAACTCGAAGCAATTTGAACCATTGATTTGAGCTCCATCGATGATCTGATTTTTCCTTTCAACGCACACCACACTCTGCCAAAACTACTGACCAAACCATTGACCAGTGGTCCCTTCCTTTGGAAACCAACTTGTAAGAAATTGTTAAATTGAATTACTTGACCATCGACCATTGGTCCTCGACAATTTATATAGGACAAATGAAATGCTTTACCAATTTAGTTGACTTGATCATCGTCCATCGACCATTTCTTGGATGACGTGACAACCAAGTTGATGTGGCATGAAATGTGGGCGCTTTTTGGGTATGTGTTATATTCTTTTCATGTGTGTGTGTGGGCGTGTCAGATTCAACAACTGTGTTTTTTCTATTTTAGCGGATTTTGCTATTTTTAATGGTTTTCTAAATTAATCATGGATTAAGAGATTAGGGTTTTGGTAGCTACGGGATACCTAAAACATTGTATATATTGTATGGTGAATGGTGAAATTAATAAAATAAAGAGGTGAAAGGTGTGGCACCAAGGAAGGCCGGTTTTCTCCTGGTTAAGGGTTTCCAGCGTAAATCTCTGTGTACTATGTGTATGAGGCATTGATTAATCTTTGTGTTGCTTAAGAATATGTATGCATTGTTTTACTTCACAGGTTTAAAACTTACAACGCTGACATGGCAACCCAACTGATGTGGTATGACACTTGGATGTTGATGTGGCATGACATGTCATCACCCTCTTCCCCTCATCGGTGATTGACAATTTCTCTTGGATGAACCAAGCACTTCACCAATTTTGTCGACCCGACCATTGACCATCGACGATTTATGATGGCGAAAAAATGCTTCACCCAACTTTCCGAAAACGAATCTCGACCATTGGTTTGATTCACTTTCCAAATTGGTATAAATGAATCTCGATCGTCATTTTGATCCACTTTCAAAACTATCGAAAATAAATCTCGAGCATCAATTTGATCCACTTTCTAAACTGCCGAAAATGAATCTCGACCGTCGATTTGCTAGAATTTGCCAAAATTTGAAAAAAAAATGATAAGTTTTTAAATAATTTTACGATGAATCTAGGTCGTTATGTTTTTGAAATCAAACACAATCTCGACCTTCGATCCATCACATTTCACCCAATTCTTCATTGACCATTAAGACATGAATTTCAACCTTCCAAGTTGAATTTTAATTCTGTAATTATGCAGATTGATGCCATTGATCACCACTGAGAGGGTTCTGAGGCAATTTCAAACTCGAATCTGCTCATGAATTTGGGTATTTCACTCTTTTTTTCACCATTTTTCCTCAAATATGTCACAAAACAAAATATGTAACAATGATTTTTACCAAATTCGTGTGTTGGTTCTTGGCCCATACGAGTCTAGTGCTTGAACTAGAAGCTCGAATACTATAATGTAACGTAACCTAGCTCAACTGAGTAACATTACATGAAGAATTCACATTACTATTAATATTTTCTACATAAGGATTTCCTGTAGCTTACCAGTTATAGATCACAAGCGAAATTAACCAATTATGATATCTTAACTCTAAATGCATCTACCAACATATATTAAAAACGTGAATGCATACAATAATTAGACAACAAACAAAAAACATTCACATAAACCATTTGCAGAACAAAATAAACAAGATAAAAACAACAAAACACTCATCTATTAATAATTAACCAACTGGTTGCATACAAACGATGAACCTCCCAACCACAGGTGGTGTTGTTTATTTTCTCTCAACAACAGGCCACCCTTGAGATAAGGCTATGAGTTCACAAGGATATTCGACCCTCTTGGGTGTACACTCTCCACCTTCAACAACCCCAAAACATAGGCTCTATTCCAATAACAATTCCTATCCACCAACTCTCTTCCCCACAACTTGCACAACCCAGGGAATGTACCCCCTTCATTCCTCACAGTCCCTCGGGTTGTACCATTCATTTATCAGGGATTCTAGTACACTCGGTTCGTCAAGAATCTCTTAGTTGGGGACTTCAGTAAATCTCAACTGCTTGAAGAGAGCTCACAGCAGCCTTCACAAGGTTCTTGAGCCATTTCCTCAACAGGAAAGCGCACTACAGGCTTATAACCCATTCTTATAGGCACACAAACCTCTTTCTCAGCCTAAAACATAGCCAAATCATGGCTACCTTCAAGCACGACATGGATGGTGATCTTCCCAACACTTAGCTCCTCCCTTGTTTCCCAAAATCTACATGCAAAAATTGTCCCCTCTTTCCATACGAATTTATTTTTTTCTCCCTTGCTTGCTTGACTCACTCTTCCCAAAGATGATTGTACTTTATCCCCATGCTCCCAATAACTTTGGGATGTTGTAGATTTTAATCGTGTATAATTAATTACTACAAACATATTCTTAATAAAAACAAAAAAAGATACAATTGCACACACACACACGCACATTACACAAAGATTTTACCCTGGAAAACCAACAACCTATTTAGAGCCACACCTCTAATTTTCTATTCATCATTTTCTTCATTGTTTATGATACAATATACATATAGAATCCTGCGACATCCAAACCCCTAATCGATTGACCCAGATTAGTCAACAACCCTAATTCCTGAATCATAATTAGAAAACCATCTGCAAAAACCATGTGCCGAAAAACCTTAAAAAACGAGCGCAAAAAAACACCACCAATTTTTTTTTTGAGGGATACCTCCCCCGAACCCCCTTACAAGG
Organism: Picea engelmannii; assembly: GCA_009831015.1. Taxonomy (NCBI): domain Eukaryota; kingdom Viridiplantae; phylum Streptophyta; class Pinopsida; order Pinales; family Pinaceae; genus Picea; species Picea engelmannii. The sequence continues at coordinate 1,293,886 of ML781794.1, forward strand.
GGGACCCCAATCCCATCCCCCCTTTCTCCCATATCAGTTTACAGTACCCAAGATCAATTTTGCAAGAATATAACAAATACCCAACATTCTCCCACTTGTTATTTTATTTTCCTACAGGGGGTTACATGATTACATAGTCAACAATCCAATGCAGAAATTCCCATAGATCCTCTACACCAAGAGAAATTCTCAATGCTCACAATTTTTTTTAATGAATTTACAACATTCTCCAAAGTTTCCACCTTCATCAACAACACCTTCTTGTCTTCAACCATTTATCTCACCAAGTGATACTGAACATCAATATGCTTTGTCTGTGAATGATAAGTCGAGTTCTTAGCCAAGAAGATTGCACTTTGACTAACACAATATATCCTTACAGCTTATTGTACCAACCCAATATCTAAACATAATATCTATAACCATATTGTTTTCTTTCTTGGATGAGTGATTGCCATGTATTCATCTTCAGTAATTGAGTGCCACTACAGACTGCCTTTTTCTCATCCAACGGATTGCTCCTCCAAATAGGTTAACCACATGCATGCTTGTATATCTTCTACGATCCAGATCTCCAGACCAGACTACATCCACAAATCCATGTATGTCCAACATTCTATCCAATCATGGTCTTCATTGATAGCACAATCCATAACTAGTATTGCCACACAAATACCCGAAAACCCTCTTTATTGTTGTCCAATGCTCCTTCCTTAGTTTTGACAAATACCTGCTAAAAACTCTCATTGCATGTGCATTGTCCAGTCTAGTATAGACCATTGCATACATCAAATTTCTAACCATAGTAACATATGGAACACGAGAAATGTCATCTTCCTCTTCTTGTGTCTTGGGACACTGATCTGCAGATAACTTTGCATCCACATGAATAGGAACCTTGATTGGTTTACATTCCTGCATATTAAACCTCTGTAATATTGTCTCAACATATTTCCTCCGATTCAACAACAGTTTTATGCTTTCTCGATCTCTTTTAATTTCCATTCCCAAAATGAAATTTGCAGCACCAAGATCCTTCATGTCAATTTTTAAGGACAACTGAGTTTTCACATCCTAGATAATCTCCTTGTTGTTTCCTATCAACAACATATCATCCACATACAAGACCAAACAAATGAGATGATCAGTGATTAATTTGAAATACACACATTGATCCTCTTTTCTCCTTGTGAAACCAACTCCCAACATATAAGTATCAAACTTTTCATACCACATCCTTAGTGATTGGTTTAACCCATACAATGACTTTTTCAACTTGCATACCAGCTCTTTCTTTATTTTCACTGCAAAGCCTTCTGGTTTCTTTATGTAGATTTATTCTTCTATATTCCCATGTAGGAATGTTGTCTTCACATATATATGTTCTACTTCAAAATAAAATGCAACAACAACAGATAAAATAAATTTAAGTTAAGTTAACTTGGAAACATGAAAACAAATTTCACCAAAGTCAATTCCCTCTACTTGGGAATAACCTTTTGCTACTAACCAAGCTTTGTATTTCTCCACTTTTCCTTATGCATTCAACTTCTTCTTAAACGCCCATTTGTTGCCAATGGGATTTCTTTGATTTAACAACTCAACTAAATCCCAAGTCTCATTCTTATCCAAGGTTTTCATTTCTTCAACCATGGTATTTTTCGAGAGTTTTCCATCCTCTGAATCTATTGTATCCCTAACAGTTCTAGGATCATCATCAGTGATAGAGAAAGTGAAATTTAAATGGAAATTAGGTGGAGTATACCTTTCCAGTTGTCTTCTTTCCCGAATCGATCTCCTCAATACTGGACTATGAGTATATTCTTATTCTTATTCTTGTTCTTTTGTAGAGTCTGATTTATCATCCTTTAACTCAAACTCTATTTTCTCTCGTTCTTCCTTCATTGGTAGGATTTCTTGTTTAACAACATCTTTGATTTCTCTAAATACCACATCTTGAATATACACTACATTTTTAGTTTGTAGGTTCCAAATATTATAACCTTTCAGAACATCTTTATACCTAATAAAGATACACTTTTCAACCTTTTTATCTAGTTTACTCGTGTTTTTCTTTGGAACGTGAACATAGGACTCACAACCAAATACCCTGATATGTGTGAGAGAGGGTTTCTTACCAATCCATACCTCATGCGGAGTCTTGTCATCCAGTGTTGATGAGGGTGATCGATTGACCAGGTAACATGCAGTACCCATTGCCTCTGCCCAGAATTGTTGTCCTATCCCAACACCACTGAGCATGCACCTTGTTTTTTTCCATCAACGTCTTGTTTATCCTTTCTGCAACTTCATTCTGTTGAGGTGTATATGGAGTAGTATTTGCCTTGCTATACCACACTTCTTACAAAATTATTCAAATTCATTTCCACAAAACTCTCCACTGTTATCCGTCCTCAACATCTTAATTCTTTTCTCTATTTGAATCTCCACAAGAGCCTTAATCTCTTTAAATCTTTCAAAAACTTCAGATTTCTTCTTGAGGAAATATATCCAAGTATTCCTCAAGAAGTCATCTGTAAATGAGACATAGTACACAAATTTTCCTAGTGATGGAACCGACATAGGTCTAAACACATCATTGTGCACCAACTGTAAAATTCCCTCTTCCCTCATTGCATCATAGGGGAATCTTACCCGATTTTGCTTCCTATATACACAATGTTCACAAAAATCAAAATCTAGAGAGTAGTTAGACATACATTTACTATGTAGTAGTCGAAATCCATTCTCTCTGATATGCCCTAGTCTTTGATCCCACAACATAGCCTTTTCTCCAGACACTGTAGGAGTTTTTATTCTTCGGCTCCAAACATTGTTTCTTTCTCAAATACTGTTTTTATCCCTACATCGTCCATTTTTCTTAAAAAAATCAAATTTTTGGCCAAACCTGGGATGTGTAGAACACCAAGGATTGTTTTAATCCTTACATCCATGAGCTTCAACTTGACTTTTCCTCGTCCTATGATTTTGGTTGTCGAGTCATCACCTAGGAAAACATCACCTCCATCATACCTTTCATATTCGCAAAACCACTCCCTATGAGGATTGATATGAAAGGATGCATCTGAATCAACCAACCATGCCTCATGATCTACATGTGTGCTTGAAGAAGTCAAGTACAAATCCCCTCGTTCTTCCGAGGAGATTTTTTTTCTATAGAAGGAGCATCTTTAGATTCCTTCCCTCTCTCAACACTTTTGGATCTACATTGCTTCTTATAGTGCCCTTCATTTCCATATCTCCAACATACATTTACAAACTTTCTAGGAGACTTAGATCTACCCTTATATTTAGATCTTTCACTTGAGGACTTATATCTATTTCTTTCCTAGGAGTGTCCTCTTACAAATAATGCATCTACGTTATGTTCTTCCATGTTTTTCCGCCTCGTCTCCTTCGACAACAAGGATGAGAACACATCATCGAAAATTAAAGTAGTTTTATTACTACCTATGGTAACAACCAAAGTATCCCACGATTCTGGTAAAGAACACAATAAACTGATACACTTAGCTTCATCACAAATATTAATGGCAATAGATAATAACTGACTTACCAATACATTGAAGGCGTTCAAATTCTCTGTCACCAAGTCTCCATCTTTCATCCTCAGGTTATACAACTTCTTCCACACGAAAAATTTATTTACTAGGAACTTAGACTGATACAAAGTCCCCAACTTATCCCATAATGCCTTGGTTGTAGCTTCCATTAACACATTCATTAATATTGAATTTGAGAGGCACAACCGAATTATTCTCTTTGCCTTCCAATCCAACTTTTTCCAGACTTTTGTTGACATTCTTGTAGGTGCAGTACCTTCAGCCATCGTGATGCACTTATCTTTGTTTACCAACAGATCTTCCATCTTGAGCTTCCACAACTAAAAAGTTTACTGATTAAATTTTTTGATCTCTATTTTCGAACTGCTCACCATTTCTTTTCACCTGAAGAATCAATATCACAGATCTCCCATTGTAACAAGGCTTATCACAGACCCGAGCCAAACCCTTAACCACAAAGGTGTCCCCTTGAAGCCAATAACAAATATGATACCAAATGTATATTTTAACCTTATACAATTAATTACTACAAACAAATTATTAATAAAAACAAAAAATATACAATGACACACACACACACATTACATAGATATTTTAACCTATAAACCCAAATCGGGAAAACCAACAACATGTTTAGAGCCACACCTCTAATATTTTATTCACCATATTCTTCATTGTTTACAATACAATATAGATATACGATCCCCGCGACATCCAAACCCGTAATCCATTGACCTGGATTAGTCAAAAAACCTAATTCCTTAACTGGAATAAGAAAATCATCGACGAAAACCATGTGTCGAGAAAACTGCAAAAAACAAACGCAAAAAAAAACTGCCCTTTTTTTTGTGGAGGCTATCGCCCCCGAA
>ML781794.1:1298401-1312077 GCA_009831015.1 Picea engelmannii
CCCCCCCCCCCCCCGCGCCCTTGCTCCCATATCAGTGTACATTACTTGGGATCAATTTTTCAAAGAATATAACACATACCCAAACAGATGTGACTCCTCACACCCACCCTCTTACATGAGTTTAATGATTGGCTTTTGGAACACTCAACAACAAATAGAAGGTTATACACAATGATAATAATTCCAGGAAAGTGGGGTTGGATTAATACTCGTGAATAAAATCCCCCTTGGACCCCTCTCTCTTTTGGAATCATAGCCCCCCATTGTTTTCATCCCTCTCGTTTCGCAACCAATGATTATTATCTTTATTAATAATTTCAATGTACATAATACATAGTTTGACCCTCAACCATATTAATCAATACAGACTCTTTGCCTCAACATACCGACTGACTAGCCTAAATCAAATTTACACAATTACATTATAATTTGTGGGCATTAAAACCGGGGATGTTACATCTTGCTCCTTTATCTCAAAAGTTTGGAAGATTATTACCTCAAGATTACTTTTGAATTGTCAATGGAACCATAATTCTCTTGTGGGATGCCTGAAAGGTTGGAGGATTGACTGTCACAATTCTAACTATAATTATTCCCCTTGTCATTTTATATATTACACTTGGTGGGCTTGCAATCGATAAATCTTCTAGGATATGACAACATCGATTGGGGTAATAGCAGAATTGGTTATAAAATCGGTGTTGGAGTCTAAAGGAAAATGAACATAGAAAGAAGAAAATCTTAGTAAAGCTAGCATTTGAGATTACAACTCCATGGGGATTTTTTGATGGAGCCAATCAGGGTCACCCATCAATCGATGGAACTGGTGCTTCTCTATTCATAAATCAATCCCATTATTTTCCATAATAAATATGCATTAGGTATAGGGTCAAACAAAAAATCGAAATGTGTGGCTCTCTGGGTAATTCTCTCTACTGTGATCCGCTCATGTTGCAAGAGATTGCAGGTCATGGGATATTCCAAACTTGTCATTTATTGGGAAAACATCAAATCACAAGTGAATATTCTTGGGCTTGGATCCCTTACCAAGGCTATAAGATATTTTCTAAAGCAATTTGATTAACTTTCCTTCTTTAAGATTAGCAAGGAATATAACACATTAGCATATGGCCTATCGAAACAAGCTATACTTTTACAAGAAGATTCAACCATTGAATTGGAACTTCAGGATGGGGTGCTCCAATCAAAATTGGAGATGCACTACCCCTAACTTTTTTCAATTCATAGATAAGCCTTGATTTTGAATTAGAAAAATAACTAATGAATTGCTTTGGGAGAAACAAAAGATGAGATTTTTTTTTTGTTAAGACTTAGACAAAGCAACATTCTATGTGTAAAACCCCTTATTAAGCCCTAGATATTGAATTGTTACATTTATAGTATTATAATTGTATGTCGAATACAACCCTTTATGGTACATTTTCATCATAATTGTACCCTTTGTCTCCTATATATATACACCAAGAAAAGCTAGTCTTAGGATCATCTTATCACATCTCATATTGTATTTTGAATTGGATATATTGTAAAAGGAGGTATCCCCCTCAAAGTGGATTGTATTCATTGACTTTTGATCATTTTTAAGGTGTTGTATCATAAAATTTGGTATCAGAGCATCGGTCCTAAGGTTTTGCTTCTTCAAGCAGGTCATCTTGGAATTCTCGCTATAACTTTTTTTCTAGGACACTTTAGACAATGAAACTTGGAGGTTGTTTAAAAGACATCTCAAGGTACCTTTGGTTTCAATTTCAAATTTTGCATCATTATACTTTCGGAGATACACCCTGTTGGATTCCTTTTGTCACAAGAGTGAGCAAAAAGAGGTCCCTTAACTATCTAGTTAGGCCATCCAGAGAGCACATCAGAGAGTTAGTTGGTTAGTGGCTCAACTAACATATAAAAACAAGAAATAAACAACACTGAAATAAATCTAAAATAAGCAAACAATAACTTGAAATGGATGCACAAAGAAAACACAAGAGAGATATACCAAGCAAACTTATCTTCGAATTGATACTCCTTGGAGAAATATGGGAACTTATAAGTCCCCTCTTCCTCCTTGGGAAGTCTCTTGAGTCCCCAAGTACAAATTCTTCTTTCTACTATCAATGGCTAACAAAGGAAAATGGTGAAGAAAGAGTAATGAACTACTCAAGAGGAGAGAACTCTAACACTTGCTATGAATGTTCAAAGCTTTCCAAGAGGAAGGTGGCTTCCAAAAGCTAAAAATGAGCAGCATGACAATACTCAAATGCTTCTTCTTTTTTGCATATAGTGGCCCTTTACTTATAGGAGGATGGAAAGCTTTTTCTCAACTGGTTCTAAGTGTGAATGGGAATCCCTTGGAGGTACTTCCCATCCCTTTCAGTGATCCCAAGGCGAAATTTGAGGGCGATTTTGGGTATGGGGGAGGTTCCCTTCATCCCAAAAATGGTTGAGGCCCGACCAAATTCACTATGCGTCGTTTCAGCGTCCACGCGGGTCTTTCGAATGTCAGTCATGCACTTTGCACACTATGTGCATTATACATTGTGTTAGCCCGCACGACTTTGATTGAATGTGCACGGATTTCCAGAACCAATTTTGTTTAGTTTTTTTATTTTCTTGCCAAACTAAATGTAATCCTTCCATGAATATTGGTAGTATGTTGTGTTTTTGTTACTTGTTTCTTCATTCATTGTTCGTAATTGTAGTGAGTCATTTTTCGGTGATAACAGATGCCCCATGATGTGTGAGGTTAGGAGCATATGTATGAACGAAATACATCATAGTTTCTTTGGATGGTGATATTGAGTAGACATTGAGAAAACTTGCACGTGAGGAGCATCAAGAGTTATCCGTCAGAGGGAGAGGGGACGCCAGATCAATACATAATAGGGTATAAAAAATGACAATAAAAATGTTTGTACAAACGAAGCGGGCATGCCCCATGGTTGTATCATGATATCATCGAAAGGTAAGAGTAACTGAACATGTTGACGAAGTAGATATCTGCAGTGCCCTCGGCGGAGAAAAAACAAAATTGATGATGATTCTGATGACTGAGGTGGCTCTGAACCGAGTGGTGAGGGACTCGGAGGCATTAATGGCCTAATCAAACCCAGAGGTATTTATATTCTACTGAAAACCGCAATGGTCACCAAGTAAGATCCACCGCGACATGAGATTGCGCTAGAGTCGAATGTCATGGGGATCAATGACATCGAGGAGCAATGAGGACTCTCTCTATGTCGTCCGAGGTCACTCATTATCAATGAAATGAGGGCCAAGATACTATCACTTTTCTGGAAATTTGTTGAGGTCGACATGAAAAGTAACACAACGATCAGAAGTGAATGGATTCTAGTTACTTGGTGTGATCAATATGGTGGAAGAAATTGTAATGGTACCAGGAAAGGGGGAGATAATCATGAATGACAATTGGAATATACAAGATTCTAGAACTTCCCTTGGTTGGGGGATGTTGATGGATGGAAGCAACCATAATGTACTATCTGGTGTCAGGGGGACGACCAGACATGGAAAAATTGTGTTGAAGGGGTGAAACTGCAAGGGGATGTAGCATAGGCCAAAATACAGAGTAATAGGGGACACAAATGTTTAATGGTGGTCAACATTTTGGCTTGGATACAAATGGCTTGCAGAGGGTCGGAGAGTAATGAGATGCCCCAACCAAGGGTAACAAGGGTTGCGATGTGCCAAGGAAAAATTGTCATCGGCGAAGATGGCCAAAATCTATTGTACTTGTTGAAACATAAAATGTTTTTTTTACAATTACCAAATGAATAAATAATGGGGTTGAAAGTACAGGTACATAAATGGGTGCCCCAATGGGATATGGCTTGGTCGATATAAGGCGCAAGTAGAGAAGGGTGGGGGACCCATTGGTTAGTTTCTTTACCAGGTAGATGAATGGAGGGTGATGTTGCAAATGAGCAAGTGATGGTGGATGGTATGGAAGGTTGATGAGAATGCAAAGGCACATTAATTGTAATCGAGAATTAGAAGGTGGGAGTCCATTAAGAGGTGGGTAGCATGATGAGGAGGAATAAATATGAGATTCTTACTCTGGGATGTAACACTACCAGGACTCCCAATCCTAATGGTTAGAACAACATGATTGTCAGTATGCGAAGGGGTAGATAAATGTGGAACAACTCATGGGGGGGGGAGAGATATCGGATGGTGGTACCAGAAGGAAAATGGATTTGATGGTACCGCAAAGTCGAGTGGGGGAAACCTATAGATGATTGTCCGGAGGAGTGCTTGGGAAATGAAACTATGAGTAGAGGGTGGAAGGGTATGCCAATTAGAAATATATACCTGGAAGAGGAAAGAGAGGACATAACTGACGACGTGAGAAGGGGTAGTGGGTGAAACTCTGCACATTCAAACCAAATACCCGACGTGAAACATATCTTCTAAAAATAAAACATGTGTATAACAGTTGCATGGGATGGTCAGAGGGGTTAATGGATGGGAAGTGGTCATGTCTTGATTGTTTGGACAGTGATCCTTTACGATCATGTGCACCGAAGATGGTACATTTGGTGTAATGGGTGAGAGGGAGGCCCTCCAGTGTGTGCATTTCTTGATGATAAGTGGACAACAGTATGTGTAATGGTCCATCTGATAGCATAACGCGCAAGGGCATCACATGCGCTCATTCACCGACGTAGAGATATATATAATATCAGTAGCGGGTTGTACTAATCAGAGTGTTTGGGATGACTTAGGTAATGTGGTTTGATGTACTATTGCTAAGGTGTCCTGAAGCTAAGGGAGGGCTAGGAAGTGGTGTGTATAATGGTTTTATTGAGAACAAATGGTGCAAGTATGCCTCATTCTCAAACTGGGAGGTTTGGAGGTGGAAGGTTCCAGTGAGGCTGGTAGTGCTACTAGCATGGGTAGTAGTGGTGTACTTATGGATTTTGGAATGAGATTCTGCAACTTGGGTAAAGTTGGGCAAAGATTGGTAGGGTGTCCAACAGTGTTGCACAATGTGCATGGAGGTGGTATGCGGTGTGGGGAAGGGATGGAGGATTCCTTATTTTTATGTGTGCCTTGTTGGTTGGTGGCAGTGCCCCCTGTTCCAGAGGTGGTTTGTCCTGTAGTGGTGGTGTTACCGCAAACTGTGGGACTGGTTGCATAAGTGATTGGGTGATCCCCTGATTGCGGCAATGGGGTCACAGGTTGTGGTGGAAGGGATAAACCTAGTACCATAGTGGGTGGTTCGAGGTACCATACATGGATAACAATGACCATGTTAGGTAAAGTGAGGGTAGAAACAACTTGGTATGTTGTTACTCCAGGGGGAGGGTAAAATAAGATAATTTGGGTGATGGCCTGGGGAACCGTCTGCCAAATGGGGATTTTGTGGGTGGTGAGTTCTATGATGTACCTTCCTGAGGGGTTTGTATTGGGAATTCGTCAGGAAGTGTCAGGATGGGGGGTAGTGGAGTCGGATGAGCTCTCACAGGTTGGGAGGGTAGGTATCTCAATCCCATCTGCCATGATGGTGCACACAACGGTCGTAATGGAGGGGAACCTTGGTATGTACCCATCAAAGATGGATCTTAAAATAAGCCTAGTCTGACATCTATCATGGGGACTAAGTCAGTGCTAGAGCCGATCAGTGGCAGGATGTTATCAATGTGTCCTGATTGGTTGGGTTCATGGTGGGTTAATTGATCGATGGTGACAATTTTCCCATTGTGGGGGAAGAGCATGGTACGCAAGACAGAGGAAGCTACCGCCTACATAGAGTACATGTAGCTTCATCCAAAGAGGATAATCCAATTGAGCGTCAATGACTTTGATGTCGATGATAATCATTTTTCTCCCTAACTCGATCAGGACATTTTGATACAGGCCTTCCGGTTGGGATGGGCGACCATCATAAGCTCGAAGCGTGATGCTGGAGGGGATCAACTCAGGTGAGCCAAGTTGTTTCCAAACTAATTTGGACATGATGCATGTGGATGCTCCTTCGTCGATGATGCAACGATGGACCGTGATATTTTGGATCTTGACTGGAATTTGGAACACGACTAATGATGGAAGTCATGGGTCTGCCCTGTCTAAGTCAAATGTGATTAAATGGGTGTCTATTGGATCGACTGCCCGTAATTGTGAAAGTAATTCCTTTCGTTGGGAAGAGCATGTTTGAAGTACTTCCATAACTAACATGGAAGCGGGCGATTGAGCAAGGTCATCAATAAGACTGTAGTTGTGGGCATCCCTAGCATGAGGGTTTTGTACATTTCTGCACAAAGGTGTGCGAGGCATGCGGGCGATGGCTTCAGTGTTAGAACGAGGGATCATCAATGGTTTCCCAGTTGGTGGTTAGGGAGCATCTGTAGGAGTGGGTAATGGATCAAGGGACGTATCGTATTTGTGAATACGAGTCTGTAAGAGTATTTCCTCTTTCGAAGTGAGGAGGATACTGTGGTCGGTGGTGTTCCCTAGGTGGGATTGCTCAGGTAGAGGGAACTTCCCTTTTGGTTGTGGGCGTTGAACCCCTTCTGGTTGAGTATTAATGACGCCTTGATGTGGGATAGGGTTTTATAACACCTCTGGAGGTGGTGGCGGTATATAAGTGGGAGTTCCTTGAGGTGGACCTTGAGTGTTGGGAGCTCACTGCGGATTCATGGCATCCTTCATTCGTTTGAAATCAACGATTGGGGGGCAATGGTGAGTGTAATGGCCATATTCACCACATAGTGCACAAGGGTAATTGGTTTGAAGGTTGTTATTTCTCCCTTGTTGAGGTTGACCATTATGATTTCCCCCTTGGGGGTTTGGGTTGGGTTGTCGTTGGTTGCCTCCAACTGGGGGATTTTGTTTGGGGGGGCTCCCTCCTTGTCCCTGGTTCCTGTTCCTACCTTTCTTTCGGTTATTTTTTGGTTGGTGAGGTGGATTGGTCGTATTCAACTATTCAAAAGTTTGACTCTATTGAAGAGGGGAAGGTTGGATGAAATTGACCCCTTCCTGATGTTTTCCATGTGGGGGTGTGATAGAGTGTGTTGGACCGGAGAAGTGATAATAGGGGTTACCCTATGGGGGCACATATGGATTGTAAGAAGTGGAGGTCGCTCTGTTATTAATAGGTGGATAATATGTTGTTGGTTGAGGGACTTGCTATGGGATAGGAAATGCTTAGGGAAGGGATGTGGGTAATTGGGTACCCATGGGGGGAAGAGGAGGTGCCATGAATGGTGGTGTTGTGGGTGGGGGAGGGTAATATGACACTCCCCCATATGGTTGGAAGTATGGGTTGGTTCCATAAGTGGGTTCTAACTGTGTGTGTGGTTGAGTATGAGCCATGGAGCCAATCAACCCATCAACATCATGTGATGTTCCCAGTTTGTCTTGACCAAAGGGAAAAGGACAAGGAGCATCTGGAAGGACAGTGTATAAGTACTCAGATTGGGAGTAAATGAGTTCCAACTGTTGAGCCTTAGTAATGGCTTCATCTTCCATTTGGGAGAGGATTGTGGCGACATCTTTTGCAAGGGTGGGAACGAGCGATCAGAGGAACCAATATAGCCTTTGTTGTGGGGTGGTGTCTGCTTTAAAAAGGTTGAGATGTCTACGCCACTCAGGAATATGGTCTGAAATGTGAGTAGCAGTATTTTTTTTGCATTCTGACAGTATTTCAGACACAGTATCGTGACAAATGGGAAGTTGAAAAAATGACAGGAATGCTTTGACTAGTGACTCAAATGTGGAGTGGGCTCCGGACTTTTTGTCCTTGTACCATTTGGTTGTTGTGCTAGTGAGGGTTCTCTGAAAAAATTGTAGATGAATGGAATATTTTGTTATAATATTGGAAGAACACCACAAATGGAAGGACATGATATGGTTGGTGGGGTCCTCCCCGGTTTTCCCTTCAAACTTAGGAATGTCAGGGGGTAATTTTGTGGGCATATTCGGCCAAGCGAGGTCATGTAATATGGGATCATTCGTCAGTTTGGTCAGATCAAGGATATTGAGTGAAGCCAAAAAGGGCATGGTAGGAGTAGGTCCTGCCATGTTATGGGAGGAAGTGGTTCCTTGGGAGCCTGTGCTTTGTGGCAAAGTTTGGTCTCCTCCTCCTTGTGGTGGAGGGTTTGTTTGGGAGTTTCTTGGGATATTGGTTCTAAGAAAAGTGGCTCCTAGTAACCCTGAGCCTAGTATCGTGGCACTAACTGGTGTGTGTGATGGTACTATTGATGTCTCGGTGAATCTTGGAACACCGCCCAAAATTGGGGGTAGTTTTCTCAAGCGTCTAGAACAACGGAGATACTGTGGTTCCCCTATGATTCTAGCTTAGAAGTGAATGTGTGTAAATGGTTGAGGGATGGTAGGACAAGTTGATTTCAAATTAATTTACACAATGTATTCATAAAATTGCATGTACTTCAAATGGTGAAAAAGCATGCATCAAGACAATGTAAAAAGTGGTTTGAGATTTTGTAACTCCTCGTGGAGGAATAAAAATCAAATGATTGTGTCCTATCTGACGTAACTTCCTTCCTTTCAAATAACATTAAACCTAAAAAAATCTCTCGACAGTGGGGCCAGAACCCACTTGAGGAGAAATTAGTGAAGGGACGAACAATCTTTTATAATAAGGGGTGAAGTGGGCATATCCCAGAAGTATTGGTGATATTTCCAACAGTCATTCAAAATATGGTTGAGGTGAGATTGCACCCCACAACCACCGCCTTGGGTAGATAAATCCTAACTTTTGGCTACTAAGATACCTCCATCAAGCATGACATTTAGATTTTCGGCCTCAGAAATCGGTCACAAGCTGGATGCTTTCCAAGGGTTGGGTGACCCAAGGAGGCATGCACAGAACAACTGGACCTCGGCCTTCAACCCTTCACGAGTGTCTCCCTGCCTTATGTATATGAATGCTTGAGTTGGAGGATTTTGGCACACTAATTCACAACTTTCTAAGTTTCAAAATGAAGAATGATGATGGGGAGTTATTTAGATCCCTATCCCCAAAATCGTAACTTAGACTACCAAATTATTTTGTGTTCCTCATGTGGAAGTTATAAAGTGGGTTGATTATGGTTGTTTTTAGAATGTGAAAGAGGGTTGTGAATTTGGGGTCATGGACCAACTTCGTTTTTTATGGAGGTGTGCACAAAGACCATTTTCTAAACAAATGAAGCCCACAAGAGTTTCAAGTATCTATCCAAAGGGATTTTTGAATAAGTGAGAGTGTGTGCAAGGAGTGGTGGAACAATTTTTTAATAAGTTAAATTCGAGATTTTAGCATGGCGGACATTTGTGTGGTCCTTTACTTTTCTTGTTTAGATAAATTACTAGATTTGTTCAAAATGACCCTTGCAAACAAAAGGAAATCCTAAGCTACAATGGTGGATATGATAATCCTTACTTGGACCCTTTATCTTCCTAAGATGTTTTGTAATATAGAAAACTTGAAACTAATCCTAGATTGTGAGCATGTGGGCATGTGTGGATCCTTACAACTTATTTAAACTCCCTATGTGACTTACTCTAAGTATTTGAAAACTATCCTAGAATTGCATGCATGTGGGCATATGGGCCCTTACAACTCTTTTAATTCTCAATTAAGTAAGTTGAGAGGATTGGCCTATTTTCGTAAATGATTTGATTTTTCCAAGGGAGATGGAGACTTATCTAAGCAATCTCTTTTTCTGATTTCCTAGATCACACTAAGGTGCGAGGAAAGAGCATACTCCAAGATTGATTTATATGGCCTTCTAGTCCCAATTTAATGTGATGACTTTTGTAAAAATGAAATCTTTTTGAAACTCAAATGCAAAACTCATTAAACCATCCATGTGGAAATCAAGGAAATTAAAGATATTATGGTTTCTTTTAGTCTCCCTAATATGTGTGATGTGAGTTTAATGGATGCAAGAATGAGATCTCAGCCTGCTTATACTGGCTTTTACAAAGTGCTAAAATCAAATCTAAGCTACTGAGTGGCAATGGGAAACTCAAGCCTTACAATTTTGCAAAAAATAAGACAAGTGTGTGGAAGAACCAAAAATAGTGACGCACAAAGCACAGACCGCGTGGTTGGAGAGTTCTGACAGAGCTCAGATGTGCGTGAACTGCTCATTTGTTTGTCTCGAACTCACGCACACGCAGGAAAGTTGGCGGGGCAGAATTTTGAAAAAAAACTCTCTCTATGGGGTGAAATCCTGCTCTCTAATGGTGAGTTTTAGGATGGTTTTGACCCCTGCACATGCAAACAAGTAAGAAAGAACACTCTAACCTCCTAATTGGGGAGAATTTTGATTCAAATCCATAGTATGGTCGCCAATCTGTTGGGTTCCATTTGTCACAAGAGTGAGCAAAAACAGGTCCCTTAACTATCTAGTTAAGCCATCCAGAAAGCACAACAGAGAGTTAGTTGGTTAGTGGCTCAACTAACATATAAAAACAAGAAATAAACAATAATGAAATAAATCTAAACTAAGCAAAAAATAACTTGAAATGGATGCACAAAGAAAACACAAGAGAGATATACCAAGCAAATTGATCTCTGAATTGATACTCCTTGGAGAAATATGGGAACTTATGAGTCCCCTCTTCCTCCTTGGGAAGGCTCTTAAGTCCCCAAGTACAAAGTATTATTTCTACTATCAATGGATAACAAAGGAAAATGGTGAAGAAAGAGTGATGAACTACTCAAGAGGAGAGAGCTCTAACACTTGCTATGAATGCTCAAATCTTTCCAAGAGGAAGATGGCTTCCCAATGATAAAAATGAGCAACATAAAAATACTCAAATGCTTCTTCTTTTTTGCATACAATGGCCCTTTATTTATAAGAGGATGGAAAGTTTTTTCTCAACTGGTTCTAAGTGTGAATGGGAAGCCCTTGGAGGTACTTCCCATCCCTTTTAGTGATCCCAAGGAGAAATTTGAGGGCGATTTTGGGTATGGGGGAGCTTCCCTTCATCCCAAAAATGGTTGAGGCCCGACCAAATTCATTAATGCGTTGTTTCAGCCTCCGCGCAGGTCTTTCGACTGTCAGTCGCGTGCTCCATGCACTATGTGTTTGTACATCGTGTTATCCTGTGTGGATGTGTGCGCGCGGCTTTGAATGAATGTGCGCAGCTTTGACTGAATGTGCGTGGATTTCCAAAACCACTTTTGTATAGTTTATTTTATTTTATTTCCAAACTAAATGTAATCCCTCCATGAATATTCGTAGTATGATGTGTCTGTGTTACTTGTTTCTTCATCCATTGTCTGTAGTTGTAGTGAGCCATTTTCCGGTGATAACACAGCCTGTGGAAGCTTTCATAGATACACACTATGGAAGATAGGGCTTGTTGACTAGTCTTATAACTAGTCTCAAACAAGTGTTATGGGTAAAACAATCATCTTCTTTAGCGAGGATCCAATTTCTGTGAGACCTGTTGCATTTGAAAAATGATAGTCCATAGTATTTTTGGTAAATTTTTTAGAATCAGGTATTAAATATTGGTCACTTGGAATTTTGTACAAATTTGCTCTCGCAGAAAATCCAAAAAGCAACAAATTTTGGGAAAGTTACCCTAACTTTCACTTGGCACATCCAATTTTGGTCAGACCTGTGGCATTATAGAGAATAAATTTCATAGTACTACAGGCTGAAATTTCATACTCGGAAGGGCGAAAATTTCAGAAATACATCAGAAGGAAGGTCGATCAGGAGGACAGACTCCAAATTAAGGGCTTAAAAGGTACATAACTTACAATTGGCATAACTTTTTATTGAAATATTTGTTTTTGGTGATTCAAAATTTATAATAAAGAGAAAAAAGAGGAGAGCTATTATTTTCTCACATGGCTCCAAAGGATCCTCCAAAATTTACTTCACCAGCGAAATCTCCAAAGATTTCAACCATGACTCGAGATGAAATCAAAGAGATTTATCACCAGATGGAAAAGAGGATCACTAAAAATAAGGAACAAATGGAACATAAGATGCATGAATCTATGAAAATAAATATAGATGAAATGAAAAATAAGATGGATAAGAAGATGAATGAGAATAAGAATGAGATGAAAATAAATATGGATGAAATGGAAAATAATATGTATGAAAATAAGAATGACATTAAAGAAGAAATACAAAAATCCATGAAGGAATTGAAAAATTCCATGTCTTCCATGATCTTTCATGCTCTAGATGAGAGACTCTCTAAAGGAAATATCAAAATGCAAGGAACTCATGAAAAAAAAGGTAGGTTTCATGTTGAACAATCTACCGAAAATAAGGAATTTTCAAGTGGATTCAGCTCTAATAGTGGAGTTAATTATGATGGGGGTCATAAATTCAACTTTCCCAAGATTGAATTAAAGAAGTTTGATGGAATAGAGATCTTTACATGGATGATAAGAATAGGATTCACATAGAAACCATTAACTTTGAGATAAAACCATATTAGTGGTATCAATGGGTAGTTAAAAGGAAATCCCCTCTTTATCATTATACTTGGGGTTTATTTACAAGAGACTTAGAAGCATAATATGGGAAAGTGTGGGAACAAGACTACTCCAGTCAATTGACGAGATTCAAGCACTTAGGTGATATTGAAGATTATAATTTAGAATTTTAGGTATTGGTCACAAGGGTGGATGAAATAAGTGATGAACATTTGTTGGAATCTTACATCGGTGGATTAAAACAAGACATTAAACATGATATTTTCTTAAGACATCCCACAAATATTATGGAAGCTATGCAATTTGCTCGTCATATTCAAGCCAAAAATAAGTCTACACACAAGTTTACCATTGGACCATACACAAGAAGCAAAGATCATTTTGGGGTTCATAAGACAAGTGTACCTCAATCGACAAGATTGACACCTCAAGAAATGGATGAAAGAAGAGCAAAAAGACTATGTTTCAATTGTGACAAAAAGTACAATAAGGGGCATAAATGCAAAGAGAAGAAATTATTTTACATAGACTGTGAAGAGGAAGAAGATCATGAATTGGAACTGCCACAAGATCCAGATCTAGAAGAGACTACTCCAACAATATTTTGGCATGCATTGGAAGACATCAGTACTCCACAAACCCTCAAGATACAAGGATACATCAAAAAGAAAAAAAGGTAACAATATTGATTTATTATGGTAGTACCCATAATTTCATCAATTACAAATTAGCAAAAGATCTCAATTACTTTGTATATCGTGCACCAGAGTTTCAAGTAATGATTGCAGATGGAGGTATCATAAATTGTTCAGGAAAATGCCATAGTATTAAGCTCAACATGGGGGAGTATTTTCTGGATAGCCCCATGATTTCCATCCAAATGGAGGGTGTTGATGTTGTATTAGGGGTCCAATGATAACAATCATTGGGAATAGTGGCCCTTAATTTTCAAGATCTTTTCATGAAATTTTCCTCAGATGGAAACAAAATTGAGCTTAGAGGTATCCAAGGGAAACCCTCTAAAGTGATAAGCTCTAATAGCATGACAAAATTACTCAAAAATGGACATCAGGGTGTAGTTTCACTATTGTGCTCACTTGATGTTCAAACATCTATATTCTCTACTCCATTAGACCTCCAAATAGTTATCAACAATCATTCCAACGTATTTGGTGAAATTCCTAAGGTTCTTCCACCTGCTTGAGATCATGACCATGTTATTCACACG
>ML781794.1:1316529-1328293 GCA_009831015.1 Picea engelmannii
CAAATGTTACACATATATGCGATGCTTACGGGCTGTACATGTGTATTAGGCTTCCCTTCTGTAACGATGATGATAATTTCACAATACATTTCAATACTCCATAGAATCGATACTCTCCTGACGATTCAAATATATATTATCTCTGCTTAGCCATGATATGTACAGAATATACATATGAATTGGGTTTCCCCCACTGTAACGTTTTATGTAACTTACAATTCTTTGCAAATCGTCTTAACTCATACTTTCAGGTTGATTAATGAATCAATCGTATTCAATCAATGATAATAGAAATACCACAATATAAACAGATGAACAGAATGATCACATATGCTGAGATTGAATTCAACAGAGTAATAAAACCTTCTTTACAACTTGAATTCTCCCATAGATCTTTACAAAACAGAGATGTATCGCTGTGCATGCTCCAAAAATTAGATTCTGAGCCTCTCCTTTTCATCTACATTCAAGCTTCTTCCTCTTCGAGCTCCTATAACTCTGTGTGCTAAACTTCTAAGAGAACCTAGCTACCTAACACAACACTCAGGACTTGTATTTATTTACAATGGAAAAATTTGTTTTCAGATCCTATGATTAAGGAACAGAGTCCTTCATAAACTCAACTGACCCCTGCGAGTCATCAGTGACTCACTAACCATTAGCAAACCCTATCTTATCTTTTACAAGTGGAAAGGATCTAGAATCCTTGCCCATTATCCAAAATAACAATTTACACAAGTGTGAGACCCTAGGTCTCCTTTGATTCACTCAACTTTGATGAAGTTATGGGTGACTTCATTTTCATGAGCCTATGCTCCTGCATCATATTCATTTGCAACCAGGAAGTGTATCACCTAACATTAGGCCTTACAAGTATCCATATGCACATAAGAGTGAGATTGAGCGCATGTTCCAGGAAATGTTAGAGATTGACATCATTCAACCTAGCCAAAGTTATTTCTCTTCACCGGTGGTGATGGTTACAAAAAAGGATGGTTCATGGCATATGTGTCAAGTCTATAGACAACTCAACAAAATGATCATCAAAGATAAGTTTCCTATTCATGTCATTGATGAATTATTAGATGAATTTCATGGAGCAAAATTATTTAGTAAGTTGGGTCTTCGTTCGAGATATCATCAAATTAGAATGAGGCAAGAAGACATTCCTAAAACAACTTTTAGAACACATGAAGGTCATTATGAGTTTTTGGTTATGCTATTTGGACTTACTAATGCACTTTCAACATTTCAAGGCTTGATGAATTCTATTTTCAAGCCCTTCCTTAGAAAAATTTTGTTAGTGTTTTTTGATGACATGCTAATCTACAACAAATCTTGGGAAGAGCATGTACAACATGTTGACAGAGTATTACAACTATTGGAAGAGAAACAAATTTATGCAAAGTCTTCCAAGTGTGTCTTTGGGGTTCAAGAAGTGGAATATTTGGATCATATTGTATGTCATGAAGGTGTAAAAGTGTACCCTAACAAAATTAAAGCTATGAGGGAATGGTCAATTCCCAAAACCTTGAAGAAACTTAGAGGATTCTTAGGGTTAACATGCTATTATCACAAGTTTGTCAAGAATTATGGTGAAATAACAGCACCTATAACAACATTATTAAATAGGGAAGGATTTTCTTAGACCGAAGAAGCAACGAACGCTTTTGAAAAACTTAAGGAGCCTATGTGCATTACTCTCGTCCTGGCCACACTGGAATTTACAAAAACATTTATTGTGGATTGTAATGTCTCAGGCCATGGGATTGGTGTAGTTTTAATGCAAGAAGGAAGGTCCCTTTCCTTTGAAATCATCCAACCAAAAGGAAAAAACTTAGTCAAACCCATTTATGAAAAAGAAATGTTGGCCATACTACATGCAGTTCAGAAAATGGTGCCATTACCTAATAGGAAGACACTTCAAAGTAAAAACAGATCATGATAGTTTGAAGTACTTTTTGGAGAAATGATTATCTTCAAAAGAGAAACAAAAATGGGTTACAAAGATGCTAGGTTATGACTTTGAAATTATATACAAAAAAGGAAAACATAATGTTGTGGCAGATGCCCTTTCAAGGAAAGAAGAAGAAACAAAACGTTCATTATGTGTTATTTCTATTCCATAATCTGATTGGGTGGAAAAAAACAAGGATAGAATGGAACCAAGATCAAGAGGTATGCAAGATCATTCAGCAACTACATGAGGACTCCAGTTCATTAGATAATTTTGTATGGAAGAATGATTTGATATGGTATCATGATCACCTATATTTATGTAATAATTCTCAACTCAAAAAGAAGGTCCCTCTGGAATTGCACACTTCTCCTATAAGAGGACATTCAAGATTCTTGTAAACATACCATAGGATCAAGAAGGATTTTTTCTAAGAAGGTCTTAAAATTGATGTTCGAAAGTTTGTATTTGAATATTTAGGCTGCTAACAAAATAAGGGAGAGACAATCAGGATGTCAGGTCTCCTACAACCGTTAGGTATACCAAGTCAACGTTGGGAAGAAGTTTCAATTGATTTTATTACAGGTTTACCCAAATCCAAAGGAAAGACTGTCATCATGGTAGTAGTGGATCAATTGACAAAGTATGCCCATGTTTTCTCTCTTTTTCATCCCTTTTAAAGAAAGTAGAATAGTTGCAACATTCATGGAAATAGTTCAAAATCTACATGGAGTCCTCAAGATTATTGTAAGTGACAGAGATCCAACTTTCACTGGAAATTTTTGCACTAAATTATTTTATTGTTTGGGTACTCAATTGACTCACAGATCATCTTACCACCTTCAATTTGATGGGAAAACTAAGATTGTGAATAAATGTCTAGAAGGATATCTCTATTGTTTCTTATTTGATAAATAGACACAATGGGTCAAGTGGTTGCCCTTGACGAAATGGTGGTACAACACATCCTTCCATACTTCATAAAAAATGTCCCCATTTATGGAACTTTATGGATATCATCCTCCATCCATTACATCACCCTTGAAAGCAAATACAAAGGTTCAAGCAATGGAGGACCACATAGGGAAACAACAAGAGGTTCTCAAACTATTGAAGGACAACTTGGTTATGGCACAAAATAGGATGAAACAACAAACATATCAACATCACAATGAAAGGGAATTTGAAGTGGGGGATTGGGTGTTTCTGAGGCAACAACCATATAAACATATGTCCCTCAAGAAACAAAAGAATGAAATTAAATTAACACCCAAATATTATGGCCCTTATAAGGTTTTGCAAAGGATTGGAAGTATGGCTTACAAATTGGAGTTGCCTCGATCTTCACGTGTACATTCAGTCTTCCATGTTTCTTTCTTAAAGAAGATAATCGACAATAAGATCCCAGTCCAAACTATTTTACCAGAGATTAATGAAGAAGGGAAAATCATACTGGAACCAGAAACAATCCTTGAAACAAGGATTGAGCGACTAAGAAATTGAACAATCATGGAGTACCTCATCAAATGGAAGAACCTACATGTGGAAGAGGCAACATGGGAAGATAAGTTCTTCATGCAGAAACACCTGCAGTTTGTCAAGTGTTGAGGACAATACTTGTTTGAAGGGGAGGGGTATGTTAAGATCTATACAAAGCCTCATTTTATGTGTAAAACCACTTATGAATCCCTTATTGAATATTACATTTATAGTATTATAATTGTATGTCAGTTAGAACCCTTCATGGTACCCTTTCATTATAATTGTACCCTTTGTCTCCTATATATATAGCAAGGATACCTAATCTTAGGATCATCTTATTACATCTCATATTGTATTTGGAATTGGATATATTGTAAAAGGAGGTTTCCCCCTCGAAGTGGATTGTATTCATGGTCTTTTTATCATTTTTAAGGTGTTGGATCATAACAACTGTGTACTTATATCTTAATAAGATGAGATTTTTCTTTGTAGAGGCACCTAGAAATGCTAACAAGATACTTTGGAAGGGGACTCTCATCCTAGTTTTGTATTGATTGTAACATGCATATTCTCTTTTTGAATATAAAGATTTGTTTTTACGGAAGAAAAAAAAAGGATGGAGGAAGGAGACATGTGGCATTATACTCATTTAGAAAATTGTGTTCAAGTTTTTTCTATGGGCTCTTGACCTAATTCACCCTCTCAGGTAGTTATTATAAATATTTTAATTTTTTTTAGAAAATTAATATTTTATTGGAGTGGAGAGTTGAGCTAAAACTTATATAAAGGTTTGCTCTCTCCATTTTGTACTTGGAAAATTTTGGAATGAAGGAACTTATGAGCAAATCATTCCAAGCTTATGGAGTAAGGTATTATTTCTTGTAAGTTATGGTTTTTCATGTATGTATAATCTATTATATGTGGTATTTGTTCTATGTATACCTCTAGTATACTTGTGATTGTAGGTTGAGAATGTCAAAGCCAAGTCTAGGATCATTTTTCTTGAAGAGGATGATTTAAAGCCTTATCCCTCCTATTATGAGTGAGAACTTTCCCTTTTTCTAAGAGATAATGAGATAAAGCCTTAAATCTCCTATGATGAGTGAATGTTTGGCTACTTCTACGCTTAGTTTGGTTGAGGAGCTCTTATTGTGAGGCCCTTCCCTTCTCATCTTGTTATCCCTTCCTTGCTTGTTAATTCTTAGTAGAACACCCTCTTATATTGCATCTATGATTCTATAGCCCAAATAGTAACGCATTGGATCCCTTTCATTCGTCATCCCCAACTTTTTAAACTTTTCCATTTTCACGTGTTCATGTTGTTAGGTTCCCTTTACTCTCATTCTATACTACACAAAATGAGCCTAGAAATCATAGGGAATTACCCCTTAATTTAGGTCTACCCTTTGTCGAAAGTGCAGAGTGTTTTTGAGGTGACACTGGCCAACCTCCTAGTTTCACATGTCTCCATCTAGGTGTTAGGAATTTTCATCTTTGAGTTTGAGATTGCGTCTCAACATTTTGACACCATTGCTAGAGAAAAAATATTCTACACTTCATAAAGATCTGAGAAATGAACTTAGATACTTGGTTGAAAATGAGTCACCTAAAAGATTTAATAAAAAATTATGAATTAGTCATTTTATGGAGAAGGTATATTTACAACTCACCTCTTGCACTACTATCTATGTAACTATAGTCAAGTTAAATTGAAAAAATATATAAAAAAAAAAACTAATAAAAAAAAAATCTAATGATGTGACTAGAAATAAAAGTACTTTATAATTTATGAATTATTTTTAGTAAGAAAAGTGGTACTCATATAATAAATAATAATATACTACTTTTTGAATATATCACTTTGATGAACCATATATATTCATTTTTTAAATTGAGGAATATAAAGTGTAACTAATTTAAAAATTGAATATATAAATTATATTCCAAAATCAAACTAATTATGAATACTTAACTATGTTATAATTAAGTATTCATGCCCCCAAGGTGTAGGACAGTCGGTGACAGAGTGTGTTGTTAAGACACTCTGTGATGTTAAAGTCACTGGTTCAAAACCTACGAGGACAAAAAAATACAGCCATGTTAAGGGTTGGTGTGGCTCAGGTCAAGTGCGATCCTCGAGTGATTTTGACAGCTTAAATGCCCCTGAGTCACAGTTTCTAAACCACAATCTAGTACCGCAGATCATAAACAAACTAACAAACAAAAATAATAATAATTAAGTATATATATATATATATATATATATATATATATATATATATATATATATATATATATGCTCATATATATATATATATATATGCTCATATATTTATTTAACTAACATATATAGTATGCAATTGAAATAACCAGGTACTCCATATATTAATTTAAGTATTATATGGAGTAAGTGATATACTATTCACTTCATAATTTAGTTAATCTAATATATTATATGGACTCAACCCACATATCCCACACATTATGAGTACCCATATATTAGTCAAATTAATATAATATACAAAATAATTTTTAAATTAAATTAAATAATTCATTATATATATATATATATATATATATATATATATATATATATATATTCAAAATAATGTCCATATAATAATATAATAATGTGAAAACCCAACCCACATATCCCAAGTAACATGACTAATATTATATGAAAAATCCATATAATAGCATGGAATATTCATATTACATTAGTTTTCACATTAATATATGTATATAATTTTGAATATATATATATATATATATATATATATATATATATATATATATATATATATATAATTTAATTTAAAAATTAAGTGTGAATAATATGTGTAGCGTATGTATTATGTTTTTGAAGTTTGAATTATTACTTTATTTCTACTTTATTTTATGAGTGCATTTATATTATATTCAAAAGTAATTTATAAGTATTTGTCTTATTATAATGAGTATTTTACCTACAATGTAATCAAAATTAACTATGATTATTATCCACACTCAAATAATGTCAACTTATTCTTTCCCAATGATGTCATTTTCTAAAATGTGATTGGTTTTTTTTAAGTTGATTTTGATAGTAATTTTTTTTTGTTTTAAGATCCATTTTTTACTTAAAAATCCCTTAATATAAGCTTTGCAATCAAAATTGATGATTTACCTTGTTCACCATCAACTAAAGATAAAAAATACTTTCGAAATGTTTTCATAAAATTTTGTTTTAAATTTTTTTTCATAAAATTTTGTTTAAAAAAAAAATAAATAATATTAATTGATACCATTAAATAGATGTCGCAATTTCTACATTCTACATCCATCCAATTATCTAAAATACACTACATACTAATTAACTAAAATCTAAAGTATTATTTTGAGCTTATTCATATGAAAGCACAATAAAAACATGCAATTCTTATCTATTACAAAATTGTAACCTTTTACAAAATTTCCTTAACCATTAAGGATACAATGCAAGTTTTTACAAAATTTCCTTAACCTTTAAGGATACAAGTTTGAATGAAATAGTAAATATAATTAACATGCCCATAGAATTGCATGTACACATCTTATCAACTATTATTCTATATGACTAAAATCAATCTTATCAACTATTATTCTATATGATTAAAATCAATCTATAAGGGACACTTTTACAACTAGAGTCCATTCTTAAGTGGTTGGTTCTTCTCATAAAAGAAGTACAACTAGAGTTCATTTTTAACTTGTTGGGTCCTTTCATAGAAAATTTTATTCAAATAAATGAATAAATGTTAATGTTAAAACAAGTATCATAATTAATAATTAATAGCAAAATATTATATAAACTAAAATGAAAAATCATTTATCTATAATGTTTCATCTAATCGTATTTACTTATTAGAGACATATTCGCTATGAATAAAATCAATCTATAAAAAACATTTCTAAATCAATCTATAAGGAACACTTCTAGAACTAAAGTTCAGTCTTAACTTGTTGATTCCTTTCATAAAATAAAATTTATTCAAATAATGTTAAGTTGAATAAGTAATTTATTTAAAATGTTAGAACAAGTATTACAATAAACAACGAAATACGATAAGAAATGATTGCAGCGGAAAATGAAGCTCCGTTGAAGTTCCGTTGAAGCTCCGATGACGCTCCAGCGGAAAATGAAGAGAGCAACTTTTATGGCACTGATCAAGTCCCGTCCAGGCTCTTGAACCAGTGAAAGGCTTTTGACTCTTCAACTTGAGGCGGCAATGGCGATTTTTGAACTTGGTATTTGGCGCTTCGATGCTCGACACCCTTCAGGCTACTAACGACACCGGTCTCGACCCTGCATCCGATCATTGGCGAGTTTCCTTTTCTTACCTTTGCCTAGGACCACAGTCTACAGTGGTTTTGTTCCTGTAACCGTCTTGTTGGGGGCTCGGAGACAGACAATCCGTTATCTTCCGGTCTTGCGCTGCAGACACCGAACCCAGTTGGTTTCGATCGGGATCTGGTATCTATCCTGCTGTCTGATTTGCCTATCTGACCTTTTGTTTTGTCTTTTGCTTTTTATGCGGTCTCCCAGATCTTGAGATCGCCCCCCTCTTTTCCCCAGACTCTTCTTATCCACAGTTGTCAGTTTCTGACTGGGTACTAGGTCTTGGCGATCCTTGCGCCTCTCCATCTCCTCTCTGACTTTCCAGAAGCCCCTTCACAACACCCCCCAGAATCATTGTCCTGCTACTATGTAAGCTACTGTGGAGAGTCTAAGACATGGACCCCGCTGCAGGGGGCTCGGGGGATCCATGGGACCACCCAGCTATTCTAGCTAAGATTGATGACCTGTTCACAACACACTTTCAAGCATCTAACCGGCCCGTTCATCCTTCTAACCCGACTCCCGGTACCACTAACCCACCTTCTCTTACAAAACCGTTTACCAGGCCTATTGCACAAAACCTTACTGGATCTTCTAAACAGGTCACATACGGTGGAGCCCGCCTACTGGACAAATGAAAACAGAGTGATGATTTATCTGCTCTACAGGAGGACAACCGGCTTGGTTATCGGCCTCTCYCAGGACAAACACCTCTGAAGTCGAGCTTTCACAAACGCAGACAGAAATTTTGGAAGCCCAAGATTAGACATCCCAAACTTACTCTTGGTATGGATGTAGGACTCCCCGATGCTTGCAATCTGGCTCTCTGCGCTTTAGTAGGGAGGCTAGCTTACAAGGAAAAATGCAAGCAGAGCTTGGACTCCTGGATTACTGAACACTGGAACCCACTGTTGGGTTACTCACCAAAGATCCTCTTACTTCAACAAGGCTGGATGGGATTTATTTTCCGAAAACCAGAAGACACAGTGCTCATCCTGGAAAGATTATGGGCCTTCGGCGAAGGTAGCCTCATGCTAAAGAGGTGGAGATTGGGTTTTAATCCAGCCTTGGAGTTCTTTAGCCTTCGACACTTATGGGTTCTTCTTCCAGGTCTCCCTTTACAGCTCTGGAATCAGCAAGCGCTTGAACTGATTGGCTCCTCCATAGGGCATTTTCTAAGACTGGATCCTTCCTCTCTCTCGGTTCCGGACAGGAAAATGGCAAGGATATATGTGGAAATGGACATTCAAGCCGGATTACCTGAAATACTGGAGATTGATTGGCGCAACCAGCAAATTTCTCAAAGAATTGACTACTTAGGCATCCCATTTTGATGCTCCTTCTGTCGTCGCACTGGCCACTTGAGGAAAGACTGCTACAAGTTCCCACCTCCTGCGCTTGATTTGGATCCGGCTGAGGATCCATCTTTTGATGGATATATCTCTTCACCCAACCAACATATGGAGGAGACTTCTTTTGCCGAGAGGGATTCTTTTCCGTCTGATGATTCTGTTTTAGGTAAAATCCATCGCTTTTGCCCTTCTCTCTATAACACTTTTACTTCTTGGGACAGAGTTTACATCTCTGAACAGGCAGACATTTTCTCGTTTGTTGCCACCCCGGACTCCCCTTCAGACAAGCCCAACCCTCCATCTCTTTTACCCACTTATTTGCCAACACCCACTGAACATGTTCCTGTTGACCACTCTCCCCCTCCGACACTTACACCACCTGGATTAATTCCATCGAATCCTTTGAGAGAACAATCTATTCCTGATTCGTGCTCATTGCCTGCACAATCTTTTACTGAGGAGATGCCTGAACCGTGCTCTCTCCCCGGATTTTCCGAACCAACCCAATCGGTCCTCCAACTAGACTCCATGTTTCTGATCCCTGACCCGACCCCATCTCTCCCCTACGAGTCGCTTCCCATCAATACCTACCTTGGGAAAGCTCTTTGCCAACCCACACCGTCGTCATCTGACCGACCTTCCTCATCTTCCACAAAACCTTTACCTGGACCGGATCCTGCTTGGTCGAGAGGTATTGGACTGGAGCTCTCGCCTCTTAAAACCCGCAGTGCACGGAAAAAAAACACAAGTTGGACAAGCGACATTGGACACATCTACATCTTCTACAACTTTTGGGGCCCTTAGAGATTTAAAAGCCCTTGCCCGAGGTAAGTCGTGATCCTACTTTCTGTCAACATTAGAGGGGTTGGAGGGCCTCTGAAATGCGCCTCCTTGCGTAGACTACTGGATCTCTACAAGCCGACAATCATCTTTCTTCAAGAGACTCTCGTGGATGCCTCAACTGCAAGGGATTTCATACACTTTCTGAGACCATCTTGGATGACATGCGCTGCTAGTTCGGTTGGGAACTCGGGGGTCCTTCTGGCCTCGTGGGATCCCTTTCTCTTTGATTTCCTTCCAATGCTCAGTCCCGGTGGAATTCTACTCTCTGGACACTGCTTTGATCTAAAGGCAGACATCAATCTGTTGAACGTATACGGTCCTTGTGTTGATCGCAAAGTATTCTGGCAACGCCTGGATGACCTGGGACTTTTGGCTGCAAAAAACCTCATCCTGGCTGGTGACCTCAATCTTACCACTAGCTCAGAGGAAATTTGGGGAGATAGGGCGCAGATCGACCCACTCCACAGCTTTTTTAACCGCATATTTTACAAAAATGCTTTAGTATATTTGAAACCAACGGAGATTCTTCCCACCTGGAGAAATGGGAGACAAGGCACAGCAAGTATTGCCAAACGATTATATCATTTTCTTATAGCTGAGGACCTGCTTTCGCCTTCTTGTTGCTATCGATCCTGGGTAAACCTCCCTTTTCTCTCTGACCATGCTTCCATTTGTTTACAGCTGGGTGCAGACCGGTTTGGTGTGGGACAACCCTTCAAGTTCAACCCTCAATGGCTGAGAGAGGACTCATACAACAGCCTGGTCAAATCGGTTTGGACCGATTCCTCCTCCTTGCCACCGGATGACCCTCAAAGTAACCTCTCGGTCAAACTGTCCAGGTTAAAATCTCGTTCCATTCAATGGCTAAAAGAGAAAAAGCTAGTTGAACAAGCCGACTTACTCAGGATTGAGCAAGAGCTGGACCTTCTTTTACGCCACAAACCACAGGTTGTTAACACTTTTGATTTTGATTTAAAAATCTGAGGCCTTGAGGAAGAGCGAAATGCCTACCTGCGTGCTGATGAAGAAAGATGGCGGCTGAAAAGTCGTATGACTTGGCTTGAATCTGGTGACAAAAACACTCGCTTTTTCCACCGTTATGCCAGTGTCAGGCGCATCAAAAAACTTTTATGGGACATCGCAGATGAGGCTGGGCGCATACAACATACACAGGAAGGTATCAAGACAGCAGCCTTCAACCATTTTAACTCTTTTTTCAAGGTTTCCCCGACACCGGATCTTGCTGCACAATTTGAACTACGAGCCAGTTTCCCAATATGATTTCTGCCGAGGAAGTCTCAGCCTTGGAAGCGCCTTGCACAAAGGAGGAGTTGTTGGAGGTGCTTCAGGGACTCGAAAAAGAAAAAAGCCCCGGACCAGACGGTTGGTCTGTTGAATTTTTTCTGCATTTCTTTGATCTTTTGGCCCATGATCTTTTGGACGTGGTTGAGGATTCCAGAGTTAGAGGTGTTGTGAACCCACAGATCAACAGAACCTTCGTGGTACTGATTCCTAAATCAAATCTGACCAAACACTTTCAAGACTTTCGCCCTATATCCCTTTGTAACCTGTGTTACAAACTTATTTCCAAGATCATAGCAAGGAGAATTCGTCCTTTTCTGTCTTTGGCCTTGTCCGATGAACAACTAGGATTCCTAAAAGGAAGGCAAATCCTCGATGCTGTGGGGGTTTCTCATGAATGTATTCACAGTTTAAAGACGAGAAAACAACAGGCTGCTCTGCTCAAGCTGGACCTTAAAAAAGCCTTCGATT
>ML781794.1:1329391-1366033 GCA_009831015.1 Picea engelmannii
CATCGGATTGTCCCAACAAAGGCTCCTTAATCTGGAAACATCTCTCTATGACACTGCCGATTATTCTACAGTGGATCTCCTGGAATCCGGGAAATGGACAGCAGATTGAAGTTGGCAGGGATTACATTCTTGGCCTGGGCAGACGTGCCCTCCTCTCAGCTCCCCTTTTAGCACACTTACATAGCAGAAACCTTTTTTTTCTTAATCAATTTATCTCCCCATCTAATGGAGGTCTGCTCGGCGACCATTGGTTTAGTGGGGAAGAGCTACAGTTGGAGGCTGATTTATACCCTGAATGGAGAGGCTACACACAGATGCTGATGGCAGCAGGCATTCGATTACAAGACAGACCAGACCTTTTCCTGTGGACTGGAGGAGACCAGTCGGACGCTCTAACAGCAAAAAATGTATACCAGGCGCTTTCAACCTTCTACTGGCCTCTAGATAAAACAAATCGTTTCCAGCAATTATGGAAGGCCGATTGCCCTCTCAAGTTAAAGATCTTTACCTGGCTTCTTATTGAGAATCGAGTACTGGTTTGGCCGAATCTTCAGGCTCGTGGCTGGGAGGGACCCAGTCGCTGCTACCTTTGTCTTCTTCAGAGCGAATCAATTTCACATCTGTTCATCTTTTGCCCATTCGTCCGAGCAGTGTGGCAGCTACTCGATCCATCGCTTCTTTTTTACACGACGTGGACGGGCACCTGTGTCCTTGATTGCCTCTAGCGTTGGAACAGAGCCTACTCTTCTCTTGCACCGCTGCCAATTCACTTCCTTTGGCAGATCTGGAAATGCAGGAATGTTGCACTCTTCGATGGGAAGCCTTCATCTGCAAGCTTTGTGACGAACACAATTTTATTAAAGGTAGACATTCAGCAGTCTCAGCCACCCGTTTTAACAAAGAGCCGGCACCGCTTTGATCATCCTACAGACAGGGAGGTCACCTGGTTTGATGGAGCATCTCAAAAGAATGGATCTCTCTGTGGTGCGGGGGGGAAAATTACACTAAACATTCATACTAGCTATCGCTGGACTTTAAACTGTGGTGTAGGTTCAAATATGAAGGCTGAATTGTTGGGGGTTTGGGCATCCCTCAACCTGGCAAGACGACTGCATATCGACGATCTTCTTCTCCTGGGAGATTCCAAGGTTATCGTTGACTGGCTCAAGGGACAAGCGGACTTCAAGGTGGTGGCCCTCGAGAGCTGGAAAGATAGAACCATAGAGATATCTCACTGTTTCAAAAATCTCTCTGTCACACACATCTTTAGGGAGGACAATAGTGAGGCCGATTCCCTCTCCAAAATAGCATTGCATATGCCTCTGGGACACCTTTGCTTCACAAAGTGGGTGGATGGTAATGCAGGGCCCACCATCAACATCGGACTGTGATTTTGATTCTTTGGGTTGTCTCTTGCAGCATCTCTTATAACCTGTTGGCTGACTCACTTGTGGACCTGTGGCTTTGGTTCTTATGCCGTTTTTGTGGCTTTAGTTTTATATGCCGGATTTGTTGTGCTATTTCCACCAGCTGTTTTTTCTTTGAGACTCCCTTTGGCGGAGATCGTAGTTGTATATTTATATATCCTTTTGAATATATAGAGAATTTTTCATGTGGAAAAAAATAAAAATAAACAACGAAATATTATATGTTAGAACAAGTATTACAATAAACAACGAAATATTATATGGACTAAAATGCAAAATCATGTACATATGGTGTTTCCTCTAAATGTATTCAAGAAACATATTCGTTGTGAGATTATTATTTTTTATTTTCTATAATCACTATACTTTAATTCATATATATCTTCAAACACACTTTGATATATAGATTACTCAAACCAAATGTTATATATATATATATATATATATATATATAACATTTTTATCACAAATATATTTGAAAAATATTTATTATCTAACATAATGTTGATGTACATTATCAACTTGATTCTAAAAATGAGAAACAAATAAAATACAAGCATAGGCTACAAGGTATTTTATTTTATATATATAAAGCCAACATATTTATACTAATTTTAACCCATTTATACATATTTATACTAATTTGAACCCATTTATACCATTAAGGAAAATATTCTCTATATCACAAAGAATGTGAGAAACAAAGAAAATACAAGCCTTTATACCATTAAGGAAAATATTCTCTATATCACAAAGAATGTGAGAAACAAAGAAAATACAAGCATGGACTAAAAAATAGTGTATATAACCAACATGTCTAGACTAGTTTTAACCCATTTACATTATTAAGGAAAATATTCGTTATATCATAAGAATGAAATAAACAAATAAAATACAAGTATGGACTAGAGGCTATTGTATATAACCCAACATGTCTAGATTAGTTTTAACTCATTTATATCAAGTAAGATTGAAAAAAAAATATTTTTTTTCCAAAAAAAACATTGATTTTTTTTTAAATTTTCTTCTAAATAAGTAGATATAGGACTTGCTCGCAGGCTATAGACTCTTTAGTAGCAACCCGCTTGTGGGCCATAGACTCCACATAACCAACTTGCTTGTGGGTTTCCTTAAGAAAATATATGGGCGATCGCCACTGTGACCCATGTAGGATGCAAGTTTATATGTGGTTGTGAATTTCAAATTAGAAACTATGCATGTATTTTTTCATGCACCTAGTAGGACTTAGACTTCCTGCTATGAATAAAAAAACACTAACAATCTTAAATAATTCTTCCATTTAATGGTTCTATTCCTACATGCATAGGAAATCAAATCATATATATATATATATATATCCCTTTTTTCTTTTGAATAGGCTAGAAACCTAGAGATAATTTTTCCTAATTTTAGAAAGAAATTACCTCTTTATTGAATGTTGAAGGAGCTTCTCTTGATCCAAAATCTTGCCCCAAGCTCCCTCCTTTTTATTTAAGTTCATTCTACTAGTTTGTCCACCCTACCATATCCTAAGGGCTCTCTTCTTCTTCCCTTGGAACCCCCAAGCTACAAATATTGTATGAATGTACAAATAGAAAAATGTGAAGGGCGTGAAAACCTCCTTCACTAAAACATTGTGCAACTCTCTTTAGAGTAGATGTGGAATCCCCACCACAACAACAAGAAGGGCCTCATCAAGGCTCTGACACAATCAAACCTCTCTCAATAAATTCTCCATCTAGATTTCTACAAATCTCAACCATTCAACATTAGGGTGCCTCTCATGGCCACCCTTCACCTTGTTTTATAATACTAATGTATAACTCCTAATTTTTAATTATCTAATATGCCTACTATTCATTTACCTCCTAATTACTTGTTACTCATTACTCAAAAGAATAATTTTCCCTCCTATCTTTAAATGCACATGTGCATGTAAACATAATATTACCATTTTTAATTAAATAAAATCCTTTAAATATAAAGTGAGTGTTTCCCTTAATTTAAATGTTTCTAATGCATAATTACTTTACTTTGAAGAAGGCGAAACTTTCTATGTCTTCGACCTTTTCTAGTTTTCCATCACTAGAATCCAATCAAGCAATCTTTGCCAAAAATGCAAGTTTGGATTTGATGAAATTGTTGTTTTTAATGTAGAAATAGATTCAACATCGTTCAATACCCCTACTACAATAGGATTGTGCAACGTTAAAATTTGATACTTGTAATTGCATCAACCCAAAATGATTCTCACTGGATTTTTGGTTTCCCTTTATGTGATTTTGAGTTGCTAAAAAATGGTCAATTTGTAGTGTTTAGACTATGGCTTTTATTTTTCTCTACTTTCTACTTAAATGAGTGCATTTCTATTTTTTTCATAAAATACCTATCCTGAGGAAACCCTTAGGCACTTCCCCTTATTTCAAAGATGGTACATAGGGAAAATCATATTCTTTAGGGGTCAAAGCCATATCAACAATTGTCTCATGAAGAATGTAACATGTCAGTACCAAGACTTGAACCTGGGTGGGGAAGATAACAATCTTCCTCCCAACCACCTGAACTAGTCCCAATTGATGAATGCATTTCTATTTATATGAATGTCATTTCCATTTAAATGAATGCACTTCTATCACTATTAAAATGTCATTTTTAAATGACATGCACATGATATATGTACCTTTATTTAAGAATGGGGAATGCCAACCGGTATTGAGGTTGAGGTCATGGTCACTCCAACCTTCCAACCTTTGTATACCCATATTTACATGGAGGGGGAACTAATACTCTTCAAGTGAGGTCATGTTCACTCTATCCCATTTTACCATTAGGGAGAGGCTCATGGTCTATTAAGGAATAAGGACTCCATGCCCTTATTTCACCCACTTAGTTCACCCTTGTGGGTGACCTCTGTAGCCTAGCCTCATGGCATCGTGCAACCTCTCGAGTATGGACATGTCCATTCCAACCCTAGTCTAAATAAAGGGAGTTGCTAGTAGGTAGGAGTAACCTCCACCTCTCCTTATGGTACGCATGTCACACCTCCTTCATTTAGTCTTTACTCATATGCATGCTACACTGGAAACACTAGCCCTTGTCCCTACACACATCTGGGAACACACATCAAATAACATTATCCAAATAATGAAAGCAATTCATAATCATATGTTTACAACATAAAGTCTAATTTGAGACATCCACAAAAAATCGCAATGATATAAGTATGCTGACAAAAAAACGTCCGCTAGAACATCTGACCACCAAGAATTTTTAGTTACAGTGAAAATTTGTTAAAACCTCTACTAAAACCTTCACTACAGATAACCAAGGTTTTTTTGATAATTTTTCCCAATCCTGTAACACTAAAAACCTCCACAAACACCTTTTCTAGAAGGGGTTTTCCTGGTAGTGTCTCTATTCTTTCTTTGCATGCAACATCAACTTTTTGTGCAAAATACGATCTCTAGCATTGTGGCATCCTTTGTTCTTTCCAAATTATCTTAGACTCACAATGTGTGCCGACTTTATTCCACGTTTAGTACCCAATGATGTCCCTCGTCTACATAGTGCATACTGTGTAGATTGATCTCCTTTTGAATGATGAATTTCAAACCATTCACGTACCATGAAACTCAATGATCTTCCTCCTATTGATGTCTAACAAATATCAACCACTTGTAAAACTCCTCTATGTAGTCCTTTACATTTCTCATTTTTGCTCGAGATTTTGCATGTGTTGAAACACTCATTATTTGTAGTCCAATAACAATAATTTCTCACACATTTTCAAGACCATTTCATTCCATGTCTCTATATTTTCTATTCCCTTGTGACCTTGCTTCTGTTGCACGAATTCCCACCACAATGCACCATGTCCTTTCATCTTTGTACCCAAAAACTTTGTTTTTTGAGGATCTTCAATCATCTCATACTCAAGTTGTTGGAACATCAAATATTGATGGTTCATCACACATCTCCTAGGTTCATTCAGTTGGGTGATCGACCAACACACTACACCAATCAATTGAGTAGTTTACATGCCCGTCGATCGGATAGTCGACCAACAATCGAAGATAGTTAGGCGGTGGATCGACCAACCCAACAATTGACTATGAGTTGGATGTGTAGGTGGTCGGGTCGAGCATCCTTATCGAGCCAACTCGACAGAGCGGATTTGACGGAGTCAACTCTAACAACCAACGGTTACATGTGGATAAGATATTCCAGATTCTATGGAAATCAGTTAGATCTTGAGGCTATAAAAAGAAGACCCCTTGGGTCATTATCATCATGACGATCATGGTGATCAGGCAGTCAAGATCCAATATGCACTGTGATGTTCTCATCACAGTGCGCCTTGCTTAAGTGTTGTAACGGTGTCTTTAGACACCACCCTTTATCTTTGAAATTTTTTGGTTTCTCTTTGATTATCTATAGTACTTTGTTCCCTATTTCATGTTGTGTTCCACCCCATTCCCCAACATGGTATTAGATCCAATGGTTTAAAACCTCAAATTGTTATCTGCAAACCTTGTTGAGTCAGATTTGTTGTGTGATTGACTCTGGGCCGGTGGTTTGTTGATTGGAACTTGTTGAAACATACCAATTTCTATCTAAATATCAAAGATGGCTTCGAAAATTGATCATGTTGTTCTGAATAGATCAAATTATGCAGTATGGGCACCATATATGGAAACTCTACTGAAGAGCAAAGGATTGTGGAAATAAACGAAGGTTGTGATTCCAAATCCAATAGACGACCAAACAAAGTTCATTTTTTGATAAAAAGAAGGATGAGGATGTAGGAGTTATTATGACCTACATCTCGTGGGAGATTCAATTTCACCTTAGTGGAATTGATTATCCTCATCAATTCTAGAAGAAGTTGAAGTTGTTGTTCGACCAAGTCGATGAGAGCCACGTCATGCAGTTGGAGAAAGATTTGATCTCTCTCGATTCTCATTCCTTTGAGAGAATGGAGGACTATTTGGCGCATGTCAAATAACTCCAGTTGAAATTTGGTGAATGTGGAAAGAACTATTAGAAGAAGGATGGACAACTCATTGATTTGGTCCTGATGAACTTGAGAACACCATTTGACATGTTCTTGTCAACTTTCCACACCAATTGGAAATCACACAAGAAAGATGGTAAGGATTACACCTTTGAAGCTTTCTATGGTATTTTGATTACTGATCAACACAGACTACTTGAAGAAGGAAAGCTTGGTGTTAAACATCGATCCTACTTGCTCAAGGAAAATGGAAATATGGATCCCAAGGATAGAGTACGGTTTGATGCCTCTACAAAAAAAACTTGCATAATGCGTCCAGAAGCCTAAAGGGCAGATAGATGTACCCCGTGGAAGTTGAAAGAAGAAGACATGTGAGTACTTTGGAAAGATTGGACATGTGGAGAAAGTCTCCTATAAGAAGTGAGAAAACTTAAAGGAGAAGGTTAAACGCCTTGAAGGAGACGTGTCTGTTTATGTCGACCCACTGATAATTTCACCTTCCAATTCAGAACTTCTAAGGCCTTACTGTCTCATTCTGTGCAGAACGAATGGGTAGTCGACTCTGGGTGCATCCATCACATGGCCAAGATTGCCTCCTTGTTCATGTGGTTGGATGAAGCTAAGGAGAGTAAAATCTATGTTGTTGATGATTTTTCTCTAGATGTTG
Source organism: Picea engelmannii (assembly GCA_009831015.1). Classification (NCBI taxonomy): domain Eukaryota; kingdom Viridiplantae; phylum Streptophyta; class Pinopsida; order Pinales; family Pinaceae; genus Picea; species Picea engelmannii. The sequence continues at coordinate 1,336,500 of ML781794.1, forward strand.
TTGGTTAGGGTGATGTTGCTTGTCTGTTAAAGTTTTTACTTATACAACTAGCAGTTACGATTCTTCTTTATTATTATAATCATTTAGCACATTAGCTACATAAATAAGATCATTGAAAGAGAGGCAATCACAGAAACAATAGAGACACACAGATTATCATGGAAAACCCTCATGGGGGAGAAAACCTAGCAAAAACTTCCTCAATATAGATAGACCCAAGACCGAACATAAGATCCTCCTCTACTCATTCACTAGGAAGAGTAGTGCACCACTTAACCAAGAAATACCAAGACATAGACCAGGAACCCTGCTTGACGTCACACTTAATTGTAGTAGCAGATCCTCCAAGACTTGTGCACTTCTTCATAACTGCAGAGCTAGTGTGGTGAGTGTGTTCAAATGAGACGTTATCCTCACATATAAATGCAAGTTGTGAGGTGGCACTAAGGTTGCGACTCTTCACTTGGTGGAGCTGACTTCTCCTAGAAGTTGCTAAAACCACTTTACAGTTACTAGGGGTCGACTTTACAAATACCACCATACAAATACATGTTGATCAATCCACAAAAGGGGATTTGATCTTATACAAGACCCGACTTGATCAATCCACAAAATGGGATTTGATCTATACAACAATGACTCAAATATAAGTAGAATATTCTTTGAAGTTACAATAATTCAACACTCCCTCTTAAAAAAAAGGGTATTCTACTGACAGCATTAATAATAATTGACTAGAGTCAATACATCACCAAGAGGAGGGGACATCATCATCAACATCGGGAACACTATAGGTCATCAGAAGTTTTTCTCATCATCAAAATCAATAGAAATTGAACACCATCATCATCTGCAGCGTGGAGCTGGAGTATCATCATCATCAACAACAACATGAGGTAGGAACATAAACATCAACAACACGAAGCTGGAATAACATCAACAACATGATTATGGAACATCAACATCATGAAGCTGGAATAACATCAACAACATGAAGTTGGAACATCAACATCAACATCCACAACACGAAGTTGGAATAACATCAACATCATCAACAACACGAAGTTGGAACATCAACATCAACAACACGAAGTTGGAATAACATCAACATCATCAACAACATGAAGTTGGAACATCAACATCATCAACAACATGAAGCTGGAACATCAACATCAACAACATGAAGTTGGAATAACATCAACACCATCAACATCATGAAGCTGGAACAACAACATCTATATGTGGCAACATAATGAGGCAGGTGCATCAACAACAACATATGTGGTACTCTGATAGACCATCCTTACCGGAACTTCGGGATCTGCCCATGAATCATAAGATTCACTAGGATATAAAATCCTAACAAGCTACCACATGGTACTCTAATAGGTCATCCTTACCGGACCTTCGTGATCTGCCCAGGAATCATAAGATTCCCTAGGATATGAAATCCTAACTGAACTACCACTACTCACCACAGTTAACATATACATGTGCGAGTACTCTAACAAACTGTTCTTACCAAACCTTCGGGATCTGCCCAGGGATGATCATTCCCCTAGGATATAAAATCCTAACTGAGCTACTCCCTGTTGGTTATGATACCATAATATCATCAACATCACTCCCCCTTTCGAGGGAGTTTCCTTTCGGACTGCACCAATCTTGTCTCAGAAGTACTTAAACTTCACTCGAGACAAAGGCTTAGTCAACACATTTGCAAACTGCTCATCTGTGCCAAAATATTGGAGCTTTACAACTCCCCTCTACACCATATCACAAATGTAGTGGTACCAGATCTCTATGTTCTTCGACTTATCATGGAACATTGGGTTCTTCGTCATCTTTATACATCTCTGGTTATCACATAGAATCACGATGGCTTCCATCTCCAGATCGAACAGACCTGTCAACAACTTCTGAAGCCATATGGATTCACAACTGGCGGGACATGCTACAATGTACTCTGCTTCTTTCGTGCTGAGAGCAATACTAGATTGCTTCCTGCTTTGCCATGAAGTCATGGCTGACCATAGACTAAAACAACATCTTGAAGTTCTCTTTATGTCTGAAGCACTTCTAGCCCAATTTGAATCAGTATAACCATACAATCTAAAGTCACAATCTCCAGTATAACAAAGACCATAATCCAACGTACCCTTAAGGTATCTCATCACATGTTTTATAGCTACAAGGTGAACACGTATGGGCTCCACCAGATATTGACTTAAGGTGTTCACAACAAAGCATATATTTGGCCTGGTATTCGTCAGATACATCAACAAACCATTAATCTATTTATATAGAGTGGTATCAACCAACTCTGACAAAGTATCAACCAGGAGCTTAAAATTAATTTCCATGGCTTTACATTCCAACGTGTCAAATCTCTTCAGTATTTCAACTGCATACTTACCTTGGTTAAGGAAGATCTTCTCTGGGCTTTGCCAAACTTCAAGACCAAAGAAATAATGCTTCGGGCCTAGGTATTTCATCTCAAATTCTGCAGTGAGCTTCTTCTTGCAATATGTGATGAGCTTTTCTTCTCCTGTCAAGAATAAATCATCCACATATAGAAACAATATGACTGGTCCATCATTCTCAATCTTGAAGTAAAGGTTGGGATCAACTTTACTTTTGGTAAATCCCAAGCTCATTAGAAAACTATCAATCCTGCCATACTAAGCTCTTGGAGCTTGCTTCAGCTTGCATACATGAGTCTTCTTGTCTTGTACTTCAAAACCAAATTTTCACATCACATTGTACCAACCTGTTATACTTTCTCAACTGCAACTCAATATGCACAATCATGTGCTAGCTCTATGTGCTTTCTACAAAGCACTTTCTGCCACACTTCCTGAGAGCATGCCTTCTACTTTTTCTGCAACTGTTCCTTCTGCAACCGAGACTCTGCACCTGCAACTGCTCTTTCTGAAGCTGAGAATGACTACTCCATTCTCACTGTAGGTGTTGAACTATGAGAGTAACTCCCTTATTCTATCATGGCAACAACTTCATCTGAAACTGAGAGTGGCTGATACTGGAGGTAGATTTTCTTCTTTCACGGAGGTAACTCAATCTCAAATACAGGGACTACTTCCTCTGAATCTCATATTGTATCAGAATCATGGTTGTTCTGGATGTCTTCATGAACACTTGAACTATTTCTTCAATTACTGGAGCAAGTGTCTCTTCATAGTCTTCTCCCTTTTGCTAGGAGAATCCTCTGGACACAAATCAAGATTTGTATTGTTATCTGCAACATGATTGATTTACTAGATCAATCTTGGAAGTAACCACTAACTTCCCTTCTACTCTCAAGGAAAAATACATATCCCAGTCCTTCTGACTGGCTTCCTCCTCTGTTACTGAAACAAGGGAATCTTCCTAGGAGATTTCATGTCTCCTAGAGGTATCTGAAGCTACGATCTAGTCTTCTCAACTCATGGGATCTGTTTGTCGGTCCTGGAAAATGTCTCTTTTTCCCATACGATCCTCTTTGAGATTAGGCTTACTCTGAGTCTACAAAAAATTCATAGTCTCTTCAATATATACTTGGTGTTGAATACCAAGTCTTAATATGAAAAGCTTAGTCATACTTCAAACGAATTATGCTTCCTGTCAATGTGGCTTGATTATCCATTGACCAAGTCTACTGTGAATTATATTCTAATGTTCAATCATCTTTGGAGCCTTCTGCTCCTTACAATCAATCTTCATATGAGATACTCTGTATCTCAAAAGTAGCTTCTTCTTCATATTCTTTGGTACATGGATGTATACGATCATATATACAACTTGGATAGTCGGCTCCATGTCTCATCTAATATGTTTCCTCCTGCAACTGTCAGTATAGCTTCCTCAAGGTTATCACCTGCGACCTGCCCGGAACAAGAACAAAAAGGGAGAAACAACAAACGAGAACAATACTCTTTATAATAATAATAAGACAATATCAAGAACAATCGTCACAGTAACTCCTTTAGAGCCATCACTTGTGACCTGCCTGAAACAAGGGTAAAAAAAAGTAAGAAATACAATAATAATAAGGAATGAGAGAAACACTCTTCTAGTGTTGTGATTAATCATTCCTCCATGGTAACCTAGAAACAAAATAAGAAGTTCTCCTAGAGGAGATGTTAGTTATATCTAGTAAATGATTACAGTAAGCATTTATCTTAATAGTGCTCACATGCTACCAAGTATTCAATAATAAAACTTTTCAAAGATTGCTATCACAACTATTGTGTTTAGAAATGATCAAAATTGATATATGCAATTTTGAATCTGGAACCTAGAGTCTTGTCCTCAAGAATGAGTGTGTTGCTTTTCTTCTGAGTCTCCTTCACTCAAGATGACAAGTATTTTCTTCAAACTGTCCTCTGTACTAAGATAATATACTTTCTTGACAGAAAATTGGGTTAGAGAATAAACTCTATAATCTCAACTTTAATCAATCTAATACTTTGACTTTAATTTTGACCAATGGTTAGTATGATAACTTCAACATATCAAAATGCAACCTAGATATTCATAAGATTACAATAATTCCATAACAAGTAGAGGCATATTAAAGTAATCAAACTTGGGGTGCATAGTTCCTCTGAATGTGTTGGATATGAGATCCTTCTAGATCTATGATTGTTGCTTAGACAAAAGATCCTTTCTCCTGCAAATACTCTTTAGAATAATGATACAGTTTGAACATATGTTAGTACATACCTCTGATAGTATCGGCAGGTAGTGGCACCATCCGACAGTAGTGGCAAGCAATAATGAACCTTTAAAACTTCAAAGGTGCTTGAACTTGTAACTTAAAGTTGGTTGGATATTTTCTAGGGTAAGGTGCACTAGGAAAATAAAACTCAGTCCTAACACTTCACAAAAACTTTCATTGCAACTGGTACTGCAACTGGTGTTGGCACTGCAATTGGTGCTGGAACAACAACTAGTGTTGCAACTAGCATGAAGGAACTAGGACGAAGGAATTGGAATTGCAACTGCAACTGATACTACAACTGATATTGCAATTGCGACTGATACTTCAACTACAAATGCAACTGGTACTGCAACTGCAACTGCAACTACAACTTTGGGTTTTATGAGGAAACCCTAATTTCTTCAAACTTCAAATTTCAGAATTCTGATCCAAGGACTAGATGCGCCCTCCTAGGGAGAACTCGTAGATGTGGTTACTTCCCCCAACATCCTCCTTAAACATGGAAAACGTGACACTTAGGGTTTATGCAGAAACCCTAATTCTGCAGTAGTTGCAACAATGAAAACTAAATTTTGGAGAGGGTGCACTAAGGCTAGCCACTTCTTTATAAATTGTGAGTTGGTCTCTTTCAGGCCTAATCTGATACCATGTTGAAGTTTTTACTCATATAACTAACAGTTACGGTTCTTTATTATTATAATCATTTAGCACATTAGCTGCATAAATAAGATCACTGAAAGAGAGACAATCAAAGAAACAATAGAGAGACACAAATTATCCTAGGAAACCCTCATGGGTGAGAAAACCCAACAAAAGCTTCCTCAATATAGATAGACCCAATATCGAACACAAGATCCTCCTCTACTCCTTCACTAGGAAGAGCAGTGCACCACTTAACCAAGAAATACCAAGACACAAACCAAGAACCCTCCTTGACATCACACTTAGTTGTAGTAGCAGTTCCTCCAAGACTTGCACACTTCTCCATAGCTGCAAAGCTAGTGTGGTGACTGTGTTCAAATGATACACCATCCTCACATATAAATACAACTTGTGAGGCGATGCTAGGGTTGTGACTCTTCACTTGGTGGAGCCAACTTCTCCTAGAAGTGGCTAAAACCAATTTATAATTACCAGGGAATGACTTTACAAATACCACCATACAAATACATGTTGACCAATCCACAAAAGGGGATTTGATCTTATACAAGACCCGACTTGATAAATCCACAAAAGGGGATTTGATCTATACAATAATGACTCAAATATAAGTAGAATATTCTTCGAAGTTACAATAATTCAACATTGTCGACATGGGAAGATTGTCGATGTCTATCATGTGCCAAATCTCAGTGCCAATATGTTGTCGGTTGCTTAGTTAACATAGACATATAAGATTTTGGAATTTTGGCCATATCAGTTCTATGTTCGTGATTTGAAGAAAGAGAAGTTGATTATCATTGGTGGAATTCTCGACCTGACAAAAATTTTGTACAAGTTCTATGACACGACTTGACCTGACAAACAATTTGGACAAGTTCTGTGACACGACTTGACCTGAACTCGAACCAACAACACTAGTTGCTCACACCGACGAGCGAAGTCGAATTTGTCATGAACGACTCGAACACTTGAATTTCCAAAGTATACAGGCACTAACAACTCAGAATATGGTTGTTGTTATTTCAAAAGTGTTTCCCCCTGAAGGAGTCTGTAAGGTTTGTGTGCTTGGGAAGCATCATTAGGCACCATTCCACTCTGGGAAAGCGTGGCGAGCACATAACCTACTGGAACTGGTTCACAATAGTGTTTTTTGCATCAATCTACCTTCATTGGCAGGTGGAAGGTATATTTTAACCTTTATTGATGAGTTATCTTGCTTCACATGGGTCTTTTTCCTGAAGAATAAGAACCTCGTCTTTGAGAAGTTCAAGGAGTTTTAGGCCCTTGTTGAGAAACAATGTGGTTGACCCATCAAATGATTGAGAACATGAAATGGTGGTGAGTATGTCAATTGACCTTTTGAAGAATACCTGCTTCGATCTGGTATTGACTGACAATAGTCGGTTCCTCACACTCCGCAGTAGAATGGCATTGTAGAACGAAATAATCAAACGTTAGTCGAAATGTCTAGATGTCTTTTGCAGGCTAAATATATGCCTCCTCGCTTTTGGGATGAAGTGATATATTATGTAACCTATCTGCTCATTCACATCCTGACTTGATTTGTTCCTTCCATGACTCCAGTCTAATGATGGTGTGGGAAGAAGCTTTCAGTTGGCCACCTCCGTGTGTTTGGATGTGTTGTCTGGGCTCACATTCTTGATGATTGCAAAAATAAGTTAGATGCAACGATTCATGCTTGCATCATGATGGGATACTTTGAAGAGTCAAAAGCCTGTCGTCTGTTTGATCTTGTCAAACAACAAATCATTATTAGACGAAATGTACAGTTTGATGAGAAGTCTTCTAGCATCAAGTTGTTGAATGCCTCATCTGGATTGCTATAGGATGAACTCCTTGATGTTGTCTCTGACACTGGTGCTCTTGTTCCATACCTCAATCCTTCGAATGGACAATCAAACTTTATCCCTGTTTCTACTGGACCATCGACCTCCAAGTCAACTAGTCCAACGTCCTATATTTCGACTGGTCCGTCGACTGAAGACTCTCTGACTTCTGATCAACCTGCTGAAATGAACTGTAGTTCACCTATTTATTGTCTACCCAAATGGGCTGCCAAGACAATTGCAGTTGCTGGAGATGCCTCCTCCAAACAACAAACTTGAATTCAAAAACAACATGTCAGGGTTTCCTTGATGAATCATGTACTGGAAACTTATGATCATGTTACCTAATTAGATGTTGAAGGGCAACTTGAATGGGAGCAGACCATGCTGATAGAAATTGATTCTTTGTCGAAGAATCATACTTGGGATTTAGTTCCCTGACCGCAAGAAAAGAACATTGTGAAGTGTCGATTGGTCTACCAGACTAAATTTACCTTTGAAGGTGTTGTTGAGCGACATAAAGCACACCTTGTTGCAAAGGGATTTTCTCAACAAGAGGGCATGGACTACACTAAAACCTTTGCCTTTGTCGCAAAGATGAACTCTGTTCAACTGATTCTTTCCCTTACTACTCATTTTGGATGGAAAATCCATCAGATGGATGTGAATAGTGCTTTTCTTCATGGCGACCTATTTGAAGAAATTTTCATGAAACAACCACCTAGTTTTGTGACATATTCAAATTTGGTATGTCGATTTAAGAAGTCTCTTTATGGTTTGAAGTAGGCTCTCCGAACTTTGTATGCTAAGATCGATAGTTTATTTCTTCGACTTGGTTTCAAATGGTGTGAATCTGATCACAACTTGTATGTACTCCATACCAATGGAGACACCTTAATTGTTGTTGTATATGTAGATGACTTACTCATTACTGGCGATAATAATGATCACATCCTTAGATTGAAGAAACAACTTGTTGACTCCTTTAACATGACATATCTTGGTACTCTCATTATTTTTTGGGTCTTCAAGTACTACCACTTTGTGATGGATTTTTCATTTCTCAGTCTAAATATGTGATGGATCTATTGACACATTTTAAGATGGTTGATTGTAAGACCCGTGCTACGCCTTTTCAGTCTGGAGTAAAGCTTACCAAACCCTATCAAACACCGCCATTCGATGCTACTCTCTATTGACGTTTGGTTGGAAATCTTATTTATCTTACTCATACTCGACTTGACATTTCCTTTGTTGTTAGTGTGGTTTCTCAGTTTATGCAGGACCTTAACGAAATCCAATGGAAAGAAGTCAAACAAATTGTTCGTTATCTCAAGGGCACCACTCATTTTGGTATCACATATTGTCGAAGTTCAGATTCGTTAGTTGGCTTCACCGACTCCGACTGGGTTGGTGACGGTCATGATCGAAAGTCTACTTCTGGATATGTGTTTCACTATAGCACTGGACCTTTGGTGTGGTCGCGCAAGAAACAAAAGGTAGTCTCTTTGTCGATTACAAAAGAAGAATAGTGTGGAACCATTCAAGTAGGTACTGAAGCAGTATGGATTCACTAACTTTTAGGAGAACTTAGGTTTCCTGTTTAGACCTTAACTACAATCAACCTTGATAACCAGAGTGCCATACAGGTTGCTGAAAATCCTGTTTCCCACAGTAAGATGAAGCATGTTGAGTTCCATGCTCACTATTTGAGACAGTTGGTTCATGAGAACATTGTCTCTCTTGAATATTGTAGAACATAAGATCAAGTTGTTGACATCTTCACCAAACCTTTAGCTGAAGCTAGATTTATCAAGTTCCACACGATGCTTGGGCTTTAGGAAGTTGCAATTATGGGGGGGTGTCATAATGATGTAATTTCACCTCTTGAATCTCCAAAGCTATGTGTTGATGGAGAGGGGGGGAGGGAGGGGGTGTTGGAACATCAAGAATTGTTGGTTCATCACACATATCATGGGTTTAGTTGGTCAAGAGGTCGACCTACATATGGGTACATTCGGTCAGGCGAACGACTAACACACTACACTAGTCGGTCAAGTAGTCAACATGTCTGTCGGTCGCACAATTGACCAACAGTCAAATATAGTTGGGTGGTGGATTGACCGGCCCAAAAACCCACTGCGAGTTGGATGCGTAGGCGGTCGGGTCGAGCATCCTTGTCAAGCCGACTCGACCGAGCAGATTTGACAGAGTCAACTCTAACATTTGACGGTTACATGTAGACAAGATCTTCTGGATTCTATGGAAATCAGTTAAATCTTGAGGCTATAAAAAGCAGATCCCTTGGGTCATTATTATCATGGAGATCATGGCGATCAAGTGATCAAGATCCAATATGCACTGTGACATTCTGATCACAATGCACCTTGCTTAAGTGTTATAATGGTGTCTTTAGACACCACCCTTTATCTTCAAATTTTTTCAGTTACTCTTCGATTATCTGCAGTACAATGTCCTTTGTTTCATGTCATGTTCCACCCCATTCCCCAACACAAGCAATGCTCCATCTTACCCAACCAATCTACTTGGGATTCAACGTTCAAACTTTCATGGTAATTGAGGACTTCCACTTTTGCATTTCCTTTGTTTCAAAATAATTTTATGAATTGGGCACATAATCATTCAATTCTTCACTTTGCTCTTTATTTTCTTCTAGTTTTGGTTTATAAGCACTCTCCTTTTGCTTCATTGTATTGCTTGGTTTCAAGTCCTTCAATCATTTTCCTCAACCCCTGTGATTCTTGCTAATAGTTATTCTACCTCTTTTACATGCCATTTTTGTAGTGGTGTAACCTATTTAACATGACAAACTTTGTGTTAAGTACCTGAATAGATCTGAAGATAAATCTCAAAATAAAGCCACATTATCAACAATAATAAACCAAACCATTCACCAAAATACTGAACACAAGAAATAGTCAAAACGCTTGAGGTAGAGTAACACCGTATATTAATCTTTGAGGAAGGATAACACTCGTCAAACAATGCTTAATACATTCACAATATTCTTCACTATGTTTTATTACATTGCTTACACTTCTTTATATAGCTCTATCTATCTCCTAGGAACCTTTTAGAGAGCCTTCTCACATTTATTACATTTAACTACCATAGTGAGCTTTTTTAATATAGTGGACCTAGTCCACCTTACATTGAATGACCACTTTCTCATATATTAAATGACTTCCACTAATAATACATAACCACATTTCCATTGGGTACCTCCCTATGTACCCAATATTACCCCCTTAGGTATATTACATTCCACCCCCCTTCACATGTTTCATCCTCGAAACACGAGAAAAAACCATACAATATGACCGACTAAGAAATGTAGCCAATTGTTAAGTACCTGAATAGATCTGAAGATAAATTAATCTCAAAATAAACTCACAATATCAACAATAATAAACCAAACCATTCACCAAAATACTGAACACAAGAAATAATAAAAACCTTTGAGGTAGGGTAACTCCATATATTAATCCTTAAGGAAGGATAACACTCCTCAAGCAATGCTTGATACATTCACAATATTCTTCACTATGTTTCATTACATTGCTTACACTTCTTTATATAACTCTATGTGTATCCTAGGAACCTTCTAGAGAGCCTTCTCACATTCATTACATTTAACTACCATAGTGGGCCTTTATTAATATAATGGACCTAGTCCACCTTACATTGAATGACCACATTCTCATATATTAAATGACTTCCACTAATAATACATAACCACATTCCCATTGGATACCTCCCTAGGTACCCCATATTACCCCCTTAAGTATACTACACTTTGAGCTCTCTACATGCTCATATCTGTACTAGAGTCTTGCTTCACCTTCATACCAAATTGTGCAAGGGAAGTGCGATGGATCCCTTTTCTTTGGGGGTGCCTAGGGTTGAGTGTTATGCGATCTATATTGACTATGTGATAGCAAGTACAACAAAACAGACATTGTAATTATGGCCAAATATAATAAGGGAACAAAAACACAAACATTTAAGGACAAAAAGAATCAAGACTTTGTCTACTAGTTGTCCTTCTTTATAAAGTAATTACAAGTACAATGGTCATGCACCACAATGTTGATATGGTGTTCTTTGCTTCTCCAACAACTCTCAAATATCTATCTTCAATCTTGATCTTCCTCTAAAATAAGTGTTCTTCTCCAACAATTCTCAAATATCTATCTTCAGTCTTGATCTTCCTCTAAAATAAGTGTTCTTCCTCCCTTTGAGCTCTCTTTTAGCTTGACTCCTCATCCTATAGGAGCCAACTTATTATCTTGACTAGGCAACCGAATCTTCTTCACAAGCATTATATTTATAGGTTACTAAAAAGCCCTTTAATGCACATGTATCCGAGGTGGTTGTCATTGTCTTGCACCTGACACTTCAACTTCCATGTATTCCTTCTTGCACCAAACCTTCACTTGTGTTTCCCCACTAATGATGTCAATGTTTAGGCATATGTGTAGCTCATCTATACATAAATATGCCTTTGTGCTCTGTTTGTGCACTCCTCTATACCTACATGCATACATTACTTCCTTTTGCACTCATGTTTTGTTTTGAGCTCACTTCCACCTTCCACCTTGATTCTCTTTGTTACCCATTATGCCAATGCCTTGGTTTCTTATTCAGATACTCTACATCAATAAACTTTATAATGATTTTTGAGAATCCCAATTTCTCAACTTTCATCTCCATTAATACTACCAAAACCACAACGCTAAAAAAAAAACTCAATACTTATTCATGTTTTTGAAGAAAATTGAATCAAAATCATAAATAATTCAACGTATGACCTTTCTTCCCATCAAACCACAACACCATTAATTCTGTTAATGATTTTGACAATCACAATATCTCAACATCTTTGCCACTCAACCCATTCTTATGATGTGTCCTTGTGCCAAATCTTTGTCTCCTTACCAAAAAGCCAACAAATAGAAAAAAAAGTCACCATCACCTATCATAACTTTTTATCTATGGATATGATTCCTTAACCAACAAACAAAATATAAACATCGGGAAGAATCCGAGCGATGGAAACATGATATTCCCCACTCTATCCCTTTGGCACATTTGCGATCTCCCTCTCTCTCCTCTCTATAGAAAAGCGGACACCAACGGCAAATTAAAAACATTCAAATTTTCGAAATTTAGGGTTGTGATACCATGTGCCACTGCATGCCCCGCCACGTGGAGGTCGGCAGCGGGAATTAGGGTTACGGCATCGAAGAAAAACAGAGCAACTGCAAACGGTTTACCCGGTCGCAAACGGGTCGCCCCAGTTTCAAAATTTCTATCCACGTGGATTCCCTATTCACTGCGGCAGGGCCCGGCATCAATGGTGTGGTCGGACACGTGGAAGTCGTGAATTGGCCAGACACGTTAAACACTGGTGCATAAGCCATAACAGTAGGTGTTATGTACTGCAAAGGAAATATTTTCGTATGTGCGGACGAGCTGCCATTCTCAGCTCCGAGATCGTTTAGTTTTGTTTCATAAGGGTTTTGGCTGGTTTCGATCTGCAATCGGTTCAGTATTTGTTGCTGCTCGTCCCTCTGTAATTGCGTTCTAAGGCATTTTGAGCTGGGATTTTTTTAGCAGATCTGGTGATTTTGGCTGGGAATTGAGGTGATTTTGACTGGGAATTGAGGTGTTTTGACCGCATTTTGTGTTTCTGTGGTCATTTTTAGCTAGGGAAGTTAAATGCAGGAGGTAGTTGTGTACCCTCAGCAGCAGCAGGGGGTCATATCTTTGTCGTCTCCTTGCTGCGAAGATAGCGGAGATGAGGAACTTTCTGTACTTCCAAAGTATACTAAGGTTGTGGTTACCGGAAATAATAGGACGAAATCTGTTCTCGTTGGACTCCGCGGTGTCGTCAAGAAGGCTGTTGGGCTTGGGGGATGGCATTGGCTGGTAATTCTCTAGTTTATTGCTTAATTCTCTTAAGAAAAATTAAATTGACATGGTATTATGAGCTAAACGCCAAGTGATGATGCTTCCTTTTGCGTAGCTTACTGGACAAATGTTTATTTTCTTGATTACAAACTAAGGAATGCGAAATTCGTGTGTTCTCTTCCAGTACGAAAATGATTTAATCGCATGGACTGAGATCTACATTTTTCTTGACGCTAGAGTTTAAGCATTTGTTTTTTTGTTATTTATTTATTTATTTTTCCTGATATTTAACAAAGTAAACCTGACCTTTGGGTATTTCTAGTATGTTTATGCAGCATTTAGACATTTTCTTGATCCTGGCAAAATTACTGTTAATACATTGCTCTATAAGGAAATATTTGCGTTTTTCTTTTTAAGATTTTGGAAGGAAGGGTTTGAATTTGTAACCTCGATCCCAATTAGTATGTTTATGCAGCATTTAGATTTTTTTGCCTGATCCTGGTAATATATTTTTTTCTATAAGGAAATATTTACCTTTCTTTTCTGTGTTTTTGTAAAGAAGGGTTTGAATTTGCAATACCGAATATAATTAATTTTTTTGCAACATTTGGGATTTTCCTGGAGTGAATGGAGATCTTCATTCAATCATTATTTTTGCAGCGTTGAAACATTTTCTTGAGCCTGTAAAAGTGTATTGTACGTTTTTCTAACGGAAATTTGCCTTCTATTAGTCTTCTACGAGTTGGTCGGTAAGGGTTTGAATTTGTGTTGAAATTCGCGTGAAGTAGCTTTTATGGAATATTTAAATGTTTTCACGAGCGTCTGCAAGTAAACGGACATGTTTTTTAAGTGATTAGTCTGAATTTAATTTATGAGCTTCTGACATTAGTATTCAGCTCACATGGACATTTCTGCATAGTGTTGTCCTTATCAAGCAGTCTTAAACTCTCCATGCATAGTTTAGTGTCTGGTCAAAAGGTCATAGCCTGCAAGTGTGCATAGCAAAAGTATGCTGAAAAATGTTGCTCGTTGCTCGTTGCTAGCTTAGGGTTTGTCTTTGCCGTTATAAATGACAATCTCAATTCCTGCCTTATGTTGGATAAATTTCTGCCCAAGTAATATTTATCAAAATATTCTATATAGTCCTAAAGGTTAAAAGCCTTCACAGTTTGAGTTTGTCAAGTTACTTATGCACAAAAATCCTGCTCATTTCTTTGATTCCAGGGGTTTTTCTTTTTCAATGTTACAAACTGCTTGGTCTAATATCTGCATGTTGAAGCCAGTTACGAGAAAGTGTTTGGAATCGTATGTCAGAGGAGCATTGCTTCAATTTTCATAATATTAAAATTATTGTCCTCGATTTTTCTGGTTTATGACTACATAAAAAACTTAATTATGTTTAAGCCCCCAAAATCATGGACAATATGTCAAACTGTGAAAGGCTACATTTTAATAAAATTCTTCCTTTTATTCCTTTCAGGAACTCACAAATGGTATAGAAGTGAAGCTTCAGAGAAATGCTCTGAGTGTTATAGAAGCACCAACTGGCCATGATGATGCTGATAGAAATGACTGTGAAAATGTTATGTCTAGTAGCTCAGAATTAGGTGAATCAAAATTCTTTTGCCAGTCGATTGTTAAATATCATAAAATTGTCGAGATCTTTTCATGGAAAGTATAATGAGCTATTTGCATTTTTGTCACAGCAGCTTCTGACGATTTTGCAAAGTTCCATAAGTCCAAACATAGGCCCCACAAGACAGTGACCTCTGTGTCCAAAACAATCAGCAAAAATCATTCTAATGAATTGCAGTCCACAGGTTCAAGGGCACCTTCGCATGGAATGCTGGTAACACCTGAGGGCACTTTTGACAGTGTTCTTTTCCTCTGTATCTTCTGAGCCTTTAACTTCTAAAAATAGGCAATTCTATTACTGTTTTTGGAATTTGGTCTTGAATTCTGCCTTTAGATATTATGTGTTTAATCTGGATAAATCTGAAAGCTGTTTGAAGATGTAATTGATTTTCAAATGATGCAGAAGGTAGACTTGAGCAAATTGGAAACAACAGCTTTGGTGAGATATTGGAAGCACTTCAATCTTGTGAGTTGCTACAACTGTTTGGTGACAATGGGAATTGAGTGGTCTTTGGAATCTTAGTCATAGTTCTGAAAGTTTTGTCTGTGCATAGAATGGAACTTATGTTTTGTAAATCCACTTTGAAGTTTGGGTGGTTAGTTGTAGATGTCTGAAGACTGAAATTCATGCTTGTGAAATAGGTAGATGCAGTCCCCAACCCCTCAAAGGAGCAGTTGATTGACATTGTTCAAAGACATTTCATGGCACAGGTATCTATACAAATCTTCTTGTTTCCAGTTACAGTGTGTTGCTTCCATATAAGCCATGCTGATGTATTTTCCTTGTTTCTTATGCTACCATTTCATATTGTAGTTAGTGCTTTATTTTCTGTCACCAATTTTTAAAGCACACTTGAGTTGATAATCCAGAGTGTATTTAGGAACAAGGTGTGGGATTCTTACATATATTAATTTTTAGACTCATGCATCTTATGTTCATGCAAGTGATTTCTATTTTCATCATGTTTGTTCTGTACTCTGTTTCAACTGAAAAGATGCTTCTACTTTTTCTGTGTTCTGCAAGGCTTCCAGGACAGATTTAGTAGCCTTGTTATACGAATTTATTTATGCATGTGATGTTGGTCAAATCATTGGAAACCACTGGCTGAAACTATGTAGAATATCTTTGTGTCATTTTAGCTTATGCCATTGTTTTCAGTTTCTTTGATTTTCACAATACCTGATAGTAGGACATGGAAGATTTCTAATGTGAATCATATTACATTAATTTTATGTTGTATGCTGTTTCGATCTTGCATTATACCATCAATTAAAGGGTTTGTTGGTTTTCCCCACCTGTCAGATTTATTTGTAGTAAAATTAGAAAAAGTTCTGGTTCTTTCAATATCTACCCATCTGGCTCTGTGAGGTGTGTACATCTTTCTTGTCATGTGTTTAGTTTGATTGCCGGCTTACATCAAATTATGGTCAAGTTTAGCATACTTGATTTCCTTCTGAACCAATCATTAGCTAATTTAGGTAGGTTGATATTCATGCTTGTTTGTTGCAGTGTCGCTCTATCGGCAGCTTTTTTCATGCGGTTGGAAATATTCTGAATATAAATCACTGAATTTAGGGTGGTTGCACATACGTGAGGAAGTTTGTGATTTGCATTAGCTTTTATTTGATTTTATAACTCAGATGCAAGAGTGAACTTGATTGAATCTAACCAAATCTACAATCTGGTTGCTTTGCTGTACAAAGCAATTGGATGAGTTGCAGGTAATATCTGGATTCGTGCAGGCGGCAAAGCGACTCAAGACTGTTTGTAATTGAATCCATACCTTGGCAAAGGAAAGATCTTGTAGAAATGCAGTCCTGCAGACCTTTATTTGCTTGCTGTGGGAGCTTCATGTATTATATGTACTTTCATCGAACCTAACAGCTAGTAACTAAGGCTAACATGTAGTGTCTTAACATGGGCGGGCTACTTGTGAATTTATTTGCTCTCCAACACTGACTTAATGCTGACGTAGCCTAGAACCTTAACCTTTTAAACATTTCATCAATACTTGTAAAGTGAAAAAGACATTGGAACTGTTGACTGCTGGAGGCAATCATTTTGATAGCTCATTGTACAAAGTTAGTGTGGTTGATTGTCGATACCAGAAATCATTGATGGAGATGATTATGTTAAGAAAAATGCAGAAAATATCTTTTAAATCTGTGTTTAGGGTGGAGATTAAAATACTAGAATAGATTGGCTGGTTTGAGCTTGACTATTTCTGTAGGTCGTGTATTGATGAATTTCAACTTTAGTTCTGGATAAAAAATCATGATTGATAATGCATTTTCATTTCTTTTATTGATATGCATGTTTCAAGAGACTTTGAAAGTTAATGTGTTGTATTTGAATCGTCTTCAGTTTAATGTGTGCTTACCATATCTTTCTTTCATTGTTTAGGATAAGTAACTAATAGATAAACTCTGTCCGCATCCTACCATCTTGCTTCTCTTCCCGTTTCCTTTTATTGGTACCTTCAAGACTTCATCTTATTTTTACTGGTACATTTTCTTCCATTTGTAGAGCCTGAATTTTTCAGGTGGCTACTTCAAATTCTGTCAGGATAATTCCAAGATTTGTTTAACTGAAATGCCTAAGTTAACGTGGAACACCATACTAAGTCATCTGATTGTCAATCTTGAGCTGGATGCACTTCTGACATAAGCTTGTGTTGGTGTCTTGAATATTCCCTGTTATTTGTTGGCTTGTTATGATCCCACGAAGGTGTCCAATGGCTAGACATTGCTCATCTGCCCAAGAATTTTCTTGTTGGGCTGATATAGGCTTCTTTTGTCTGTTAAATTTTACTCCTGTTAGATAATTTTATTTACCAATGCATCGAGTTACATTGAGACAACAGGGTATGCAATCTTGTACCATGTACAATAGGTTGGTTAGCTTATTTAATGATCTGTAATGAACTCTACGTTAAGTTCCATAAAGAAGTAAATATATGGTGAAGTTGGAAATAAGAAGGCTGCATTAGGCAACAGTTCCATGCAAATTAACTATCAACTGTAATGGGAGCCTGGGGCTTTGGCACAGTAGACATCTTTGAGAAACAGAAGCGATTAGCAATGACATCAGAGATGAAGTATGGTTAAGGAAGATGGGTGTAACAATAGCAATAGAGGAAGTGATAATATCTGGAAGCCTTTTAACCTTGTTTATGAGATTGATTGGGCAAGTCTGCATGTAGTTTGAATTCTATTCAGCTTAATCTTGTTGTATCCCTTAACCTTACAAGGGTTTGATTCCGAAATTCTAATAAGCTGTCTTCACCTCAAGGAAAAGCAAGGTTCAAGTGATCTGGATACAATGCAGTCCTCATGTTCAGTGCCCTAATCTGCGTTAGATGAAATTCCACAAATCTGAAAAATTGCATTTGATTTGAAGCTCGTAGATGCATAGATTATATATAGCTTTGTGGGCACTGGGCTACCTTATTGCAACATTGTAAAAGTTAGCTTTCATTAGATGTGATCTTTGAATTACTGGAAGTTTGATATCATCATTGTTTTGATATGCAGTCGCAATTGGCAACCGATGTTTACTAATTATTAGTGTATAAATTCTGGGAATGCAAGTTCGTTGTGTGTGTGGTGTTCTTTTCTTTATAAGATTGCACAATCTATAACCCTTTTACATGTACACATGCATTTACCAGTATTCAATGAATTTCTTTCTGTGCTCTCTTCTACTACTGAGAAAGAACCATGTCAGAAGAAATTTCTATTAAATAGCGTTAACAAAAGCCTGTAAAATCAAAACCTGTATATCTTATTATTAGTATGTATTTCAAGTTTAAAAAGCATTCGTAGCATCTGCAATAGCGTTGAAGACGCGTGCTACTTAATAATGTATCTTTCTTATTGAGCCAAACCCCATATATTCATGGTTTAGACAAACCATTTGCAACTTTGTCAGAGCGTTAAGGAAAGGCATGTTAGCTTGGTATTTTCCAGCAAAATATATATTGAATATAGTATATATTTCAAGTTTAAAAAGTATTTGTAACACCTACACACCACTTACATATCTCCATTGCTCTCCATGCATCCAAGATCCACTATCTCCTTCACCTAGTAGCGATGAGTCTGATGATGGGTCTGATGGTTCACCTGATAATAAAGGTTCCAGACGGCAATCACCTTGTTGTGTTCCCATTCCTTGTGGTGACTTGCCATCTCAAGTGTTGTTCGATCTTGGAATGTTGGCTAATTTATGTTCTATCACACAAGATTTATTTGGTCAAATATACTTAAATATATTTTAGATGAAGTGTAAGTGTTCTACTTACAAAGTTTTCATCCAATTCATAAAAGTGTTTATTAAAATCTACCAATTTCTAAAATTTCGCTCAATCTTTTTTTTTTGGAACTGAGTGTATTGTATTTGGATCACAATCCTCGAAAGATTGTGAAAAATTATGCAATTTGCATACTCTTCAAATAAATGTTTTAGATGTGATATTGTTCATGGACCTCGCTCAAGAAATTTATGTAAGGGTTTTCTAACCTTGCTTTACCCAAATTATGCGATGGCATACTGTTCAAAGAAATGTTTTAGATGTGATATTGTTCATGGACTTCGCTCACAATTACAAGAAATTTGTGTAAGGGTTTTCTAACATTGCTTTACCCATTAGTTTTCTAGAAAAGGAGATTTTTTTAAGGATTTTCTAACATTGCTTCCCCATTAATTTTCTATATAAGGAGATTGAAGTGTGGATAGATTTTGTGAAAGGATTTTCAAAGATTGCCTACACCATCACTTTTCTACATTTGAAGGAAAGTAAATTTGATTGGACATTAGTGTGGAGAGACCGAGGAAGGATTTTTAAGATTGCCCACCCCAGAACTTTAATACACAATAAATTTGATTGGATCTTAGTGTGGAGAGACCGAGGAAGGATTTTTAAGATTGCCCACCCCAGAACTTTACACAATGAAATAAATTTGATTGGACGTCAAATTGTGATGAGATTTTAGTGTTGGAAGATGTTTACAACTTAGATTTGGAAGATGCTGTTTTGCTTGTATTGAAGCAATTGGAGGGGTTTTCATTGCTATAGGTATAATTCGTTGAAAGATCATGAGCTAAATTACCCAACTGATGATTTGTTGATCACAATTGTTGTGCATTCCTTGAAGACGTGGTGGCACTACCTTTTGTGTAGAAAGTTTAAGTTGATTTGTTGATCACAATTGTTGTGCTTTCCTTGAAGATGTGGTGGCACTACTTTTTGGGTATAAATTTTAAGTTAAGAGTGGACCATAACAATCACAAGTACTTGCCCACTCAGTGGGCCTCAATGTATGAGAAAATGAGGTGGTTCAAATATCCCAATGAGTATGACTTTGTGATCACAATTTTAAGTACTTCTTCACTCAATCAATGGCCTTTGAATGTAAGGAAAAAGGTGGCTCAAATACTTCAATGAGTATGACTTCAAGATCAAGCATATTGAAGGCAATGAGAGCGAAGTTGCCAACACACTTGACAAAAGAAGACATGTAGCTGCTATACGATGAAATGAGATTAACTTAACGCTAAATCGTAGTGAACTTTCATAGGATGATTACTTTCTTAAAGTTTAGGAAGATATTTGGAGAGTTGAAGATGAAATTCAGTGGAAGTATAAGGATTTTTGGACATTGGAGTGATGCTTTCTCTTGTGTAGGGATACGAGAGTGATACTTGGATGATGTGCCTTATCAAGGGCAGCTTGGTCAACATAAAACCATGACAACTTTGAGGAATCAATAAGTCAAACTTGAAGAAAGATGTTTTTTTAAATGTTTGTAATGTCAAAAAGTGAAGAGGGAACATCAATATCCCATTGCTCTATTATAGAAGGTTCCATTTTGAAATACATAGGAAGAGATTTCTTTGGAAATTATATTAGGATTGCTCAAAATAATAAGGAACACAAATACCATCATGGTGATCATAGAATGGCTCATTAAGGTTGCAAATTTTATACACGCATTCATTACTTGTAAGGCTTCAAAGTCAGTGAAAATATTTAGGACAGAGATAGTTTGGCTTAATTGAGTGTCAAAGTGGCTTCAAAGTCAGTGAAAATATTTAGGACAGAGATAGTTTGGCTTAATTGAGTGTCAAAGTGGACTGCGCAAAGTAAAGACGTGAAGTTCACTTCTTAGAAGAGTATGTTCCAATGCATGAGCATTCAATTGGAATAAAGACATGAAGTTTAGTTCTTGGAAGAGTATGTTCCAATGCATGAGCATTCAATTGGAATACTAGTGTAGCCCATCATGTACAACCAATTGTGTAGAGAGAAAGTGTAAATTAGGTGTTGAAAGACATGTTACAAATGCTTATAATGGAAAAAACAATCAAATGGGAAGAAAGTCTCCACTTGGTTGAATCTATATATACTAATGGTTTTCATGCATCCATTGACATGAATCTCTTTGAGACAATGTATGGGAGATGTGACACTCCCTTTGAGTTGTGATGATCCATCTCACAAAATTTTGATTAGGCTAAATATGCTTAAGGATATGTAGGAAAAGTTATAAAATTTAGACAACATATGAAGGTAGTTCAAGATTTTTAGAAGAGTTATGTAGTTGTTCATAGGGTTCATAAGGGATTTGTAGTTAGGGGAAAACATGTCGTTAAGGATTGAACACAAGAAGAGTTATTTGAAGCTCATGATTAATCTAAGCTATCATTAAGATACCTTCTATTTGAGATCTTATATAGGATCGACTAATGACATATAGACTTGCATTACCACCTAATGTTGGGGTGCATGTTGTTTTCATGTTTCATTGTTAAAGAAACATGTTCTTTGATTTAATCACGTTCTTGATTGATCTACTTGATTGATCTATGATTTAGGGGGAACTAGAGGGCGAGTTCTAGGTGGAGTATACGAGGGTGTATATTGTTTTCATGTTTCATTGTTAAAGATATATGTTCTTTAATCTAAATCATGTTGTTATTGATTGATCTATGATTTAGGTGGAACTAGAGGGAGAGTTCAAGGTGGAACCTATGCACGTCCTTTGTTAGAAAGGTCACAATGGTCCAAAAACAAGTCACAATTTAAGAAAAGGAACAATGGAAACATTGCAACACTATATGACATGGTAAATGGAAGATGTTGTGCAAAAGAAGTACCTACAATTGTTTGAAGAATAAGGCCACATTGAGGTCGATCCCATTTTGAAAGGGGAGGGGGTGTAATACCCTAATTTTGACCCCCTAAACAAATAAACGACCATGCAAAAATCTGTCATATTTTCTTTGGTCTACTAGAAATAAATGGGCGCTCCTTAATAAAGGTCCCATCCATTGACTATTATTATTAATAAATAGATCCATACATCATTATTAATAAAAACAATGCTTGCCAATCACTAAAGGAGGGGAAATGACTATTATTATTAATAAATAGATCCATACATCATTATTAATAAAAACAATGCTTGCCAATCACTAAAGGAGGGGAAATAAAAGAGACTACCCATTTGCTACAAGAAATAAATGGGGGCTCCTTAATAAAGGTCCCATCCATTGACTATTATTAATAATAAATAGATCCATACATCATTATTAATAAAAACAATGCTTGCCAATCACTATTCAAAATGAATATGTTTTTGCTTGCGCTTTTGACACTGAGGGGTGATTTGTCTTCCCACAAAATCTGCATGGGTGAAGATCAAAACAGTTTGACTTACAGTTTGACTTATCATGACCAAACCGGTGACAATGTTTGCACTTTATGGGTTCTTTATCTAACTGATTATCACAAGCTTTGTCTTTTTATCATCATTCACTGTCTTTTTATCATCATTCAAAAAACCTCCACTCACAAAGCAAACATGTTCACTATAATTAGGAATATGAAAAAGGTTGTTAGCATCTTTTACATATCTTAGTCCATATCGATTTCTTTTAAAGCATAATTCTTCCCATGGTCGAACAATTCTAATTTCATCTTCATGTTTATGACTATCATCATTAGTCAACTGAGCATCTTCATTGAAGTCACTTTCATCTTTGATGTCATTTTGTTTGTTGAAATCACATTGTTGTTGTCGAATCAAACTTAACTCATGAGATAACATTTTGTTTTGAAGTTTGAACATATCAATCTTCGCGTGCGTTACTTGTAAACAAGTAATCACTGTACTGAGGGTGCACTTGTTTATTGCAAGTGTAGATTCCGTAGTTGAGTTAAGTAATGTGCACAATATTGTAAATAGTTCTTCAATTCTTGCCTTTATGCAGAATATGGAAGATAAATGACCTATAACTTAGACTCACACAAAAATCCTAAGAGAGACCCCCTTATTCAATTTTGGGTAAGTCTACCACTTAAACAATAACACCAAATACAATTTGTTGGACCCCTTATAACACCTTTACAACCACCTTATAACCTCATTATAATTTTCAAAAAAACTCCTTATAAGACCTTCACAAAAAGTCTTCAAATAAATAACAACTGAATTTTCCCTTGTGTTGAATTTTCCTGTTTTGAATTTTCCTGTTTGCTTGTTTTCTTTATCATAAGGTTTAGTAAAATTTACCATGAAGCATCATCACCCAGAGTATTGAAAATATATAAAAAAACCTCACTTTAATACCTCAAATTCATGCCCGTGTCTTTCATTTCCAATCGTTCAATACTCCACTAGCCTTGCACTGGAAATGGTTGTCCGCGTCACACATTTTTCTTCTTTATTTTAATTCGTCTACAGCCAACCACACAGCACGAAACGACCAAATTCAAGCAGAGACTACAGTTCTAGTTTTCGTATGTTTCTGCGGGCTGATAAATAATTCTCACGCAGATTGATTTCTATCTGAGGCAAGAAGAGGAGTCCGAATACAATTCTCCCAACAAATATATTGCTCGCAAAAATAACGTTGCTCTTTAAAAACGAAATATAAACTATGTGTGGCTTATCAACACGCCCAGGTCGCAGATCTTGGAAAACCCTTGTCTTTAAAAACGAAATATAAACAGTGTGGCTTATCAATCAACATGCCCAGGTCGCAGATCTAATGTATATTTTGGAAAACCCTTGTCTTTAAAAATGAAATATAAACTGTCATATCTTGACCTGTGAGTATTTAGAAAATCTTTTGCCTATGTACGACGACCCTTTATTTTATTGACAAATGGAAAGATCAACAATTACCCATTACTTGGTTGTAGATTCTCCTTCACAGGCTCGCGCTCTCTCATGCGAAGGGCTCCCTCAACCTCTAATTTCCTTCACATGATAACGAGGCCTCTTCTTTCTTTGGTTCCGCAAACCAACAAACGGTTCCGCAAACCAACAAACGGTTGCTTCCTTCACACAGATTGCAAACAGTCTAGCGACTTTCTCTTCCACGCATCTTTCCCATACACTGGTGGCTCCTTCACTTGCTCACGCAATCCCTTTAATGCCTCCTTCACTGACTCGCTCCTTGGTTCTTCTTTTCTTCATCTACCATGGTGATACCAGGCCCTAAAAAACTGTAGGAATTTGATAAATTACCAGGCTCATAAGATCTTTGATAAATTACCAGGCTCATAAGATCAATATGCTTTGATACCATTGTTAGTTTCATTTAGTTTCATAAAAATGAAAGATGCAGAAATATAATGTAAAGCACTGAAGCAATTAAGAAACCATGATGAACAGAAATAAATAGACACTGACAGAAAAAACATACTCTATATTCATCAATGCTTCAAATAATCATGTACATAGACGTACATATATAATACAAGAAGACTATAACTGTCATGTAACTATATAACATTTAGGTAAACTAACTAACTTATAATTAGAGTTTTAACAACAAAACCAAATAGAAATTAACTATCCCCTTATAAAATAATCCATTGCGAAAGTGGATAGGTTTATTATGTTCCTTCAATTTTCTCTCAAACATTTAGTAGGTTTCCTTTATTTTTTATTTTTCCAAAGAAAACTTAAGGTTTTGATAGGATTCCACAACCTTTAGATGAACTTTACTATATGATTAAATTTTATTTTAGTTTTTTTGAAGATAAAGAAATATGAAAGTAAAAATGCTATATATGAGTGTTTTAAATCAAGAAAAAGTTGTTTTTTAGAGTTATGTCTCACAACAAGAAAAATATATCTTGTTAATTCGTTAATTCTTTAATTTACGAGAAATAGTTTTACATAAATCATTGGAATTACACAATATAATTTTCCAGAACATAAATTTAAACTAACAAATAGAATTTGCTTAGACTTAGAATTTGCTTAGGTGATTGCTGAAGGGAATTTGCTTAGACTAACATAAATTTAAACTAACACATAGAATTTGCTTAGACTTAGAATTTGCTTAGGTGATCGCTGAAGGGAATTTGCTTAGACTTAGAATTTGCTTAGGTGATTGCTGAAGGGAATATATTGAAAGAACTTTATGAATTGCATCAATATAGCTTGTAAACAATAAGAAAAATCTTAAATGACATTTATGCAAAAACCAAATTGCAGAATAATTCACAGCGTTTGACTTGACTTGCATGAGTGATTCTCCTTAGGCAAAAATGTTCTGGCCAACCAATGACTTCTTCGTTGATCAAAGTATGAGAAATAGTTATAATACAATATCTATTCACAAGCTATGCATTAAAGAGCCAAAATGAAAAGATTTTATATATAAAGGGAGTTGATCCTAAGCAAAACAACTCTCAAAATTGATACAAAATTTGGGTCAATTCTATTGTTCTAACATAAAAAAGACTTCAAAAAACCTCCTTATACATTCGATCAGACTTGCTGTTGTATACTTTGACAAATTGACCAATCAAAAAGATACATTGGAAGAACAATTTTAAACAACATACATTGTAAGAACATATTTTAAACAACAGTCATTGTTGGGAGTTTCTTGGATTTCACCATAGTTCGGTTCATTATCTTCCATTTCCATTTGAACCATTCCTGGATATCCCCGACTCTTTCAGGATTTTCTATCTGTGGCTTTGCATTAAGCTGATTGTTAGAACCTGAATTGGACTGCTGAGGCATTGCAAGGACTCTGAACTGTTGGCATTCAGGTTCCATAGCATCCACACGCTGTGAGAGTGTCACTACGGTTTGCTCAAGCACATTGTTTCACTGTCTCTCTTGTTCTAAGCTTTCAATTTGCTGAAGCAGGGTCATAATTATATGATCATGATCGCTTACTTTGCTGTTGACCTCAGTGAAGTTCAGTATGCTACCTTCGACCATGTCTTCATGCCTCTGCACGATGCGCTTTATGTACTCCAGGATGGATCCATGACGAGAGAGACAACCCTATAACTGAAGGAATAAGACCAACTGCAATTCGTGGGCTTATACCTCACTAGGACCAGAAATAAAACCACTCCTATAGGGGAGGGCCCCGAAAAAGCCTTACTAACTGTCGAATTCCTCTGCTCAGGATTGTCTCTGAAAGGGTCTCCGCATGAAATTTTTGAATCAGTGATGACTATCCACGCTCTCTGAAAGGGTCTCCGCTTGAGAATTTTGAACCAGTGATGAGTATCCACGCTATCCCCAAGTGCTGCACAATACAACTGACACTGCATGGAACCGGGGAACACTTTTGCAACTTTAGACTGGAGTGCCCAAGAACCAGAGAGAATGACAAGTCTCCAGTTTTCAAGTACCAGTCTCCAGTTTTCAAGTGCCAGAGAGAGGGGATAACAAACTCACAATGGAAAGATTTAGAAGGAGACCCAATACGCCAGAAGTCACTATAGGATACAATGCAAGTCTTTACAAAATTAATGCATGTACACATGCATGCTGCCAGTATTTAACGACCATCTTTCTGTGCTCTATTATACTACTGAGAAATAACCATGTTAGCTGAAATTTCTATTAAATAGCGTTAGCAAAAGCCTGTAAAATCAAAACCTGTATATCTCATTAACTATGTATTTCAAGTTTAAAATGCATTCGTAGCATCTGCAATAGCGTTGAAGAAGCGTACTACTTAATACTGTATCTCTCTTATTGAGCCAAACCCCATAAATTAATGATTTAGACAAACCACTTGCAATTTTTTCAGAGCGTTAAGAAAAGGCATGTTAGCTTTAAACCTATATATTGAATGGTATTTCCCAGCAAAATGTATATTGAATGATATATATTTCAAGTTTAAAAAGTATTTGTAGCACCTACACACCATTTACACATTGCTCTCCATGCATCCAAGATCCACTACCTCCTTCACCTAGTAGTGATGAGTCTGATGATGGGTCTGATGGTTCACCTGATAATAAAGGTTCCAGATGGCAATCACCTTATTGTTCCCATTCCTTGTGGTGACTTGCCATCTCAAGTGTTGTTCGATCCTGGAATGTTGGCTAATTTATGTTCTATCACAATATTTTTTTGGTTAAATATACTAGATATATTTTAGCTGAAGTGTAAGTGTTCTACTTACAATTTTTTCACAAAATTCATAAAAGTGTTTATTAAATCTACCAATTGATAAAATTTTGCTATTTTTTTTTTCTAACTGAATGTAAAACTTTATTTATTGTGTAATTTTTTCTAAAAGCAGATACTTTATTTGGACCATAATTTCAAAAGAAGGAATTGCACTTCGTCCTCAAAAGATTGAGGAAAATTATGCAATGACATACTCTTAAAAGAAATGTTTTAGATGTGAGATTGTTCATGGACCTTGTTCACAATTACAAGAAATTTTTGCAAGGATTTTCTAACATTGCTTTACCCATTAGTTTTGTAGATAAGGAGATTTGTGTAAGGATTTTTTAACATTGCTTTTCCATTAGTTTTCTGGATAAGGAGATTAAAATTGAAGTGTGCATAGATTTTGTGTAAGGATTTTCAAAAATTGCTTATACCAACACTTTTCTACATTTGAAGGAAAATAAATTTGATTGAACGTTGGTGTGGAGAGATTGAGGAAGGATTTTTAAAATTGCCCACCCCATAACTTTAATACACAATGAAATAAATTTGATTGGATGTCAAATTGTGACAAGAGTTTTTAATGTTGGAAGATGTTTACAACTTAGATTTGGAAGATGATTTGCTTGGATTGAAGCAATTGGAGGGGTTTTTGTTGCTATGAGTATAATTCGTTGAAAGATCATGAGAGAAATTACCCAACTCATGATTTGTTGATCACAATCGTTGTGCATTCCTTGAAGATGTGGTGGCACTAATAATCATAAGTTAAGAGCGGACCATAACAATCACAAGTACTTTCCCACTAAGTGGGCCTTGAATGTATGAGAACAATGAGGTGGTTCAAATATCCCAATGAGTATGACTTTGTGATCACAATTGTAAGTACTTGTTCACTCAATAGCCTTGAATGTAAGGGAAAAGGTGGCTGAAATACTTCAATGAATAGGACTTCGAGATCAAGCATATTGAAGGCTATGAGAGCAAAGTTGCCAACACACTCGATGAAAGAAGACATGTAATTGCTATATGACGATATGAGACTAACTTAATGCCGATTTAGTGAAATTTCATAGGATGATTAATTTCTTAAAGTTGAAGATATTTGGAGAGTTGAAGATGAAATTCAGAGGAATTATAAGGATTTTTGGACACTAGAGTGACACTTTCTCTTGTTTAGGGATACTAGAGTGATACTTGGATGATGTGCCTCATTAAGGGCATCTTGGTCAACATAAAACCATAAAAAATTTGAGGAATCAATACATGTGGTCAAACTTGAAGAAATATATTTTTCTACATATTTTTGATGTAAAAAAGTGAAGAGGAACATCAATAACCCATTGCTCTATTATAGAAGGTTCCATTTTGAAGTACACATGAAGAGATTTCTATGGAAATTATTTTAGGGTTGCTCCAAATAATAAGGAACATAAATACCATCATGGTGATCATGGAATGGCTCATTAAGGTTGCAAATTTTATACATGCATTCATTACTTGTAAGGCTTCAAAGTCGTCAAAATAAATATTTAGGACGGAGATAATTTGGCTTAATGGAGTGTCAAAGTGGATTTCACAAAGTAAAGACATGAAGTTCACTTCTTGGAAGAGTATGTTTTAGTGCATAAGCATTCGATTGGAATAGTAGTGTAGTCTGTTATCCCCGGTTTCATGGGATAACTAGGAGATCATGTCTCGAGGCCCACAAGTCCTAGACATGGAGTACCAAGAGCAGGATTGACCTGAGCATGGCCATGGAGGGCACATCCTTCTTTTCTTTCATCAGACTCGTCTTGTCAGCAACAACAACATCCATCACCATCGGCCTGGTCTTGTATTGGAGAAGGCTCTTGCTCCATGAGGAAATTGGTCCAAGTATCATGGTATGTGTCACTTTTGATCATTATAACCTTTAGATATATGCATCTTACTCCTTTGATCTCTAACGACTACTTGGATCTTACATTGACCCACTTGACCATGATTGGGGGGATTGATAGGGTGTCCTAGCAAGCCTGTACCCATAGGTTTTGGTTTGCCACTGGGGGGATTTCTGAAGAGCCATCGTCTGCTCCCATCA
Organism: Picea engelmannii; assembly: GCA_009831015.1. NCBI lineage: Eukaryota > Viridiplantae > Streptophyta > Pinopsida > Pinales > Pinaceae > Picea > Picea engelmannii. The sequence continues at coordinate 1,365,835 of ML781794.1, forward strand.
TATCATCACTTTTTCATCTTACCTATCGCTCATCTATCCCATTCCCTTAGTCCGGGCATTAGGATGATCTGTTTGTGGGGTTGCACCTTATCTCATGGGAAGAAGGGGCTAAAGGCCCAGAAGGTAAAAGCAGCTGGTAAAAGATAAAATCCATAAAAATGAAACCTAGAGATGCTTCGCCCAGGGATCCCCGAGAAGG
>ML781795.1:0-19496 GCA_009831015.1 Picea engelmannii
ACATTTGTTGAAGATTAAGTAATATATTTCCAAGTGTACATATCATTTGCATAGCATCAATATGACTTTTTTCATGTTCTCCGCATATTCTTCTGAATTCACTTGTCATAGATTTTTCAACCTTTGTCATGTACGAGGTACAATATGATGTTGCAACATATTCATTGAGGACATATTGTGCATCTATATTTGCATTCCACATAATTGACATGTCCTTGGAGAAATCGTTGTTCCAAATATGTGAAAATTTTCGTTTAAGAAAAAATGTTGGTTGTTTAAGTGTAGATTATATCACTTGGATGTACTCATCTTCTGTTAGATTTAGTTCTACCAAGAATTCTTTGAAGCTAATTAACTCATCGAAGTCTCATTGTTCTAGAAATGCGAACACATATTTATATTTCTCAATGAGAACATTATCCTCTAAACTAATTGGTTCTATGATTCTTGTTGTTCTCATTGGCGGCACAGGGAGGTTGTATCTGCAATGTGATTTTTTTCGTTTTTTACAACTTCTTGTATGGTAATGGCTATGAACTTTGACAAGTTTTGGATCCAAATGATCTTTGTTGCATGTTATGTATTTGTCCAGAAATTGCTCGATTTGTAATGTGTTGTCATTTCCATAGACTGATGCACCCTCTATCCATAACAGTGTGTGGTCATGCTCACTTCCTCTATTTTGGAACTCAGTCACAAAATAGCAGTCCAATATTTTTCTGAAGAACATTTCATCATGACATATCAATTTCCTCAAAGCATTTCTTTTATGTCTATAGTAACGAGTACATGTCACTGCGTCTTTTCTTATGAGGTAGTCAATGTCATCATTTTGCAATGTATCAGGTTGTTTTTTCCTTTTCCCGTTCCTGTATAATGCAAACACCATAGTCATCAACGGATCCCAGTGATGATCTGCACTTGTAAATGTGATGAAAAACGTTTGGGGTTCCAATTGTTGGATCATTGTACATATGGTTTTCTTGTTTTGTTGCAAGTAGTTAGGAGAGATGCGAATGTTTTTAAAATCTATGTATCCAATATCAGATTTTAGGATTTTTTCTAGGTTTTCTTTGTACTTGACATCTTTGGCCAATAACTTTCTTCAGTGTAGGTGGCCTTTTCATATTCGCACCCACATGAAAGAGAGCACTTTCTCAATTATTATGCGCATTGCTTTGAAAAACAAATTTGTTATGTGAAAGGAGAAATCACCGCTTGAATGTAGCAGTTCCCGTCCAACTATTTTTTGGTAGCTGAATCGTTCCGTGATGTCACTGGCATGTGGATATCCATAGAAAAGTTTTGGGAAGTTAATTTCCTCAGCAAATTTTTCCTTGAATATTCCAAGCGGATGTCGCCCTTCAGTAGGTGCAATTTTGACAATCTTATCTTGCAAGTCATGAATGCGTTGTGAGTCAGTGAATCCATGTATCAATGTTTCAACAAGTCTTTCATTCTCTGATTTATCGCTTGTATCAAATTCACTAGTAGTGTCAAAATTTTGTGCAGAGTTATCATTTCCTTGTTCAAGAACATGGTTCCAATTATCATTTATACAAATGTTTTGTGCTTTGTACAGGGTCCTGGAATATAATTCTTTTAATGATTTCATGACAATGTGCACACACACTCTACCTGTCTGGTATGCATTTTTGTATTACAAACTTCTTTTGAGAGCTACAACAATTGTCATTGTCTTGCTCATGGATTGTGGTAGGGATTTTTGCACAACATCTAGTTGGATAGGCACATTAATAATTGATTTTGTTAATCCCATTTGGGGTCGTTTATAACCCTAGGGTCTTATTTGTGCAAATGCAATTCGCAGAGACACAAGTCTCTCTTCAAGTTCTGTAAGTGTACTTACATCTGGTAGTTGTGTGTTACATCTTATTTGGTTGGGTGTTGCAAAGTGTGGCAATTTTCTATTTTCAAGTGATCCTTTGCATGGAAGACAAATATTGCTAGTGGAAAATGTTCTATCATTTAGTGTCAATATGAGGTATTCTTTTTTGTAGTCAGGGGTGAAATACCTAGTGTTTTTTGCAAAATTCAATTCCTCACAAATCACACATGCAATGGAAGGAGTTTCTTTAATTTGTTTCATATAGATATGTTTTGCATCTCTCTTTCCTAGACAAGGATGTGTAGTACGTGTTTGCTAGTTTTCAATGCTAGCAATTCATGGTGTTGCCTCTAGACTACGATATGTGATTTTTCCTTCTCAGTCAGTATCATGACCATTGTGGAATATGTAGTTGCACCTGTTTCTCTCAGGTATCTGCTTTTTCAACATGTGGTAGGTTAACTTATGGTTGCCACTTGAAACTAGTTTCACTTGTTGATGTTGAAGGTGAAATCGACATTTGTTACAAGCATTTCCTCCTCACCATCTCGATGGTGTAAATGGTGATGTTCTTTGTCATTTGACATGTGATGTTTGTGTTCAGCAGGAAGTGTGAAAATGTGATCGTGTTGTGCACACACATTTTTTTTCCAGTTGTGATATGTGAGTTTGTGTTTCTTGGTCAAGCTCCCTTTCATCTCATGATGATTGGTTGTACAAATCATAGGTTTAGAAGGAAGTGTACCAATGTATTTATTTATTTCACGTATGACCTTTTTCAATTTGTGATAAGTCAATCTATGTTTTTTGTTTAAGCTTTGTATGACCTGATGAAAATTGGGATGAGTTTCATCCTGATTAGACAATATGCAACACTTATGCAGATTCAATGCAGTTTGGGTGGCATGGACAATGGATCTTGAACTGTAAGTATTTCTCATCAAAGGTTGATAATGGATGTGTGGTGTATCTGTTTTTGACGATATGATGTCAATTGTTCAATCGTAGTTTGAATCAATAGAGTAGGAATGGGAAGTACCATCTGATAAGGTTGACCAGACCTGGATATTTACTCTGAATATGATAGATATCCATTATAAACAAAATGTGCCACCCCCTATATTTCCTTTCTCATATGGAATTTCCATGTTTACAAGGTATTGTTTCCAACTTCCAATTGTCAGCATACTTTCTATGAGATATGGTAAAAGGTGTTGATGCAAGCAGTTAAATGCCTGTTGATTGCAACCTATAATTGCATTGCAAAAAGATTGCACAGTGTAAAGGTGCAGTGAGTGAACATCAAACTTTATTTCTATCAAATAAAAAATTGCATTGAACAGACTATATCCACAAGTAGATGTAATAGTTGTTGTTATGTGCGATCCATGGGAGTGTATATGATGCATAATTCATTTCCAATGTGATTGAAGGTCTTTGCAGATGAGGGACAAGTAAATATCAGGTCCTCCAAGATTGCATATGGACATTTTGTTTTATAGAGTAGTGGTTCATAATGACCACTTAGAGGATTGACATCATGGAACAAGATGCAATATGGATCTCTAGATGCAGTTGTGTTGAATAATAGATATCTTGTTTTTATTGTTAATGACCAAATTAGAATTGATATATTCAGCCACTTGGCCAGCCACCATATACAAAATGTATCTCCCCAAAGTCCTCTCTCATGTGGAGGAAGAGTTGCAAATGCAAACAACCGCATCTTTGAAAAATGCATACTGACATCATGTATTCCATGCAATTGGAAAAGAAAATCATATGCCAATTCGTATTGATACAACTCTAATGCCTCAACATTGCCATTTTCTAAATAGGAAAGAAATGATCTATCAATCCATTGCACAGTTGGGTCGAGAAATAACGTAAATGCAATAGAACTTGAAATGCATCAAAGAGACAATGTCCAACAGTATACAAGAATGCATCTAATCTAAAAAGGCCATTGTTATGCAATACCTAGTCGATGTTGTCATGTACAATGGAGTCTGTATCTATTTGATAGCACTCAACATCTATTACTTGATTCATCTTTTAAGTTTTGATTTTCAAGATGTTTCTTAGCTATGTTTACATAATATACAAATAGCAAAAAAAATGATAACTATAAGTTTGAAATTGCATGTACCAATTCGGCTATGTATCCTTCAATCTTTTTTGTTTCAAATTCAATGCTCTGTGGTTTCTATAGCATATGAAAAACAAACAAAGCTATAGTGAGTGCTTAACCATATAGAAGAGATAATGCAAATTAAGCAACACTATAAATTTTCTCAGTACAAAGACTAAGTATTTGAGACATATAATTTTTGAACTTATTTTAGTTGTGCATCTTATAAGCGTTTCTATAGCCAATGAATATAGCTTTACAATCCTATTCATCTTTTAATTTCATCCCCACTCTTCACAAATCAACACCAAACAAATATGAAAAGACTTTTTGATGTCTCCCACTTAGAAAACTCACATAGATGGTTTGTGGGATAAACAAAAGCGGAAGAATTAGGCATTATGGACTTTTACCACAGGAACAGAACCAACACATAGAACAACTTATTAAGGTTTCAATTATTTTACAAGATGAAGAAGATATTCTAAGATGTTTCAATTATCTTACAAGATGAAGAATATATTCTAAAATTGGGCACTGGGAAACTCACCCTTAGACAGATCAGTGAACTATCCATTCAGGTTACAAAGAATCATTTCCACAAGATGAGGTCCAGATGTGAAAATGGTGATGGAATATAATTTGGAATACCAAAAGCCCAACATAAAACTAACAACTATATGGGGTTTTTCCTCAAAGAATAAAATCTTTCCCTGTCATAACATCCATTGTATATAGCTTTACAATCCTACTCATCATTTAATTTCATCCCCACTCCTCACAAATCAACACCAAACAGATCTGAAACCACTTGTTGATGTCTCCCACTTAGAAAACTCACATAGATGGTCTGTGGGATAAACAAAAGTGGAAGAATTAGGCATTCTGGACTTTTACCATAGGAACAGAACCAACACATAGCATAACTTCTTAAGGTTTCAATTATCTTACAAGATGAAGAATATACTCTAAGATATTTCAATTATCTTACAAGATGAAGAATATATTCTAAAATTGGGCACTGGGAAACTCATCTTGAGACAGATCGGTGAACTTTCCATTCAAGTTGTAAAGAATCATTCCATAAGATAAGGCCCTGAATAAAATATTTCCCTGTCATAACTTGCAAAGAAGGGATGGAAAGGTCCTTGTAGATACTTGCTCCACAATGAAAACTATGAATTCATTTGTCAAATCCCTTTGCATTTCCATTTTCCAAAGAGCTACGGTATGATGTCCAGGACATGAAAGTGGGCATATGTGATTGGAAGGGGACATCCTGAAAAATGCACTAAACGTATGGTTTCAGGAACAAAAAGATGAGGAGAACATCCCATTTCCTTTTTTGTATGTCAGTATGGTTGTCACAGAGGTGGGTTTTGTATTTAGCATTAACATGCAAAGGTGATAAGCTTTCTTGTTCAACACTTTTTGGGGATATAAATACATTCATGTTTCTTTGATCCCACTAATCACATATAAGGATGTTTGGTAAGAGCATTTTCACTCATGTATTATATCTAGTTTTTTTATTTTTTTATTTTGATTTTCAACACTTCCTAGTATTGAAAATTCTAAGCTACAAAATGAAAATAGTAAACATCAAACAACAAATAGGAATGAAACCATGGTACTGAAACTTACTTGTGAATGGGGAACAAAATAAGCGTAGTTCCAATTGCGGGTGCATAATCTCAACCCTGCAAACTGCAACAACAGGTCCAACTACAGATGTAGAACACCAACCTTGCAAAGTTGAAGCAAACAAGGGTGCAAGATTTCAACCCTACAAAGTGCAAGAACGGGTCGAATTGTCGGTGAAGGACTTCAAAATTGCAAAGTTGAAGCAAAAAAGAGCAAAAATCAAACAACAAACTAGTGAGAAAGCACCAAGAGGTCCAACTGCAGCTGCAGGACCTCAACTTTGCAAAGTTAAAGAAAACAACAATAAGCAACATCCAACGAACCAACGAGCAAGAAACAACCAATGAACCAGTAATGTCGGTGGAGAACAATATTGCCCAAATTCACTGCAGACAAGATTGTATCCAAAAATCAGAGGGAAATGTATTATGGCAGGCATGTTAAGTAAACATTTAAGGTTGCCAGGCCTTTTAAGTAAACATTTAAGGATGTCAGGATTTTTTAAGGGCCTCTCTCTATGTAAACATTTAAAAAAGAATATAGTGTGTCGAGCCTCTTTACGTACTTAATAATAATAATGCATGTTTAAGTACTTAATAAAAATTAAAATAATAAAAATGAGTGTCAATGCTCAAAACTTTGGATATCTAAACATTTAAATAAAAATAATAAAAATTCAAAGAGACTGTACATGATCAAAACTTTGCATATGTTAACATTTAAAACACTGGGAATAGAAAAGTTGGCAATAAGACTTTGAATCTATTCTTCAATGAGATCATGAAATATAAGGTTTTTTGTATTATATAAAAAATAATCTTTTTAGTTCTCTAGTTCGAACAATAGAGATTATGCAAAAAATTATAGTCAAAGGACAAACTAATATGAAGTCAATGAATTATCAATCGCTATAGTCCTTCTATGCATTCGATAGGGACTAACAAGTTCGAATTCAGATTTGAATTTGATTGGATACGAAAAAATTCGAAAGTATACATATTACACATTCTAAAAACATATTATTTTTCAAAATTTCGAAAAATTCCAACGTATTTAGAATTTTTGCATTTATACACGTTCACAAACGTACAGGGCCATTGAATGTGCTACTTAATTTTTTATGACACAGTATTAAAACCCATAGTTTTCATTATATACACTCATATTTTTCTACTTCTGATATTGATATTGGTGCGGCCACCAATATGTACACCTTTTATTAAGAGCCAACACCAGTTAATACTATCTCTGTTGGTTGAATTTGGCACTTGACCCACTAGCAAGTGAGCCTGAACCATCTGAACCATGCCAACAAACCATGAGAGGAATGTCACAAGGCCATGAGCCCTAGATAAAAAGAAAACTAAGGATGAACATTCTTGTTAAGACATCGCCATTATTGTAGGAGCCACAAGAACCCAAGTTTTCTAGTGATCAAATTATCACATTTTTTTTTAACATTCCGTTACTAATTTGAATTCACGTATTAATCTACTAAATGAACAGTATCACCGAATTTTCAGTTTCTTCGGGTCGATTCGACTAGATTTGTTAACTATGACGTAAACCATAAATAGAGGCAGAATGTAACTGGAAATGGCGATAATAATCATAACAACCTAGAAGAGCATTAAATGTCACATGGGATTATGTATATGATGTTGGAATTGAATGAAATATACATTCTAGTACTTCAAATACAACTACTTGTACATAAATTTTACATAATCATTCAAAACCACTCTACAATAAAACATTCGATATCATATAAAATTTTGTATACATAATTAAATTTGAATTGCTTTAAATTTACTCTACAATAAAACATTCAATACCATATAAAATTGTGTATACATAATTAAATTTCAATTGCTTTAAATTCCAAATTTAAAGAAGATATGAAACATTCAATATCACATAAAATTGTGTATATATAATTAAATTTAAAATATAAAAAAACATTATGCTTCAGGGTATGTGGTTCTAAGGTTCGGGGTTTTTCTTAGGCCATGTGACTGTGTGCGACTCTCTCTATCTCCCTTTCCCCTTTGTCGTCCATCTTCTCCCTCCCGTTTTTTGGTCCTTGTCCTGTCCCCTCGTGCATACCCCCTTCTCGTGTGGATATTCGTTGTTCTAGTCATGTTCCCACCTTAGATGGAGAGCCCAACCCCCAAGGATCAGGACGAGCTAGACTACAAGGCAAGCTCAGGATCTAGATGAGCCTTCGTGCCTCATATAGAGTTTGTGTCTGTGTGAGTTCAGCCACTTCGACAGTGTCAGGATGAATTCAGTCAGCACGACCTCGGCCAACCCCTGGGTCCTCAGTCTCATAGATTTATTGTGTCACCCTTTCCTCTACTGCTGAATGGTCTTCACTCTGGTGAGGTTCTCCCTTCGCCTTACTCCAACCCTGGCTCCAAAAAACCTTTACCTTCTCCAATTCAAGGATCATCTGTTCTAGTTAATGCAACAACTCCACCAGCTGCAAACGGGTGGAAGAGTAGGGATAGGAAATGATTTAAAAGGAAAAAATTGGAGTGGTTAAAATGGTAGTATGGGTAAGATTTAGCAGTCTCTGAGGTAGTGCGTTTTGACTTAAATTTGTTGGTGGGAAGGTTTAATGACAAGACAACAGGTGAAAAATCCCTACATGAGTGGATGGAGAGGGAATGGTTACCCCTTTTGGGGTATATTCTAGAGACTCACATTTTACCAAAATGATGGATTTTTTTTTACTACTGTCAAGGGAAGATTGTAAGGAACTTCTAAATAGAAACTAGTCTTGGGGCCTGGAGGGTTTAAGCCTTAAGTTTTGGAGTGTGGATTTTAACCCAGCACGTGAACCCATTGCAAGGATGAAGGTCCGGGCCATTCTTCCTAGACTCCTGTTAGCTTTCTGGTCGAGGGCTTCTTTGGGGTTCATTGGAAACAAAATAGGGACCTTTTTCGGGCTCGAACCGAATTGGTACTCTAAGAAGGATCATAGATGGGCGTGGATTCAATTCAAAGTGGATGTCTGAAAGGTCTGATTGGTAGACTGGAACTTGTAATGGGTGAAAAAAATTGGCACCAGAAAGTGGACTATTGGAAGCTCCCTTTCTCGTGCCATAGTTTCCAAAAAAATGGCCACTTAAGAGCGCAATGTCTAAACATGGCTCTATCGGTTAATTCGCCTTTCAAGGTTTGGAGGCCAAAAAATTTGGAGGGACGTCATATGCATGTGGAGGTATCGTCGGTTGAAGGACTCATGGCCACGATTAAGATGAAATCAGACGATGTTCAAGGTTTCTAGAAGGAAGAGCCTCGAACAGAGCCTGGGTTGTCTTCCCCAACTCCTACGAGCGAAGGTAAAATGTTTTCTATGGAACTTGTTAGTTGTACTTCTCCTTTATTTTTTAATGGAAGTGTTATTTATCTCCCTCCCTATCACCCCTCCTCACCTTCCTCTTGTCCCTCTCCCTCACCTCAAAGTCTCTTCAAAACAACCTAGCCTATACTAAGGACCCTCTTCTTCGATTGTCTCCCCTTCACAGGATTTCCCCCCCTTCCCATTTTAGTTCCTTTCCCTTCTATCCCATGTTCCTTGGCCTCTTAAGGTCAGGCCCCCCTTCCCGATCTCCCCTCCCCCCTTCCCCTCTATTCTACATAGGGAAATGGGTAGCCCTTCGTTCCAAGACCCGTACCTTTGGGTCGTCTCCTTCGAAGGGAGTTTTATCCCCAGAACCTCCCCTTCCCTCCCAGAAAAGAAGAAAATATAATCTTTCCAAGGCTTAGGAGAGAGTAGCTGTGAAAATTCGCAAAGGCACTCAAATGACCATTACTATGGCCCTTAAAGCAGGGAAATACCTTCTCCCTCCTCCCAAATTATTTTCCTTTCCTTTAAGTGTCGAGGGGTCGGGGGGGATCCTAAAAATCTAGTCCTTCATTGGCTCATTATGAGTTTCAGACCTAATGTTTTATTCGTACAAGAAACAATGTGTTATGGAGCTTCTGCAGAGAAGTTGTTAAGATTGTGCTTGAAGAATTGGAATTTCGCTTCGGTTGATTTGAATGGAATGTTAGGAGGACTCCTTCTGGGGTGGATCCTAGACTTCCAAGCTCTTTCTTCTATGATATTTCGGTCGACCATCTCTATAACTCTTCAACACAAATATTCCCCTTTGATTTTTATAGCAATAAACATGTACAGTCTGTATTCTGATCAACCCTCGTTCTGGGAAGCCTTGGCTTCTGCAGACTTCTTAAAAGATCAACTAGTAATTCTTGGAGGTGATATGAATTTCACCCTATCCCTTCGAGAGGTGTCAGGGCCTCATCCCAGAAGGGACCAACAGAGTAATTTCTTTCGATCCTTCTTGGAAACACACAAGTTGGTAGATTTCAAGCCAACAAAACTTGTTCCAACCTGGAGAAACCTCAAGATGGGGGAAGGAGCAGTTGCTAAAAGATTGGACTGATTTCTAGTATCGAAAGCCTTCTTGGATCTAGGGTTATGATTTAAATATGTGGTAGAAGAAGGCAGAATCTCTGACCATAGGCCAGTTTCTTTGGCATGGAAATTTGGTTCCAAGGCACCATTGGTCCCACTCAAATTCAGTCAGGTTTGGCTCGAGGAGGAATATTTTAAGAAACTGGTCTTAGAAAAATGGGCCAAACTTTCTTCGAAGAATCCAACCTCTATGATGGAGAAAATGGTAGCAACCAAAAAAAAGTGAAGGAGGCCATAAAACAGTGGTTGCCCATCTAGAGAGCTCGGAAATTTAGGTGCATAATAGAGATTGAAGAAAAATTTGACCTCTTAAGGAGTAGAATCAACAACAACAGTATGAATCAATATTTCCTGGCGGAACTGAAAGAATTAGAAGAAATAAGGAATGCCTAGCTCAAGATCAAGGAGATGGAATGGCATCAGAAAAGTACAGAATTGTGGATACAAGCAGGCGACAAAAACACATAATTCTTTCGTCAGTATGTTAACTATTGCAGAAGCATAAATTCTATTTGGACTGTTCAAAATGAAGAAGGCTATATCGTGAGTTATTACAAGGAGAAGGTCGAAGTCGGGGCTAGTTACTTTGAAAAATTGTTATTTGAACCAACCGGGCACCCCATTCAGGATACTCTCGAGGTGGTAACCAAGATACCTTCTCTTTTTGTTGAAGAAATGAATAGATCACTTAATGCAGTTGTTACAGAAGAATAATTACATTCACCTTTAAATTCAATGCAAAATGGGAAAAGCCCTGGTCCTAATGGGTTGACGGTGGAGTTTTATAAGGCCTTTTTTGACTTCGTCAAGGACGATCTTCTCGTAGTGGTAAGAGAATAAAAAAGAACTGGAAGAATTCATGGTGACCTAAATACAACCTTCTTGATCCTTATCCTTTAAAAACAAGATGCGTCCTCCTTCAATGATTTCAGACCCATTTCTTGTTGCAACGTAATTTATAAATTGATCGCCAAAATCATCGCCATAAGACTGAAACCTATGTTAGGGAAGGTTGTAGCAAAAGAACAATTTATATTTCTTCCTAATAGGAAAATTCACAATGCGGTAGCACTGGCCCAAGAGGTCCTTCACACGACCTAAAAAAAAATCTTAGGGAAGCCATCATGACGCTAGACCTTTCAAAAGCCTACGACAGAGTCAGTTGGGTCTACCTTAGGCTGGCACTACTACGAGTCAGAATTAATGTAAACATGGTAAATTATATTATGGGATGTTTCCAAAATTCCTCCTTTGTAGTCTTGATAAATGGTGCCCCTTCTCGTTTATTCAAAGCTTCCAGAGGGCTTTGTCAAGGATGCTTGTTGTCTCCTTTTCTATTTATACTAGTGGTGGAAGGTCTAAGCAGAATGGTAAAAGAGGCTTGGTCCTCTCACCTTTTGAAGGGATTAAAAGTCTCTGAATATGAGGTAATCTCTCATCTACTCTTTGTAGATGATGTGTTCTGCTGCACCTATGAGTCTAGAAGGGACTTACAAGAATTTAAGAGAATCCTTGATTGATTTTGCAGGGAAATAGGGATGGCCTTCAATTATGAAAAATCGTGTGCTCTACTCCATAGAGTTTCGGAGGAAAATGCTCTAATGATGCAGGACATGCTCCCAATTCCGATAAAAAAATATGGATGAAGGATTCAAATACCTTAGTTTTTTCCTAAATCCTAATAGGTATAGGAAAGATTACTGGGATTGGCTAATCATGAAAGTAGAGGCAAGAATTTCCTTTTGGATGAACAGACTATTGTCTAGAGGTGGAAGATTTATTCTTATAAAGTTGGTCTTGGAAAGCTTACCAATATATTGGAATTCTATTATGGCCATACCAAGAGGGTTATGGATAAAATTATAAGATTAAGTTTTAAATATCTCTGGTCTGAAGGACCCCCCTTGGTCAAGTGGACATACATCATAGCCCCCAAGGAAATGGGAGGCTGGGGATTGAAAAAATTACGCCTTTTCACTCGGGCATTAGTAGGTAAAAGCCTCTGGCGTCTCACTCAAAAAAATTGTCTTTGGGCACGTGTAATGTGTTCCAAATATATGTATTCTCTTTCCATTGTAGACTCGTTGAGAACCCCTACGAAATCCTCTAAGGGATCTTTAGTCTGGAAGGAAATGGAGGCATTCCCACTGTTTGGTAACTTTACGGTTTGGAAGATTAGACACGAGAGGAAAGTGAGACTAGGAGAAGATCCTTGGTTAGGGGCGGGGAACCTATACAAATTGTTAGAACCTATGTTACTACATTTAAGGGAAGCTTAAATATTATCCTTAGCTGATGCCTGTATAGGCTTCCCTTAGCCCAGAGGTAGATTTGGGTGGGAAAATGTGGAACTGGTGCAAATCCCAGCGAATCTAGCAGAAGAATGGGATTTGTTTCTCAACATTCTATGTGAAAATTTAATCAACCTAAACCAAGTCACGAAGGACACTCTATGTTGGTCCCTCAATCCCAAAGGAGGCAAATTTACAAAAAAGCTCGAATATAAAGTGGGATTTGGGTATAGAGTATATGCCCCTCTATCTGCTGGTGAAATCCTTTTTGGAAGACCAAAGCTCCTCTACCTTGTAAGTTAGCGCTTTGGCTCACCTTGAAAAAAAAAACTTCTTACCTGGGATAAAGGAACCAAAAGAGGGTGGATTGGACCCAATTAATGTCCATTATGTAAAGTCAAGGAAGAAACAATTTCTCATCTATTTGTTTCATGCTCTTATGTGGGAACTATCTATGGTATAATAAAGGACAAGCTCGGAGCCATGTCTTTTTGGAAGGATGACAACCTCGAGGATAGTGTCAAAAACTGGTATATGGACAAGACAATATCCTCCTACTCATGTCTACCTAGTATTTTGGTTAACAACTTAAGGTGGGCACGTAACACAACAATTTTCAAGGATTCTCTGGTTCCTCTAGAAGTTACATATTTTGGTTAACAAATTAAGGTGGGCACGTAACACAACAATTTTCAAGGATTCTCTGGTTCCTCTAGAAGTTACAGCTGCATTCACTTTAAGCCAGGTTGTGGAGTACAAAGAAGAGCCCAAGGAACAAAAGCAAAGATGCCCAGTAATGCCTGAGTTGGACCTTGGCACCCAATGGGTTTTTTTTCACAGGGCTTCTAAAGGATATCCTCCTAAGTGTGGGGTGAGAGTGGTTCTCTTCTTCAATCAATCCCACTATATACATATCAAGTATTCCCTAGGAAGTGAAACCAACAATAGGGCAGAATTCATCGCTCTTTGGACTTTTTTGAATGTGGAAAAGGAGAAAGACCTTCACAAACTTCAAGTGATGGGAGATTCCAAGTTTGTAATTGAATGGGCTCAGGGCAGAGTCAATATACAAAATATTAACTTGTCAAATATTTTAAGGGACATCAGGCTCACCCTTCAAGATTTTGAATGGTTGTCCTTTCACCACATCTTGATGGAGCTAAAATCCAAAGCTGATGAATTGTCTAAGGAAGCTCTGGGGCTTCATAGTGGAACTTATGCTTTTTATGAGTATAAGGAAGGAGTGGTAATAGAAGCGACAGAGGTTCGCTTCTAAAAATATCATTATGTTGTTAGTATGTTTACGGAGGAAGTAAAGGGGTTTGGAAAGTGTAAAGCGACTATAAAGAACTTTGCATAGAATGTAAATGGATGTAGAAGGTTTTTCTCAGTTTTGAGATAGGGTAAGTAAGACAATGGAATTGGTCAAACAAGTTACAGTTTTAAATGGAGGCCTGTAAAAGCTATATGAATGAATGCATCCTTGGTCAGAAAAGTTACAGTTTTGAATGGAGACTTGTAAAGGCCATATGAATAAATATATCATGTTGTATTCAACTTGAATATAATAGTTTTTTTCCAAAAAAAAAAAAAAAATTAAATTTGAATTGCTTTTTAAATTCAAAATTTAAAGAAGATTTAATAAAGATGATGTATATATAACTAAATTTGCATTGTTTCAAATCCAACAAAGATCCAACAACAACATACACATGGTTTCATAGAATATTTAATACTCCACAAATAATCAATACACATAAAACATGGTAGCTGCGAAGCAACAAGTCCCTGCTAAGAAGGCAGAAATATCACTTTCGCAACAAGTCCCTGCTAAGAAGGCAGAAATATCACTTTCCTAAAGTCAGGGACTTGCTGCTCCAATATTCGTAGACAAGTCTCCAAATCCGAGTGTTACTGCTATGATATTCGTAGACAAGTCTTCGATATTTATTATGATAGAAACAAAAGTTCTAATAGTCTTTCAAAAAGAATTTCCATTGATGTTTTTGTTACTTGCATTATCAAAATACTATTTCTTAAAGTCTCGCCATGATGGAATATATGATTTCCCAAGACTATACTTCTTAGATATGTGCATAACATCCGGTTTCCTGTCTCCATGTTCTAATTGAGTGAAAGGAAAACCATAAGGGTCATACTAAATGTTTGTGTTCCTTCAGAATACAAAATTTAGTTGGCCTTTCATGGCCATTTGGTAGAGATAATAGACTGAATTTACAAAGGCCGTGTCGCCAAATTGCATAGAGCCATTGTATGAGCACGAAAGTTTGCCCCTTTAAGAATTCGCTGAAGCTCATTTTCTTTCACTTGTTCATAGTTGCCTCAATTAGTTCTGCCTCCTCCAAGCCAAAATATTGATGGAACCTTATAGTTTCCTCAATTAGTTCTGCCTCCTCCAATCCAAAATATTGATGCAACCTTACAGCTCGACTTTCAGTCTGATGCTTTGAGTTATTCATAGAACATTAATTTGATGAGGGTTGTCTGCAAGAAGCAGAATTTCCTCACGAGGCCTTTCCTGCCTTCGTTTTACATAGCAATATTGTATTCGCTTTTAATTTAAAGATGACTAGCTCTCCATAGGTCTGAGTATCTATGTCGTTTAAAAGTTGTGAAGGGAACATTTTCAAGTGAGGCGTGCCCATCTCACTGTTTTCAGTCTTTCCTCCATCTGTCATACCAAGATTTTGCATGGGAAGTATTTTCAGTCTTTCCTCCATCTGTCATACCAAGATTTTGCATGGGAAGTATTTCCTCCATCTGTCATACCAAGATTTTGCATGGGAAGTACGTGGCTGACTGGCTCTGACTTTATCGCTGCATTTGGTTTAGATTATAGCAACAAAATGTCTTGATTATTATCAGAAATTGATTGCAAACGGTTCTAGTATTTTTTGGTTTCCACAGAGTCATGATTTCCCATGCAATAGAGCACAAGTTCTGGCAGCAAGCATTTTGATTTTGAGCTGGTCAAGCTCAAGGCTCAAACCTAATTCCATGCTTATTAGCTACCCACATTCTAACTGTGGCTTGGGAGGAACACACCGTCCACTTCTGGTTACTTGGGGAACTAGGGTTTCAACCACGCAGGCAGCTTGCTTTATGCCACTATATTTTACTCGAGTCAATTCTCTATTTTATGGACTCGGTGAAGAGGCAACAACCTTATTTCTGATATTTGTATAAATTTTTGCAACTGTATTGTATTAAAAAGGTGAAACAGAGTTTGCACAACTGTATAATGTTTCTTTTTTTAAATTTGTGGTTAAAAACCACACTTCCAATCTCTCTCATTTTCAACAACCATGCATATTGACTGTAATTTTGGAAGAAGAATATATCATACAATAGAAAAAAGCACCATTCATCTCAGAAGATGGAGAGCTTCCACAGGTGTGGTTAAGGAACCGTTCTCTACATCCGAAACAAGCAAAAAGAAAAAAGAGTGATAATTTTACTGTTGTTGGTGGGGGAGTAAGCTTCGTGTTTCAGGCGTGCGCGAGGGGGTCTGGTTTCGGAGTGGTTTCGGAGTGAAGTGGGGAGTGACGTTGAGGTGTGAGATATGGACAACCATGACTACTATTACCCGTAAACACCAGGGCCTTGAGACACTCGACCAATCAGGTCAGGTATCTGCAGGGGTCATCCCTGGGAGGTCTTTGCTCGAAGGTCTTTGCCGAGAGTCGATAGCCAGTGGGCATAGCTAATATCCCCCATCTTCATTTCTAGTCATAGCTAAAAGCTGCTCATCAACAGAAGGGAATTGAAATGTGAAAAACTCTTGATTTCCAACCAGATAGTTGCAATGCGAATCAACCCCTTCCATGTTCGTTCCAGAGCTCTCTCTATGGAGACAATTTGAAGAAGCTTGTACACTTAACCCTCGGCGGCGGCATGAACATTTCTCATTTACATAGAAGGATATTACTATGATTTCAACAGAACTTGGCAATTTGCTGATCTCTTCAAAGACTTTCTAGTGGACCAAATTGTCTGGGATGAAAGGCTGGCGGGCGAAGCTTGGACTCTTCAATCCCGGAAAGATGGGGCTAAAGAGGCGCGTCAGCCATCATATTTTTCCCTCTGGTATTGAAGCCAAGCGTCTTTGCCTCACTCTTGCAGGCACATGTCTTTGCCTCGCTCTTGCAGGCGTGCACCAGAGGCGAGCATAAGGTCAGAAATGAAAAGTTCATAGAAGTCCTTTTTCAAAGAAATCTTTGCCTCGCTCTTGCAGGCGTGCGTCTTTGTCTCGCTCTTGCAGCCGTGCACCAGAGGCATTGCCTCGTTCTTGCAGGTGTGCCCTCACTCTTGCAGGCGTTCTTGCACCCCTCACTCTTGCAGGCGTTCTTGCACCAGAGGCACGCGAGCGTGCACCAGAGGCGAGCAGAAGGTAAGAAATGAAAATTTGATGGTAGGCGTGTGTCTTTGCCTCGATCTTGCAAGCGTGCACCAGAGGCAAGCAAATGGTAAGAAATGAAAAGTTAATAGAAGGCCTTCTTTCCATGCTCATGATGGGGAATGAGAAATGCATGCAAGTGACCAAGTGTGGGGCATGCAAGTGACCAAGTGTCCCTGTGAGACATCAACACCAAAGCCACGTCCAGACATTGCAGGGCATAGAAAGACATTTAATGTTTGGGAAATAATGTTAAGTTGAAACTTAGCATTAATTCACCTTGTTAGTTGTATATGGACTTTATTTGTTTCAAATCATCAATGCCTTTTGTTTCAAATCCTCAGTGCCTTATGTTTGAGAAGCCTCTTGCCTCGATATGAGGTCAAATAAAAGGTTAAAGATACAAATTTAGATAAACTAACAAAATACCATTTAAAAAATGCAGAAATAACCCAAAACTTTATGTTAAAACATGAAGTGCATGAATAATGGAAATGCAAAAAAACTTTTACTAATAGTCCCCATGCCCATGCCCGAAGGGCAGGGACTAATAAGTGTTGTGTTGCATGTTAGAGTAGTCTGTGTAAGGCAAGTTTTAAAATGGAGAAGGTTGCCAAAACTTTATGTTAAAACATGAAGTGCATGAATAATGGAAATGCAAAAAAACTTTTACTAATAGTCCCCATGCCCATGCCCGAAGGGCAGGGACTAATAAGTGTTGTGTTGCATGTTAGAGTAGTCTGTGTAAGGCAAGTTTTAAAATGGAGAAGGTTGCCAAAACAAATAAACATATGATAGGTAGGTAGGTATTGACTGAAACCATCAAGATAGCATTAGTTTTTCTTTTTCAAATTAATAATTTTCTACTTGGTAAATGAAGACCAAAACTAAAGGGTAGAGATGTAAACTCAAATCTCATCCAAAATTTGTTGAAAATGTAATGGGCGATAGTTTCACTTATGATAAAACTTTGCTTTCACCTTAAAATTTAGAAAAATCTAAAAAATATCTAATTTAATATCAACTTAATGATAAATTATTATTTTTTTTTTAGGAAATTGGTTTTAAATCTCATATATTATTATTATTAGATTTATTTTATTAAAAAAATTTAAAATTTTAATTAAAAATAGATAAATTTAATTTTTTTTTTTTAAATTAATAAAAATTATGCTAATTTTAATTTTTTTTATAAAAATTTTAACATTTTAAAAATATCTAAATTATTGAACATTTCACAATAAAAAATATTATATCTAGATTATTCAACATTTAAAAATAAATGAATTATATTTGGTCATATATTACCATTGAAGATTTATTTTATTAAAAGATTTTAAAATTTTAATTAAAAATAGATAAATTTAATTTAAAAAAAAAAAATTAATAAAAATTATGCTAATTTTTATTTTTTTTATAAAAAATTTAACCATTTTAAAAATATCTAAATTATTGAACATTTAACGATAAAAAAAATTATATCTAGATTATTCAACATTTAAAAATAAATGAATTATACAAAATATTATCTAACTGAAATAAACAAAAGTTTAAAAAAAATTAAATTTATAAGTTCATTTTTGTTTTTATTAACTATATATATTTGGTCATATATTACCATTGAAATCTGGTTAGATCAACTGAAAACAGATACATATTTCGGGTGAAAAAATAACATTACTAAAGCCAAGAACACAAATCCTTCACTAATAAAACCCTATGATAAAATATGATTTCCTTCTTGACCGAATTTAATTAAAAATGTGATCTGAGTGGTAAGTAGTATTTTTATTAAACTTGATGAGAATCAGGGTGCCTCGGATTTGGCGCCTAGATTTATGCATGAGCTGAGTGGTAAGTAGTATTTATTAATCTTGATTTTAAGTTTAGTGATAAATCTTAGTTCGTTAATTAATTATGTAATTAATTTTACAAGAAGATAAGTTATGATAAAATTTTAAATATGTTAATGGAATTGAAAAAAAAAATTTATTATATTAAAAAATATATATTAATTTTTTATGTTTTTTATTTTTTTGGTTAGTTATATATATCAAAAATTAAAAAAATATTATAATTATATATAAATAAAAATATGATAAATATAATTTTATTTTAACAATAATATATATTTGGTTAAGAACATGTGTTTCATCTTAAGAGGTTACAGGTTCAAATCTAAAAGGGGGTAGGGTATGTATATCTTCGTAGACTATACCAGTCAAATCGTTGATCAAAGAGGGATCCCTTGTCCAACAAACAAGGGGGTCTCATACACCAATTTGGTGTTATTATTATTATTATATTAAGTTTTAAGTATTATTTAACTGAGTAAAATTACATTCAACTTAAATCTATTTTAAATAATTAAAAAAACTACACCTAAAATGTTTTATCCAACTCAAACTAGATAACTCTTAGATCTTTAATTAAAATAAATTTACATTAATATTATTATTATGTACCATAAACCACATATGATATCACATTTAATATTATTATGTACCCTAATCCACACATGATATCACATTTATATAATATACTATTTATTTGTTTGGTTGCATCTACATCTATTATTATAATGACTCAAATTTAAATCTTCGTAAATAAATTATATATATATATATATATATATATATATATATATATATATATATATATATATATATATATAT
>ML781795.1:19596-62728 GCA_009831015.1 Picea engelmannii
ACATTTGTTGAAGATTAAGTAATATATTTCCAAGTGTACATATCATTTGCATAGCATCAATATGACTTTTTTCATGTTCTCCGCATATTCTTCTGAATTCACTTGTCATAGATTTTTCAACCTTTGTCATGTACGAGGTACAATATGATGTTGCAACATATTCATTGAGGACATATTGTGCATCTATATTTGCATTCCACATAATTGACATGTCCTTGGAGAAATCGTTGTTCCAAATATGTGAAAATTTTCGTTTAAGAAAAAATGTTGGTTGTTTAAGTGTAGATTATATCACTTGGATGTACTCATCTTCTGTTAGATTTAGTTCTACCAAGAATTCTTTGAAGCTAATTAACTCATCGAAGTCTCATTGTTCTAGAAATGCGAACACATATTTATATTTCTCAATGAGAACATTATCCTCTAAACTAATTGGTTCTATGATTCTTGTTGTTCTCATTGGCGGCACAGGGAGGTTGTATCTGCAATGTGATTTTTTTCGTTTTTTACAACTTCTTGTATGGTAATGGCTATGAACTTTGACAAGTTTTGGATCCAAATGATCTTTGTTGCATGTTATGTATTTGTCCAGAAATTGCTCGATTTGTAATGTGTTGTCATTTCCATAGACTGATGCACCCTCTATCCATAACAGTGTGTGGTCATGCTCACTTCCTCTATTTTGGAACTCAGTCACAAAATAGCAGTCCAATATTTTTCTGAAGAACATTTCATCATGACATATCAATTTCCTCAAAGCATTTCTTTTATGTCTATAGTAACGAGTACATGTCACTGCGTCTTTTCTTATGAGGTAGTCAATGTCATCATTTTGCAATGTATCAGGTTGTTTTTTCCTTTTCCCGTTCCTGTATAATGCAAACACCATAGTCATCAACGGATCCCAGTGATGATCTGCACTTGTAAATGTGATGAAAAACGTTTGGGGTTCCAATTGTTGGATCATTGTACATATGGTTTTCTTGTTTTGTTGCAAGTAGTTAGGAGAGATGCGAATGTTTTTAAAATCTATGTATCCAATATCAGATTTTAGGATTTTTTCTAGGTTTTCTTTGTACTTGACATCTTTGGCCAATAACTTTCTTCAGTGTAGGTGGCCTTTTCATATTCGCACCCACATGAAAGAGAGCACTTTCTCAATTATTATGCGCATTGCTTTGAAAAACAAATTTGTTATGTGAAAGGAGAAATCACCGCTTGAATGTAGCAGTTCCCGTCCAACTATTTTTTGGTAGCTGAATCGTTCCGTGATGTCACTGGCATGTGGATATCCATAGAAAAGTTTTGGGAAGTTAATTTCCTCAGCAAATTTTTCCTTGAATATTCCAAGCGGATGTCGCCCTTCAGTAGGTGCAATTTTGACAATCTTATCTTGCAAGTCATGAATGCGTTGTGAGTCAGTGAATCCATGTATCAATGTTTCAACAAGTCTTTCATTCTCTGATTTATCGCTTGTATCAAATTCACTAGTAGTGTCAAAATTTTGTGCAGAGTTATCATTTCCTTGTTCAAGAACATGGTTCCAATTATCATTTATACAAATGTTTTGTGCTTTGTACAGGGTCCTGGAATATAATTCTTTTAATGATTTCATGACAATGTGCACACACACTCTACCTGTCTGGTATGCATTTTTGTATTACAAACTTCTTTTGAGAGCTACAACAATTGTCATTGTCTTGCTCATGGATTGTGGTAGGGATTTTTGCACAACATCTAGTTGGATAGGCACATTAATAATTGATTTTGTTAATCCCATTTGGGGTCGTTTATAACCCTAGGGTCTTATTTGTGCAAATGCAATTCGCAGAGACACAAGTCTCTCTTCAAGTTCTGTAAGTGTACTTACATCTGGTAGTTGTGTGTTACATCTTATTTGGTTGGGTGTTGCAAAGTGTGGCAATTTTCTATTTTCAAGTGATCCTTTGCATGGAAGACAAATATTGCTAGTGGAAAATGTTCTATCATTTAGTGTCAATATGAGGTATTCTTTTTTGTAGTCAGGGGTGAAATACCTAGTGTTTTTTGCAAAATTCAATTCCTCACAAATCACACATGCAATGGAAGGAGTTTCTTTAATTTGTTTCATATAGATATGTTTTGCATCTCTCTTTCCTAGACAAGGATGTGTAGTACGTGTTTGCTAGTTTTCAATGCTAGCAATTCATGGTGTTGCCTCTAGACTACGATATGTGATTTTTCCTTCTCAGTCAGTATCATGACCATTGTGGAATATGTAGTTGCACCTGTTTCTCTCAGGTATCTGCTTTTTCAACATGTGGTAGGTTAACTTATGGTTGCCACTTGAAACTAGTTTCACTTGTTGATGTTGAAGGTGAAATCGACATTTGTTACAAGCATTTCCTCCTCACCATCTCGATGGTGTAAATGGTGATGTTCTTTGTCATTTGACATGTGATGTTTGTGTTCAGCAGGAAGTGTGAAAATGTGATCGTGTTGTGCACACACATTTTTTTTCCAGTTGTGATATGTGAGTTTGTGTTTCTTGGTCAAGCTCCCTTTCATCTCATGATGATTGGTTGTACAAATCATAGGTTTAGAAGGAAGTGTACCAATGTATTTATTTATTTCACGTATGACCTTTTTCAATTTGTGATAAGTCAATCTATGTTTTTTGTTTAAGCTTTGTATGACCTGATGAAAATTGGGATGAGTTTCATCCTGATTAGACAATATGCAACACTTATGCAGATTCAATGCAGTTTGGGTGGCATGGACAATGGATCTTGAACTGTAAGTATTTCTCATCAAAGGTTGATAATGGATGTGTGGTGTATCTGTTTTTGACGATATGATGTCAATTGTTCAATCGTAGTTTGAATCAATAGAGTAGGAATGGGAAGTACCATCTGATAAGGTTGACCAGACCTGGATATTTACTCTGAATATGATAGATATCCATTATAAACAAAATGTGCCACCCCCTATATTTCCTTTCTCATATGGAATTTCCATGTTTACAAGGTATTGTTTCCAACTTCCAATTGTCAGCATACTTTCTATGAGATATGGTAAAAGGTGTTGATGCAAGCAGTTAAATGCCTGTTGATTGCAACCTATAATTGCATTGCAAAAAGATTGCACAGTGTAAAGGTGCAGTGAGTGAACATCAAACTTTATTTCTATCAAATAAAAAATTGCATTGAACAGACTATATCCACAAGTAGATGTAATAGTTGTTGTTATGTGCGATCCATGGGAGTGTATATGATGCATAATTCATTTCCAATGTGATTGAAGGTCTTTGCAGATGAGGGACAAGTAAATATCAGGTCCTCCAAGATTGCATATGGACATTTTGTTTTATAGAGTAGTGGTTCATAATGACCACTTAGAGGATTGACATCATGGAACAAGATGCAATATGGATCTCTAGATGCAGTTGTGTTGAATAATAGATATCTTGTTTTTATTGTTAATGACCAAATTAGAATTGATATATTCAGCCACTTGGCCAGCCACCATATACAAAATGTATCTCCCCAAAGTCCTCTCTCATGTGGAGGAAGAGTTGCAAATGCAAACAACCGCATCTTTGAAAAATGCATACTGACATCATGTATTCCATGCAATTGGAAAAGAAAATCATATGCCAATTCGTATTGATACAACTCTAATGCCTCAACATTGCCATTTTCTAAATAGGAAAGAAATGATCTATCAATCCATTGCACAGTTGGGTCGAGAAATAACGTAAATGCAATAGAACTTGAAATGCATCAAAGAGACAATGTCCAACAGTATACAAGAATGCATCTAATCTAAAAAGGCCATTGTTATGCAATACCTAGTCGATGTTGTCATGTACAATGGAGTCTGTATCTATTTGATAGCACTCAACATCTATTACTTGATTCATCTTTTAAGTTTTGATTTTCAAGATGTTTCTTAGCTATGTTTACATAATATACAAATAGCAAAAAAAATGATAACTATAAGTTTGAAATTGCATGTACCAATTCGGCTATGTATCCTTCAATCTTTTTTGTTTCAAATTCAATGCTCTGTGGTTTCTATAGCATATGAAAAACAAACAAAGCTATAGTGAGTGCTTAACCATATAGAAGAGATAATGCAAATTAAGCAACACTATAAATTTTCTCAGTACAAAGACTAAGTATTTGAGACATATAATTTTTGAACTTATTTTAGTTGTGCATCTTATAAGCGTTTCTATAGCCAATGAATATAGCTTTACAATCCTATTCATCTTTTAATTTCATCCCCACTCTTCACAAATCAACACCAAACAAATATGAAAAGACTTTTTGATGTCTCCCACTTAGAAAACTCACATAGATGGTTTGTGGGATAAACAAAAGCGGAAGAATTAGGCATTATGGACTTTTACCACAGGAACAGAACCAACACATAGAACAACTTATTAAGGTTTCAATTATTTTACAAGATGAAGAAGATATTCTAAGATGTTTCAATTATCTTACAAGATGAAGAATATATTCTAAAATTGGGCACTGGGAAACTCACCCTTAGACAGATCAGTGAACTATCCATTCAGGTTACAAAGAATCATTTCCACAAGATGAGGTCCAGATGTGAAAATGGTGATGGAATATAATTTGGAATACCAAAAGCCCAACATAAAACTAACAACTATATGGGGTTTTTCCTCAAAGAATAAAATCTTTCCCTGTCATAACATCCATTGTATATAGCTTTACAATCCTACTCATCATTTAATTTCATCCCCACTCCTCACAAATCAACACCAAACAGATCTGAAACCACTTGTTGATGTCTCCCACTTAGAAAACTCACATAGATGGTCTGTGGGATAAACAAAAGTGGAAGAATTAGGCATTCTGGACTTTTACCATAGGAACAGAACCAACACATAGCATAACTTCTTAAGGTTTCAATTATCTTACAAGATGAAGAATATACTCTAAGATATTTCAATTATCTTACAAGATGAAGAATATATTCTAAAATTGGGCACTGGGAAACTCATCTTGAGACAGATCGGTGAACTTTCCATTCAAGTTGTAAAGAATCATTCCATAAGATAAGGCCCTGAATAAAATATTTCCCTGTCATAACTTGCAAAGAAGGGATGGAAAGGTCCTTGTAGATACTTGCTCCACAATGAAAACTATGAATTCATTTGTCAAATCCCTTTGCATTTCCATTTTCCAAAGAGCTACGGTATGATGTCCAGGACATGAAAGTGGGCATATGTGATTGGAAGGGGACATCCTGAAAAATGCACTAAACGTATGGTTTCAGGAACAAAAAGATGAGGAGAACATCCCATTTCCTTTTTTGTATGTCAGTATGGTTGTCACAGAGGTGGGTTTTGTATTTAGCATTAACATGCAAAGGTGATAAGCTTTCTTGTTCAACACTTTTTGGGGATATAAATACATTCATGTTTCTTTGATCCCACTAATCACATATAAGGATGTTTGGTAAGAGCATTTTCACTCATGTATTATATCTAGTTTTTTTATTTTTTTATTTTGATTTTCAACACTTCCTAGTATTGAAAATTCTAAGCTACAAAATGAAAATAGTAAACATCAAACAACAAATAGGAATGAAACCATGGTACTGAAACTTACTTGTGAATGGGGAACAAAATAAGCGTAGTTCCAATTGCGGGTGCATAATCTCAACCCTGCAAACTGCAACAACAGGTCCAACTACAGATGTAGAACACCAACCTTGCAAAGTTGAAGCAAACAAGGGTGCAAGATTTCAACCCTACAAAGTGCAAGAACGGGTCGAATTGTCGGTGAAGGACTTCAAAATTGCAAAGTTGAAGCAAAAAAGAGCAAAAATCAAACAACAAACTAGTGAGAAAGCACCAAGAGGTCCAACTGCAGCTGCAGGACCTCAACTTTGCAAAGTTAAAGAAAACAACAATAAGCAACATCCAACGAACCAACGAGCAAGAAACAACCAATGAACCAGTAATGTCGGTGGAGAACAATATTGCCCAAATTCACTGCAGACAAGATTGTATCCAAAAATCAGAGGGAAATGTATTATGGCAGGCATGTTAAGTAAACATTTAAGGTTGCCAGGCCTTTTAAGTAAACATTTAAGGATGTCAGGATTTTTTAAGGGCCTCTCTCTATGTAAACATTTAAAAAAGAATATAGTGTGTCGAGCCTCTTTACGTACTTAATAATAATAATGCATGTTTAAGTACTTAATAAAAATTAAAATAATAAAAATGAGTGTCAATGCTCAAAACTTTGGATATCTAAACATTTAAATAAAAATAATAAAAATTCAAAGAGACTGTACATGATCAAAACTTTGCATATGTTAACATTTAAAACACTGGGAATAGAAAAGTTGGCAATAAGACTTTGAATCTATTCTTCAATGAGATCATGAAATATAAGGTTTTTTGTATTATATAAAAAATAATCTTTTTAGTTCTCTAGTTCGAACAATAGAGATTATGCAAAAAATTATAGTCAAAGGACAAACTAATATGAAGTCAATGAATTATCAATCGCTATAGTCCTTCTATGCATTCGATAGGGACTAACAAGTTCGAATTCAGATTTGAATTTGATTGGATACGAAAAAATTCGAAAGTATACATATTACACATTCTAAAAACATATTATTTTTCAAAATTTCGAAAAATTCCAACGTATTTAGAATTTTTGCATTTATACACGTTCACAAACGTACAGGGCCATTGAATGTGCTACTTAATTTTTTATGACACAGTATTAAAACCCATAGTTTTCATTATATACACTCATATTTTTCTACTTCTGATATTGATATTGGTGCGGCCACCAATATGTACACCTTTTATTAAGAGCCAACACCAGTTAATACTATCTCTGTTGGTTGAATTTGGCACTTGACCCACTAGCAAGTGAGCCTGAACCATCTGAACCATGCCAACAAACCATGAGAGGAATGTCACAAGGCCATGAGCCCTAGATAAAAAGAAAACTAAGGATGAACATTCTTGTTAAGACATCGCCATTATTGTAGGAGCCACAAGAACCCAAGTTTTCTAGTGATCAAATTATCACATTTTTTTTTAACATTCCGTTACTAATTTGAATTCACGTATTAATCTACTAAATGAACAGTATCACCGAATTTTCAGTTTCTTCGGGTCGATTCGACTAGATTTGTTAACTATGACGTAAACCATAAATAGAGGCAGAATGTAACTGGAAATGGCGATAATAATCATAACAACCTAGAAGAGCATTAAATGTCACATGGGATTATGTATATGATGTTGGAATTGAATGAAATATACATTCTAGTACTTCAAATACAACTACTTGTACATAAATTTTACATAATCATTCAAAACCACTCTACAATAAAACATTCGATATCATATAAAATTTTGTATACATAATTAAATTTGAATTGCTTTAAATTTACTCTACAATAAAACATTCAATACCATATAAAATTGTGTATACATAATTAAATTTCAATTGCTTTAAATTCCAAATTTAAAGAAGATATGAAACATTCAATATCACATAAAATTGTGTATATATAATTAAATTTAAAATATAAAAAAACATTATGCTTCAGGGTATGTGGTTCTAAGGTTCGGGGTTTTTCTTAGGCCATGTGACTGTGTGCGACTCTCTCTATCTCCCTTTCCCCTTTGTCGTCCATCTTCTCCCTCCCGTTTTTTGGTCCTTGTCCTGTCCCCTCGTGCATACCCCCTTCTCGTGTGGATATTCGTTGTTCTAGTCATGTTCCCACCTTAGATGGAGAGCCCAACCCCCAAGGATCAGGACGAGCTAGACTACAAGGCAAGCTCAGGATCTAGATGAGCCTTCGTGCCTCATATAGAGTTTGTGTCTGTGTGAGTTCAGCCACTTCGACAGTGTCAGGATGAATTCAGTCAGCACGACCTCGGCCAACCCCTGGGTCCTCAGTCTCATAGATTTATTGTGTCACCCTTTCCTCTACTGCTGAATGGTCTTCACTCTGGTGAGGTTCTCCCTTCGCCTTACTCCAACCCTGGCTCCAAAAAACCTTTACCTTCTCCAATTCAAGGATCATCTGTTCTAGTTAATGCAACAACTCCACCAGCTGCAAACGGGTGGAAGAGTAGGGATAGGAAATGATTTAAAAGGAAAAAATTGGAGTGGTTAAAATGGTAGTATGGGTAAGATTTAGCAGTCTCTGAGGTAGTGCGTTTTGACTTAAATTTGTTGGTGGGAAGGTTTAATGACAAGACAACAGGTGAAAAATCCCTACATGAGTGGATGGAGAGGGAATGGTTACCCCTTTTGGGGTATATTCTAGAGACTCACATTTTACCAAAATGATGGATTTTTTTTTACTACTGTCAAGGGAAGATTGTAAGGAACTTCTAAATAGAAACTAGTCTTGGGGCCTGGAGGGTTTAAGCCTTAAGTTTTGGAGTGTGGATTTTAACCCAGCACGTGAACCCATTGCAAGGATGAAGGTCCGGGCCATTCTTCCTAGACTCCTGTTAGCTTTCTGGTCGAGGGCTTCTTTGGGGTTCATTGGAAACAAAATAGGGACCTTTTTCGGGCTCGAACCGAATTGGTACTCTAAGAAGGATCATAGATGGGCGTGGATTCAATTCAAAGTGGATGTCTGAAAGGTCTGATTGGTAGACTGGAACTTGTAATGGGTGAAAAAAATTGGCACCAGAAAGTGGACTATTGGAAGCTCCCTTTCTCGTGCCATAGTTTCCAAAAAAATGGCCACTTAAGAGCGCAATGTCTAAACATGGCTCTATCGGTTAATTCGCCTTTCAAGGTTTGGAGGCCAAAAAATTTGGAGGGACGTCATATGCATGTGGAGGTATCGTCGGTTGAAGGACTCATGGCCACGATTAAGATGAAATCAGACGATGTTCAAGGTTTCTAGAAGGAAGAGCCTCGAACAGAGCCTGGGTTGTCTTCCCCAACTCCTACGAGCGAAGGTAAAATGTTTTCTATGGAACTTGTTAGTTGTACTTCTCCTTTATTTTTTAATGGAAGTGTTATTTATCTCCCTCCCTATCACCCCTCCTCACCTTCCTCTTGTCCCTCTCCCTCACCTCAAAGTCTCTTCAAAACAACCTAGCCTATACTAAGGACCCTCTTCTTCGATTGTCTCCCCTTCACAGGATTTCCCCCCCTTCCCATTTTAGTTCCTTTCCCTTCTATCCCATGTTCCTTGGCCTCTTAAGGTCAGGCCCCCCTTCCCGATCTCCCCTCCCCCCTTCCCCTCTATTCTACATAGGGAAATGGGTAGCCCTTCGTTCCAAGACCCGTACCTTTGGGTCGTCTCCTTCGAAGGGAGTTTTATCCCCAGAACCTCCCCTTCCCTCCCAGAAAAGAAGAAAATATAATCTTTCCAAGGCTTAGGAGAGAGTAGCTGTGAAAATTCGCAAAGGCACTCAAATGACCATTACTATGGCCCTTAAAGCAGGGAAATACCTTCTCCCTCCTCCCAAATTATTTTCCTTTCCTTTAAGTGTCGAGGGGTCGGGGGGGATCCTAAAAATCTAGTCCTTCATTGGCTCATTATGAGTTTCAGACCTAATGTTTTATTCGTACAAGAAACAATGTGTTATGGAGCTTCTGCAGAGAAGTTGTTAAGATTGTGCTTGAAGAATTGGAATTTCGCTTCGGTTGATTTGAATGGAATGTTAGGAGGACTCCTTCTGGGGTGGATCCTAGACTTCCAAGCTCTTTCTTCTATGATATTTCGGTCGACCATCTCTATAACTCTTCAACACAAATATTCCCCTTTGATTTTTATAGCAATAAACATGTACAGTCTGTATTCTGATCAACCCTCGTTCTGGGAAGCCTTGGCTTCTGCAGACTTCTTAAAAGATCAACTAGTAATTCTTGGAGGTGATATGAATTTCACCCTATCCCTTCGAGAGGTGTCAGGGCCTCATCCCAGAAGGGACCAACAGAGTAATTTCTTTCGATCCTTCTTGGAAACACACAAGTTGGTAGATTTCAAGCCAACAAAACTTGTTCCAACCTGGAGAAACCTCAAGATGGGGGAAGGAGCAGTTGCTAAAAGATTGGACTGATTTCTAGTATCGAAAGCCTTCTTGGATCTAGGGTTATGATTTAAATATGTGGTAGAAGAAGGCAGAATCTCTGACCATAGGCCAGTTTCTTTGGCATGGAAATTTGGTTCCAAGGCACCATTGGTCCCACTCAAATTCAGTCAGGTTTGGCTCGAGGAGGAATATTTTAAGAAACTGGTCTTAGAAAAATGGGCCAAACTTTCTTCGAAGAATCCAACCTCTATGATGGAGAAAATGGTAGCAACCAAAAAAAAGTGAAGGAGGCCATAAAACAGTGGTTGCCCATCTAGAGAGCTCGGAAATTTAGGTGCATAATAGAGATTGAAGAAAAATTTGACCTCTTAAGGAGTAGAATCAACAACAACAGTATGAATCAATATTTCCTGGCGGAACTGAAAGAATTAGAAGAAATAAGGAATGCCTAGCTCAAGATCAAGGAGATGGAATGGCATCAGAAAAGTACAGAATTGTGGATACAAGCAGGCGACAAAAACACATAATTCTTTCGTCAGTATGTTAACTATTGCAGAAGCATAAATTCTATTTGGACTGTTCAAAATGAAGAAGGCTATATCGTGAGTTATTACAAGGAGAAGGTCGAAGTCGGGGCTAGTTACTTTGAAAAATTGTTATTTGAACCAACCGGGCACCCCATTCAGGATACTCTCGAGGTGGTAACCAAGATACCTTCTCTTTTTGTTGAAGAAATGAATAGATCACTTAATGCAGTTGTTACAGAAGAATAATTACATTCACCTTTAAATTCAATGCAAAATGGGAAAAGCCCTGGTCCTAATGGGTTGACGGTGGAGTTTTATAAGGCCTTTTTTGACTTCGTCAAGGACGATCTTCTCGTAGTGGTAAGAGAATAAAAAAGAACTGGAAGAATTCATGGTGACCTAAATACAACCTTCTTGATCCTTATCCTTTAAAAACAAGATGCGTCCTCCTTCAATGATTTCAGACCCATTTCTTGTTGCAACGTAATTTATAAATTGATCGCCAAAATCATCGCCATAAGACTGAAACCTATGTTAGGGAAGGTTGTAGCAAAAGAACAATTTATATTTCTTCCTAATAGGAAAATTCACAATGCGGTAGCACTGGCCCAAGAGGTCCTTCACACGACCTAAAAAAAAATCTTAGGGAAGCCATCATGACGCTAGACCTTTCAAAAGCCTACGACAGAGTCAGTTGGGTCTACCTTAGGCTGGCACTACTACGAGTCAGAATTAATGTAAACATGGTAAATTATATTATGGGATGTTTCCAAAATTCCTCCTTTGTAGTCTTGATAAATGGTGCCCCTTCTCGTTTATTCAAAGCTTCCAGAGGGCTTTGTCAAGGATGCTTGTTGTCTCCTTTTCTATTTATACTAGTGGTGGAAGGTCTAAGCAGAATGGTAAAAGAGGCTTGGTCCTCTCACCTTTTGAAGGGATTAAAAGTCTCTGAATATGAGGTAATCTCTCATCTACTCTTTGTAGATGATGTGTTCTGCTGCACCTATGAGTCTAGAAGGGACTTACAAGAATTTAAGAGAATCCTTGATTGATTTTGCAGGGAAATAGGGATGGCCTTCAATTATGAAAAATCGTGTGCTCTACTCCATAGAGTTTCGGAGGAAAATGCTCTAATGATGCAGGACATGCTCCCAATTCCGATAAAAAAATATGGATGAAGGATTCAAATACCTTAGTTTTTTCCTAAATCCTAATAGGTATAGGAAAGATTACTGGGATTGGCTAATCATGAAAGTAGAGGCAAGAATTTCCTTTTGGATGAACAGACTATTGTCTAGAGGTGGAAGATTTATTCTTATAAAGTTGGTCTTGGAAAGCTTACCAATATATTGGAATTCTATTATGGCCATACCAAGAGGGTTATGGATAAAATTATAAGATTAAGTTTTAAATATCTCTGGTCTGAAGGACCCCCCTTGGTCAAGTGGACATACATCATAGCCCCCAAGGAAATGGGAGGCTGGGGATTGAAAAAATTACGCCTTTTCACTCGGGCATTAGTAGGTAAAAGCCTCTGGCGTCTCACTCAAAAAAATTGTCTTTGGGCACGTGTAATGTGTTCCAAATATATGTATTCTCTTTCCATTGTAGACTCGTTGAGAACCCCTACGAAATCCTCTAAGGGATCTTTAGTCTGGAAGGAAATGGAGGCATTCCCACTGTTTGGTAACTTTACGGTTTGGAAGATTAGACACGAGAGGAAAGTGAGACTAGGAGAAGATCCTTGGTTAGGGGCGGGGAACCTATACAAATTGTTAGAACCTATGTTACTACATTTAAGGGAAGCTTAAATATTATCCTTAGCTGATGCCTGTATAGGCTTCCCTTAGCCCAGAGGTAGATTTGGGTGGGAAAATGTGGAACTGGTGCAAATCCCAGCGAATCTAGCAGAAGAATGGGATTTGTTTCTCAACATTCTATGTGAAAATTTAATCAACCTAAACCAAGTCACGAAGGACACTCTATGTTGGTCCCTCAATCCCAAAGGAGGCAAATTTACAAAAAAGCTCGAATATAAAGTGGGATTTGGGTATAGAGTATATGCCCCTCTATCTGCTGGTGAAATCCTTTTTGGAAGACCAAAGCTCCTCTACCTTGTAAGTTAGCGCTTTGGCTCACCTTGAAAAAAAAAACTTCTTACCTGGGATAAAGGAACCAAAAGAGGGTGGATTGGACCCAATTAATGTCCATTATGTAAAGTCAAGGAAGAAACAATTTCTCATCTATTTGTTTCATGCTCTTATGTGGGAACTATCTATGGTATAATAAAGGACAAGCTCGGAGCCATGTCTTTTTGGAAGGATGACAACCTCGAGGATAGTGTCAAAAACTGGTATATGGACAAGACAATATCCTCCTACTCATGTCTACCTAGTATTTTGGTTAACAACTTAAGGTGGGCACGTAACACAACAATTTTCAAGGATTCTCTGGTTCCTCTAGAAGTTACATATTTTGGTTAACAAATTAAGGTGGGCACGTAACACAACAATTTTCAAGGATTCTCTGGTTCCTCTAGAAGTTACAGCTGCATTCACTTTAAGCCAGGTTGTGGAGTACAAAGAAGAGCCCAAGGAACAAAAGCAAAGATGCCCAGTAATGCCTGAGTTGGACCTTGGCACCCAATGGGTTTTTTTTCACAGGGCTTCTAAAGGATATCCTCCTAAGTGTGGGGTGAGAGTGGTTCTCTTCTTCAATCAATCCCACTATATACATATCAAGTATTCCCTAGGAAGTGAAACCAACAATAGGGCAGAATTCATCGCTCTTTGGACTTTTTTGAATGTGGAAAAGGAGAAAGACCTTCACAAACTTCAAGTGATGGGAGATTCCAAGTTTGTAATTGAATGGGCTCAGGGCAGAGTCAATATACAAAATATTAACTTGTCAAATATTTTAAGGGACATCAGGCTCACCCTTCAAGATTTTGAATGGTTGTCCTTTCACCACATCTTGATGGAGCTAAAATCCAAAGCTGATGAATTGTCTAAGGAAGCTCTGGGGCTTCATAGTGGAACTTATGCTTTTTATGAGTATAAGGAAGGAGTGGTAATAGAAGCGACAGAGGTTCGCTTCTAAAAATATCATTATGTTGTTAGTATGTTTACGGAGGAAGTAAAGGGGTTTGGAAAGTGTAAAGCGACTATAAAGAACTTTGCATAGAATGTAAATGGATGTAGAAGGTTTTTCTCAGTTTTGAGATAGGGTAAGTAAGACAATGGAATTGGTCAAACAAGTTACAGTTTTAAATGGAGGCCTGTAAAAGCTATATGAATGAATGCATCCTTGGTCAGAAAAGTTACAGTTTTGAATGGAGACTTGTAAAGGCCATATGAATAAATATATCATGTTGTATTCAACTTGAATATAATAGTTTTTTTCCAAAAAAAAAAAAAAAATTAAATTTGAATTGCTTTTTAAATTCAAAATTTAAAGAAGATTTAATAAAGATGATGTATATATAACTAAATTTGCATTGTTTCAAATCCAACAAAGATCCAACAACAACATACACATGGTTTCATAGAATATTTAATACTCCACAAATAATCAATACACATAAAACATGGTAGCTGCGAAGCAACAAGTCCCTGCTAAGAAGGCAGAAATATCACTTTCGCAACAAGTCCCTGCTAAGAAGGCAGAAATATCACTTTCCTAAAGTCAGGGACTTGCTGCTCCAATATTCGTAGACAAGTCTCCAAATCCGAGTGTTACTGCTATGATATTCGTAGACAAGTCTTCGATATTTATTATGATAGAAACAAAAGTTCTAATAGTCTTTCAAAAAGAATTTCCATTGATGTTTTTGTTACTTGCATTATCAAAATACTATTTCTTAAAGTCTCGCCATGATGGAATATATGATTTCCCAAGACTATACTTCTTAGATATGTGCATAACATCCGGTTTCCTGTCTCCATGTTCTAATTGAGTGAAAGGAAAACCATAAGGGTCATACTAAATGTTTGTGTTCCTTCAGAATACAAAATTTAGTTGGCCTTTCATGGCCATTTGGTAGAGATAATAGACTGAATTTACAAAGGCCGTGTCGCCAAATTGCATAGAGCCATTGTATGAGCACGAAAGTTTGCCCCTTTAAGAATTCGCTGAAGCTCATTTTCTTTCACTTGTTCATAGTTGCCTCAATTAGTTCTGCCTCCTCCAAGCCAAAATATTGATGGAACCTTATAGTTTCCTCAATTAGTTCTGCCTCCTCCAATCCAAAATATTGATGCAACCTTACAGCTCGACTTTCAGTCTGATGCTTTGAGTTATTCATAGAACATTAATTTGATGAGGGTTGTCTGCAAGAAGCAGAATTTCCTCACGAGGCCTTTCCTGCCTTCGTTTTACATAGCAATATTGTATTCGCTTTTAATTTAAAGATGACTAGCTCTCCATAGGTCTGAGTATCTATGTCGTTTAAAAGTTGTGAAGGGAACATTTTCAAGTGAGGCGTGCCCATCTCACTGTTTTCAGTCTTTCCTCCATCTGTCATACCAAGATTTTGCATGGGAAGTATTTTCAGTCTTTCCTCCATCTGTCATACCAAGATTTTGCATGGGAAGTATTTCCTCCATCTGTCATACCAAGATTTTGCATGGGAAGTACGTGGCTGACTGGCTCTGACTTTATCGCTGCATTTGGTTTAGATTATAGCAACAAAATGTCTTGATTATTATCAGAAATTGATTGCAAACGGTTCTAGTATTTTTTGGTTTCCACAGAGTCATGATTTCCCATGCAATAGAGCACAAGTTCTGGCAGCAAGCATTTTGATTTTGAGCTGGTCAAGCTCAAGGCTCAAACCTAATTCCATGCTTATTAGCTACCCACATTCTAACTGTGGCTTGGGAGGAACACACCGTCCACTTCTGGTTACTTGGGGATCTAGGGTTTCAACCACACAGACAACTTGCTTTATGCCACTATATTTTACTCAAGTCAATTCTCTATTTTATGGACTCGGTGAAGAGGCAACGACCTTATTTCTGATATTTGTATAACTTTTTGCAACTTTATTGTATTAAAAAGGTGAAACAGAGTTTGCACAACTGTATAATGTTTCTTTTTTTAAATTTGCGGTTAAAAACCACACTTCCAATCTCTCTCATTTTCAACAACCATGCATATTGACTGTAATTTTGGAAGAAGAATATATCATACAATAGCAAAAAGCACCATTCATCTCAGAAGATGGAGAGCTTCCACAGGTGTGGTTAAGGAACCGTTCTCTACATCCGAAACAAGCAAAAAGAAAAAAAGAGTGATAATTTTACTGTTGTTGGTGGGGGAGTAAGCTTCGTGTTTCAGGCGTGCGCGAGGGGGTCTGGTTTCGGAGTGGTTTCGGAGTGAAGTGGGGAGCGACGTTGAGGTGTGAGATATGGACAACCATGACTACTATTACCCGTAAACACTAGGGCCTTGAGACACTCGACCAATCAGGTCAGGTATCTGCAGGGGTCATCCATGGGAGGTCTTTGCTCGAAGGTCTTTGCCGAGAGTCGATAGCCAGTGGGCATAGCTAATATCCCCCATCTTCATTTCCAGTCATAGCTAAAAGCTGCTCATCAACAGAAGGGAATTGAAATGTGAAAAGCTCTTGATTTCCAACCAGATAGTTGCGATGCGAATCAACCCCTTCCATGTTCGTTCCAGAGCTCTCTCTATGGAGACAATTTGAAGAAGCTTGTCCACTTAACCCTCGGCGGCGGCATGAATATTTCTCATTTACATGGAAGGATATTACTATGATTTCAACAGAACTTGGCAATTTGCTGATCTCTTCGAAGACTTTCCAGTGGACCAAATTGTTTGGGATGAAAGGCTGGCGGGCGAAGCTTGGACTCTTCAATCCCGGAAAGATGGGGCTAAAGAGGCGCATCAGCCATCGTATTTTTCCCTCTGGTATTGAAGCCAAGCGTCTTTACCTCACTCTTGCAGGCACGCGTCTTTGCCTCGCTCTTGCAGGCGTGCACCAGAGGCGAGCATAAGGTCAGAAATGAAAAGTTCATAGAAGTCATTTTTCAAAGAAATCTTTGCCTCGCTCTTGCAAGCGTGCGTCTTTGTCTCGCTCTTGCAGCCGTGCACCAGAGGCATTGCCTCGTTCTTGCAGGTGTGCCCTCACTCTTGCAGGCGTTCTTGCACCCCTCACTCTTGCAGGCGTTCTTGCACCAGAGGAACGCGAGCGTGCACCAGAGGCGAGCAGAAGGTAAGAAATGAAAATTTGATGGTAGGCGTGTGTCTTTGCCTCGATCTTGCAAGCATGCACCAGAGGCAAGCAAATGGTAAGAAATGAAAAGTTAATAGAAGGCCTTCTTTCCATGCTCATGATGGGGAATGAGAAATGCATGTAAGAGACCAAGTGTGGGGCATGCAAGTGACGAAGTGTCCCTGTGAGACATCAACACCAAAGCCACGTCCAGACATTGCAGGGGGTTATGGACTCTATGCGTAGAAAGACATTTAATGTTTGGGAAATAATGTTAAGTTAAAACTTAGCATTAATTCACCTTGTTGGTTGTATATGGATTTTATTTGTTTCAAATCCTCAGTGCCTTATGTTTGAGAAGCCTCTTGCCTCGATATGAGGCCAAATAAAAGGTTAAAGATAAAAATTTAGATAAACTAACAAAATACCACTTAAAAAATGCAGAAATAACCCAAAACTTTATGTTAAAACATGAAGTGCATGAATAATGGAAATGCAAAAAAACGTTTACTAATAGTCCCCATGCCCATGCCCGAAGGGCAGGGACTAATAAGTGTTATGTTGCATGTTAGAGTAGTCTGTGTAAGGCAAGTTTTAAAATGGAGAAGGTTGCCAAAACAAATAAACATATGATAGGTAGGTAGGTATTGACTGAAACCATCAAGATGACATTAGTTTTTCTTTTTCAAATTAATAATTTTCTACTTGGTAAATGAAGACCAAAACTAAAGGGTAGAGATGTAAGTTGGACTCAAATCTCATCCAAAATTTGTTGAAAATGTACTGGGCGATAGTTTCACTTATGATAAAACTTTGCACCTTAAAATTTAGAAAAATCTAAAAACTATCTAATTTAATATCAACTTAATGATAAATTTTTTTATTTTTTTTTAGGAAATTGGTTTTAAATCTCATATATTATCATTATTAAATTTATTTTATTAAAAGATTTTAAAATTTTAATTAAAAATAGATAAATTTAATTATTTTTTATTTAAATTAATAAAAATTAGGCTAATTTTAATTTTTTTTTATAAAAATTTTAACATTTTAAAAATATCTAAATTATTGAACATTTCACAATAAAAAATATTATATCTAGATTATTCCACATTTAAAAATAAATGAATTATATTGGGTCATATATTACCATTGAAGATTTATTTTATTAAAAGATTTTAAAATTTTAATTAAAAATAGATAAAAAAATTTTTTTTTTTTTAAATTAATAAAAATTATGCTAATTTTTATTTTTTTTATAAAAATTTTAACCATTTTAAAAATATCTAAATTATTGAACATTTAACGATAAAAAAAATTATATCTAGATTATTCAACATTTAAAAATAAATGAATTATACAAAATATTATCTAACTGAAATAAACAAAAGTTTAAAAATAAATAAATTTATAAGTTCATTTTTGTTTTTATTAACTATATATATTTGGACATGTATTACCATTGAAATCTGGTTAGATCAACTGAAAACAGATACATATTTCGGGTGAAAAAATAACATTACTAAAGCCAAGAACACAAATCCTTCACTAATAAAACCCTATGATAAAATATGATTTCCTTCTTGACTGAATTTAATTAAAAATGTGATCTGAGTGGTAAGTAGTATTTTTATTAAACTTGATGAGAATCAGGGTGCCTCGGATTTGGCGCCTAGATTTATGCATGAGCTGAGTGGTAAGTAGTATTTATTAATCTTGATTTTAAGTTTAGTGATAAATCTTAGTTAGTTAATTAATTATGTAATTAATTTTACAAGAAGATAAGTTATGATAAAATCTTAAATATATTAATGGAATTGGAAAAAAAAAATTATTATATTAAAAATATATATATTAATTTTTTATGTTTTTTATTTTTTTGGTTAGTTATATATATCAAAAATTAAAAAAATATTATAATTATATATAAATAAAAATATGATAAATATAATTTTATTTTAACAATAATATATATTTGGTTAAAAACATGTGTTTCATCTTAAGAGGTTACAGGTTCAAATCTAAAAGGGGGTA
Source organism: Picea engelmannii (assembly GCA_009831015.1). Taxonomy (NCBI): domain Eukaryota; kingdom Viridiplantae; phylum Streptophyta; class Pinopsida; order Pinales; family Pinaceae; genus Picea; species Picea engelmannii. The sequence continues at coordinate 38,447 of ML781795.1, forward strand.
GGGTATATATACCTTCGTAGACTATGCTCAAATCGTTGGTCAAAGAGGGGTCCCTTGTCCAACAAACAAGGGGGTCTCATACACCAATTTGGTGTGCTGGCTTAGCCATAACCTTAAAAATAGATTATTATTATTATTATATTAAGTTTTAAGTATTATTTAGCTGAGTAAAATTACATTCAACTTAAATCTATTTTAAATAATTAAAAAAACTACACGTAAAATGTTTTATCCAACTCAAACTAGATAACTCTTAGATCTTTAATTAAAATAAATTTACATTAATATTATTATTATGTACCCTAAACCACATATGATATCACATTTACATTAATATTATTATGTACCCTAAACCACATATGATATCACATTTACATTAATATTATTATTATGTACCCTAATCCACACATGATATCACATTTATATAATATACTATTTATTTGTTTGGTTGCATCCACATCTATTATTATAATGACTCAAATTTAAATCTTCATAAATAAATTATATATATATATATATATATATATATATATATATATATATATATATATATATATATATATATATATATATATAAATATATAATTTGAGAAGCTTAAGGTTTTGCATAATAAGAATGTATGGTAGAGTTTAGTATATAGGAAATGTATAATATAATATAATATTGAAAGAAACTTTGATAATTTTAATATAAAAATGTAATGGGAGAAAATTTTGAACCAATTGGAGAGTTAGTTTTTTTTTCATCTCTAAAATACATCTCAATATCCATCACTACAAAGAGTTGAATATTTGCAAATATTATAATCAACCACAGAAGAGAGAACGAGGTAAGAGAGATCCTCCAATTCTTCACCCTAAAAAAGTTGTTGTTGGCCAACATGAATCCCTAGATTTTGCTCCAATATCTACTTTAGATACACCACACTATTGTTAGAATTCACCCCATGCATATAGTTTTCCTAGAAAGAAACTTGATCATAATTTGAAAGTATGATGTGGTATGGGGATCTACAACAAAAAATTGTCGAATAACGATTTTTTGCAACACTTGACACACGAGTATTTTGTCAAACACTTGCCATGCAACCAAAAATTGTTAGGTAGGAATTACCAGGTAAGATAGATCCTCCAATTTGTCACCCTAACAAAGAAGGTGTTGTTGGGCAACATGAATCCCTGGATTATGCTCCAATCTCTACTTTAAATACACCACATCGTTGTTAGAATTCACCCCATGCATATGGTTTTCCTAGAAAGAGACTTGATCATAATATGAAAGTATGTCTTGGTATGAGGATCTACAACAATGAATTGTCAAATAGGGATTTTTTGCAACACTTACACAGAAGTATTTTGTCAAACACTTGCCATACAACCAAAACTTGAGAGCTAGGAATTTTGTCAAACACTTTCATGTAAGCCTTTTGTCAAACATTTTCATGTAATCCTTTTGTCAAACACTTGGAAATCAACTCCATCATAATATGGAACCAACAATAGATCTTGGGGTATGGACATTGGTGAGCCTCCCACCTTTTCCATCGCAATTGTCTCTCTGAGACATAATAATTTTTAGGAAATTGGATTGATACACTCACTTCTTGGTTCTGGACTGGTGTTCCTCTATCATCCTCACTTTAATTATGTCCCATTACTTGTACCAAAGTATTCATGCCCCATTGGATGCCCTATGAGAAGTCCTTGATGTTAAAGTATCTCGTCGAGGGCATGGGATCAACCACCTTGTCCTTGAACTGTTGGTGATCTGAAATGGATCCAACAAAAATGAATGGTTGTAAGACTTAGTACCTACATGTTATTTTGGCAATTAACGAAGATTATTAAACTATATAAAATATAATGCAAATGTAAATTTAGTGAATGAGACAAAAGAGAGGGGGAAAAAAAATTGAACAAAGAAAAATAGAATAGGAGAGGACAAGAGGCTAGGAATGGGAAATGAAGGGTCATGTCTGTTGGCCTTCCCATTCTCCTAGATCTCCCTATTTCTTCCATTTTTTTACTCTCAAAGGGATTTTTCTAGCCAAGAGAGAAAGATTCATAGGGAGCCAAGAGCTTCATTGTACCAGGGATTACCAAAATGAGAATTCAACCACCATTCTAGGGTACAATCATTGTGTACATTATGTGATTGGGAAATTTTTCCACAACTACAAGTCGAATGGGAATAGGGAAGCAAAGTGTTGGTGGATTCATCCTTAATTTCACTCTAAAAACCGCACAATCAAGAGAAGAGTGTGGAGAGCGAAGATTGAAGGAGATGAAGAGTTTCTTGCATCTTTAGTCTAAGGAGAAGAACCTTTCCAAGGAGTTGGAGCAGTATAGGAGGTTTGTGACATGAACAAGATGGACAACAGATTCATGCCAGGGGAAGCCCACAATCTAGCTGTTGTTTTTTATATTACATCCAAAGAATCCATTTTTGAAGATGTTCCAGAGATTGGTGCATGGAGGTCAATGACCTTGGGGGATTTCTTGAGAACTCGATGATGTGCTTGTAAGCATGTGCATGCACCAAAGAGTTGTTTCCATGCTAGGAAGCAACTAATCATAGTAGAAGAACACAAACCACACTTCCCTTGTGGAATTTTTACATGATGGCATAGTGTTGTGGGGTCACACTAAAAAAAAACCAACATTTTAGTTGGCTTCATTGATTGCCAATATGGACCATATCCAAGCCTAAGAGAGATGGGGATGAATGTTGGTTTCATAGTTTGGATCTGGAGATTGTTTAGTGTTGAGAGTCAATGAGTAAAATTTTGCATTGTAGGAAAAAATGAGCCAACAACCAAAGCTAGAGCCATAGCCAAGACTAGAGCCACGAGCCAGAGCCAAATCTAGATTCAGAACTATAGCTAGGAGCCAGAGTTAGAGCCATGTTCCAGAAAATAAGATAGAAGGTACATTGATCCAAATTGGTTTCATTCAATATTTTTGAGAAATAAAATATTCTCAATAGGGAGGTGTGATACGAAATGGATTTGAACCAAAGAGTGGTTGTAAGACTCAATACTTGCAAGTTATTTCACCAATTAATGAAGGTTAGTAAACTATATAAAAGACAATGTAAATGTTAAAATGGATGAGATCAAAGAGAGGGAAAATTAAATAAATAAATGAACTAAGAAAAATAGAATAAGAGAGGAGAATGGGTTGAGGAATGGGAAATGAAGGGTCATGCATGTTGACCTTCCCATTCCCCTATATCTCCCTATTTCTTCCATTATGTTCACCCTCAAAGAGAATTTTGTTGGCCAAGAGAGAAATATGCACATGGAGCCAAGTGTTGCATTGTACCTAAGACCGTTGAAATGCGAATTGAGCCACCATTCGAAGCCGATTTTCTCATTTGGGTTTCTAGGGTAAAATCAATGTGTATATTATGTGAGTGATTTTGTCTACAATATGGATTTCACTTTGGTTTATTGGATTGTGTTTTATGCTACTCTTATTCATGTTAAATTGTTGATTGGTTATTTTATGGGTGTAAGAATTCAATGTATGTTGTAGTTTTGTAGATTCCTTTATAGTTTCATCCTCTATGTGCAATCAAATAACATTACCAACTCTATACATTCCACCATATAATTTACTCTAAATTTTGAGATCAAAGGCAATAAAAAAAGTGTTGTTGCTCTAGTTTCCATTCTCATCCCTAGAATTTAAGAATTCATCACTCATAGGTCATTGGGAAAATACCCAAGCATTTTTCTCACCCATGGGTCGTATGGCTTCCTCACATGGTTGAATTCCTCCTTGGTTTACTCAACTCTTTCCTAGGTCGTATTCATCTTGACCTAGTTGACTTCACTTTGGCATGGGTCATTTTTATTTGCCTGGTAAATTTCACTTTGGCTTGGGTTTTTTTAATTTTCCTGGGTAAGTTCAATTTTCCCTAGGTCGAAGTAATTCCTCCTTGGGTTGGCATCTCATTGGTTTGTTCTCTGACACTGGGAAGAAGAGTCGAGACCTCCTTCATAAGGATTTCCCTATTGACCAAATTTTTAGTCTAACCACCTACAATCCCACTAGATTGGTTTTTACATCCACTGACACCAAGCAAGAGGAGTTTTTTTTTTATTCTTGGGGATCTCACAACAAAATTGAAGAATACAAATATTACAATGGATATTAAAGTGGACACAAGCTCAAATTTATTTGCAATTATGACAATCATGATCCCACACGAGGATTGAAAGCTATTCTTATCTGGACTATCCTAATATCTAGCAAGGTTGCATTTCAATATCTCCATGATTATGTTGGTATTAATTAGTACAAGCATAGGCTTAACAACAACTCCCCTTGTGGAGACTTCCATAGTCATAAAAAGGTGTTGTTCTTGGGGGGGGGGTGGGGATTTGCTTTTGATATCACATTAGACAACTTTACGAAATACATTGTAGGCTTAAAATTTGTATAGCCAAATTCCATTTCTTCTTTGAATTTAATGGATAGAGGTGATACATTGAAGGAATATTACTTGCACACTATGGGCCTGCTAACAAAAATTGCAGTTAGATTCAATATTTCCCATAGCATTTCAAGGAATGAAAACAATTTCACCATGGGAACTCAACATGCTTTCGATCCCTTTACAACTATAAAGGAACAATTGAATTACCACATAAAAATTGATGCCCTTATCTAGCATGAATGGAGACCAAACTCTTTGATAACCCTTTATGGGGAAGTAGATAGCAATGCTCTTGATATTAGTGCTAAGATAGGTTTGTCTTTGGTTTTGAAACCATGAATGGAGTCTTGAGGATTACTTCATGATTGTTTTCCATAAACAATGGACTACCGTCTTAGTTATTCTTCATGGTTATGTTTGAGACTACCTCCTATTTAGTGCCCACATTTTGTGTTCTAGGTTGGCATTATAATGATATTGTTCACTATTTGGTATTTTTCACTTATAGATTCCCGTAAATGTCTTACAAGTTTGGGATTGGTGAGGTTTGAAGATGTCTATTGGAGAATATTATGGAAGGTTAATAGCATATGGATTCCATATGTAATGAAGTGAGCAAAAGAAAAATATAAGCCATGGGAGAGTGTTGATAGACATTAGTCTTAACTTTTCATAGTTAGAATGAGCACAAAAGCCTTGTAAGCCTTCAAAGTCAACCAAGAAATGCATCCTTACATGTGATTGAAGAACGAGGAGAAAGGAAGTTTGACTCGAACTTTCCTCAAGAACAAAGGCCTAGTAGTTTTTTTGAAGACAGATTTCTCTATATAAAACTAAGAACATAGACCATTTCACTTCCACATAGAATCTATGTTGGTGAAGCGAGTGGGCTATAAGTCCCTCATTTACAGACCAATTGGCCTTGTCCCCTTCGATCTTAAACATCGACGTACTGAGAATGATCTCTCTGATCATGTTAGCATCACAGATACTGAGGAAGTCCCACATATTCACCATCTTTCCATGCTACAAAGTTTTGAAAATATTCCAAATCATGAAACCCATCTCTACATATCTTATCAACTACCGATCCTTCAATACCTTTCTTATAAAATGATATGTTATATATCTCTCACATATATAGTATTATTTTTATTTTTCAAATATATAATTAACATATAATATTTCTCACATATATAGTATTATTTTTATTTTTCAAATATATAATTAACATATATATTTTGATAACATGTGCTAAAGTTACTTACATTATGTTACAACATTTTTAAGTTTATGTTAGAGTGTAAAGTGCCTCTCTATCATTATAGTAATTATAATATTTAATATAAAAATGTAATTAAAATTGTATTTATATTTAATATAACATTTTTAATTTTAATATTTGTTTATTAATATAATTCACTATAGAGAAAAATTAATTACAAATATATGAGGCATATTTAGTTATCTACCTGTAATAATCATTCAACCTTGAATATCATTAGAACGTTTTAATTAAAACTTTTACTAGATATTAATGTAATCGAAATTAGTTAAATGAAATTATCATCGGATGGACAACATAAAATTCATAATAAAAAACCATTATGTAACATGTACAAAATGTTAACACTAAAATAATTATTTATAAATTTAGATCATATGAATAAATTAGATCGTATGAATAATCAAACCATATAAATATATCGAATAATTATGTAAAATCAATTTAAAATCATTTATAAACATTATTATGGACGTGGCCACTCACTTCTATTGTATTATAAGATATACAAAGCTAAAAGCTTACCTACATATATCTCTTTGAACATACATTAGACGGTGTCAAATGAATCAAGTTATCAATGTGGCCATGCTTATTAATCTCTGGATGGCCCTTGATATATACCCTTCAACGTTATCTTAACCTCTTCTCAACTACTCCATGTGATTAGGAAACCAAGAGAGCTACACAAATAATGATCTCAATAATAATTTTCTAAATATGCATACAACATAATAATAATAATAATAATAATCTATTTTTAAGGTTACAGCCAAGCCAGCACACCAAATTGGTGTATGAGACCTCCTTGTTTGTGGGACAAGGGACCCACCTCCATCCAACGATTTGACTGGTAAAATTTATGAAGGTATACATACCCTACCCCCTCTGGATTTGAACTTGTGACCTCTTAAGAGGAAACACATGTGCATAATCAATCATATGATAAAACTAGAATCCCTATCAATCCTATAGCCCAGGGAAGGATTGATTTCTAACTATATTATTTTGTATATTTTTATGACAAAATTGTATAGCTCTTAGGAAACTTTTAGGAAGTATTGATTTTTTAATTATATTATGTTGGTTTTTTTTTAAGGAATAGTGGAACTAGTATATATAATATATATGAACAACTTATGGTAGATTATTCTAGTGTAGAATATGAGGGAAAGTAAAGTCGAGCATAATAATTGAAATATTAGTTAGAGATTAAATAATGTTGGAAATGTAATTGGTTAGAGTTAAATGTGAATGAAATGTGAATAGTCAAATGTGTACTGAGAGTTATTAGAAGATTTTGGAAGATGAATTCAAAGGTCACATCAATGTATGTATATATATATGTGTATATGTGTATCATATCAATTAATACATTCAAATTTACCCTTATAAATGTACATTCAAGTTTATCGTTAATCTCTAACAGTGCTATCAGAGAGCTTATAGTCCTTAGGCCTAAATTTGTTATGGTAGTTCTCAAAACTGAGTTTGAGTTGTTCAAAAACATTAATGCCCTCTGTGTGCTTGCAGTCTGCGCCCCTCTGCCTTCTAGTCTTCCTCTCCAGTTCACAGGTTTGTCATTCTCTACATGTGTACACAGAAATTTGCAAGCATTAGGGTTTTACCAACTGCTTTTTGTTCCAGTTCTGACATTCTCTTCCCATGCATGTATTTTAAACATTGATGTAGATAAGTGTTTTAGAGTGTGTGTTTCATGCGTAGTGTTGGTCATAGGCAGCCAGACCAATCTCATTGAAAACCGTCAATTGGACTAAAAATATGTCAGAAAGGAATTCCTTCTGTTTGCATAAACTTTTGGCACATCTTAATGGAAAACAAGGAAAATTGGAGCTACCTTTAGTAGCCTATTCACGTCATTGAGATCTCCAACATCTCTGAAATCACTGGTTAAGTTTTCTAGTAGAAGGTTTTCTTCCTTGTCCACTATTTAGAACCCTAATCTTGTACTTCATGCTTATTGGCCTTGATCATCTTTGTGTTTACAAGGAAGCCCTAATCTAACGCTCCATGGGGGGAATTAACCAGGTACTTCTCCGGTTTATCCTGAAGTCTGGGGAACCTAAGATAATCACCAATTGGTGGCCTATTACTATGCTCAACACTTCCTACAAAATATTGGCCAAAGTTATCACATTGTCAGTTGAAGCACATTCTACCTAAGATCATCTGCCCTAAACAGACGGGGTTCATCCGTCGATGGTACAATCTTTATATGTTTCTTATTGTTTGGGAGGGCATGGAATGGGCTCGTTCTACTAGCCTAGAGGCTTTGTTCATCAAAATTGACTTTGAAAAGGCCTATGATTGGGTTGAGTGGTCCTTCATTCTGGCCATCATAAAGGCTTTGGGGTTTGGTCTAGCATTCATCAAGAATGTAGAAACCCTCTTTTCCAGTGCCTCAACTCCACGCCATCATATTTGATCTTGTGGCAGTGGCAAGCAAGAAGATTGGAAACCCCCTTAAGGCCAAAGTCAAACTAAAATAATTAGGGAGATTCTAATTTGAATGTGGATGTGAGTTCAATTATAAAATGAGAGAAGGATAGAGAGGACATAACATAGTGTTTCCAAAGCTAGGTCGATACACAGAGAGGAGATATAATGAGTGTTTGTAGAGATGGGTCGATACACAAAGAGGAGTTTTCCCAATAATGTATTCTATGGGTGGACATCTGATGTTCAAGTACTGCATTCTAACAGAATCATGAATCAGATTCTTGATAGTTGAAGACACTGAGAACTCCAATATGCTTGTCCAAGTTTCAAAGTTTTAGGATCACTAAACACGAAATATTTTGTAGGCCTTCCTGGAAGCTGTGCTCGTAAAGGATCCATTTGGAAGAATGATCTTCTTCAACAAGTCAAAGTCGTGTTCACCATCTTTTTCACTAATATAAAATGAGAATACCCCAATAGCTCGGGAAAGCAACATGGTATTCGACCATTGTATGAAGACTATGGAACACATCCTAACCAAGATGCATAAAATCTCCCAATAAAATGTCATTGTAGGTTACATAAGCAATATGAATGGTATGCGATGCAAACCTTGATATATTCTCTCTTGTTGAGGTAGTGGTGATCCATACTAAAGGACTAGAGTACTACACCATTCTAGTATCAATCTTAGATCTAGGTCACAGTTTTGGAGAAGAGCGACGACATAGTGGAAGCATGATTAGTTGCATTATTGCAGAGAATTTGAAGAGACCTTGTGAGCTCCTCTTGAACTTCATCTACAGTGATTGTCATTAAACCCACAATCAAACACTTTGCTTCTACATCTTGGATATTGAAGATCATAGTCGAAACAAGAACAATGATAGCATGCAAATAATATTTTTTTAAGGTTACTTGTACTTTTTAAAATTGTGTTTTTCTATAAACGGGTGCATTTTCGATAGAAGTCGACACCCTCTATTTGTTGGTTGCATTGCAGAGTCTCATTGTTAAAGGGTGGAGTTGCAAGAAACCATGATGTCTAATTTTGTCTTTAAAATGGCTCAAGTTGAGGAGCTATTAGAGTTACTAAACACTCTAATCCTCTCCTCTCTATACAATACAATCACCACTGACAAAGAAACTATGTAGTATGTTGTAACATGCTTGCAAGTTTTTCAAGCCAAAGAAAAATTACTTCAAACTCATAATCGACTCCTTCACAATGCACTTGAGCGAAAGAATCTTCAACAACATTTTGAACTATTCCTTGTTCAGAACAACTCTCTTTTGAAAGAAGATGATGATGATGATCAATAGCCAATACATAAGCAACTCAGTAAGCTAGCTTCAGATACAAATGAAGGTGAAGTTAAACTTCCTCTTTCCATGCCAATCATTAGACCTTGGGAATAAACCAAGAACAATAGACAAAAAACTGATATCAGATATGAAAAGGATGTCACCTTTCATAATCAATATTACACCAAACCGATCCAGTTCAAGAGTAGATTAAAAAATTCCAACATTGTCAATGAGTTGACCACACGGAAGATCATTTCTTTGATCTTCATCCTTGCGAGCATTTTGGATAACACAATCATCATTCAAACAAATGTTCTAACAAAAAGAAATCTACAAGAGTAAAGAACCACTATGAGTGGATGACTTCTTGGCAATGGTCATCAATAGTCAAGAAGATATCTCAGTCATGTTTATGAGTCCATTCTTGAGTATTGATGCATCTTGCAGTGAAATGATTTGCATCTTCTCACCTTGTTCTCAACAGGGGAGAACAACATCAATGATTGACACTCAGGATTCAAGTTTCGAAGTCTTATCAATTGAGCAGCAACAAGCGAGCATGACAAGCGAGAGTTATTTGATTTGTGGTCATCCAAAACCACTATATTGGTTTGTGGTTTTCCTTAAACCACCACTTAGTAGAAGAATTATGTTAGACAACATTTTATGGTCATATTTAAACTATCATTCGAGAGTACTTCAAATCAGTAGAATACATCATCTTTAGCTTCTAGCTAACTTAGGAAATGTTTTGGGAACCATTAATCCTAGAGCCAAGTTCCATAGTTTGTGGTCATCCTTAAACCAACAGATTGGGTTGTAGTCATCCAAAACCACCAGATTGGTTTGTGGTTTTCCTTAAATCTCCACTTAGTAGAATACTTTCAACTTCTGCTAAACAATAGTTTATGGTCATCTTTAAACTAGCATTTGAGATCACTTCCAATTAGCAGAAGACGCTAGCTTCAAATTCTAGCTAACTTAGTAAATGTTTCGGGAACCATTGATCCTAGAGCTAAGATCCAGTGTTTGTGGTCATCCTTAATCCACCATATTGGTTTGTGGTCTTCCTTAAACCACCATCATGATTTAGTAGAAGACATTATCTTCTGCTATCCATTTGGTTTGTTGTCATCACAAACCACAAGATTCAAAGAGCACATTCAACCATCTGCACACTTCCAAATTTCAGCTGCTCACTTTCAGATATCATCTCTCACCTTGGACTCACATACATCCCTTCAGATTAAGGGGGGGAATGTTGGAAATGTAATCCATTAGGGTTACTAACCAGATGTAATATGAATAGTCAAGTGTGTACGAAGAGTCATCGGGAGTCCAATAGACCTTGTAAGATGAATCCAAAGGTCACATCAATGTATATATACATGTATCATATCAATTAATACATGCACATTCATGCTCATCTCTAATCTTGTGTGTCTAACAAATAATTAATAATTTAGTTAGACAAATAGGAAGACACAGTCAAAGTGAACCATTCCCTTTTTTTATGGAATGTGCCTAATAAATGAGGTGATTTGAGATATAAAAGTTTAGATTTTTGGTGAATGAAGACAACATTGTATTTTCAATTGTCTATTGTCTATTCTATTCAATATCAATTGGTAGAAAAGCTTGCGTTCCTCACTTCCAAAAACAAGGAAAGTAGAGGAAATAAAACCCTCTATATCCAACATCTATAGCCAAGATTATATCAAGAGAACAACTCCCTTAAGAAGAGCACTACAACATAATTTTCATATTTATTTTTTACTCATGGAACCTCCTAAATCTTCTCATAGTGAGTATATTTCACATATCTATCTATAGTATCAGATATTGCAACAACAACAAAAGAAAATCCATCAACATATGTAGGTCATGAAACACCATAATGAAGTCATTTTAGGATTGGTGAAGAAGTTCATTGATCACATTGTTTGTATCCCTGTTGAGAAATACTGAGAGGGGGGGGGGGTGAATCAATATTTGAGCAATCAATTAATTTTCTCTTTTCTTTCATTGAAAAACCTTAGGCTACTTTGTAAAGACCAGTTATTGTATAGTCTTAAAGAAACAAGAGTGTATTCAGAGATCTTATAATGAATTTCTTTATTCATCAGGTGTCTATTAAGCATTAATTCAGTGCAGTAATAACAAAATAAGCCAACGCACATGAGTAAGACACATGAACACCAGGATTTAAGGTGGAAACCCAAATCGGGAGAAAACCACCGCTGCCGTTGTCTCTATCTTCAATAATTATCATTAAGAAAACGTTTTACAACATTGTACTAGTGCATACTCATACTAGTACGCAGGCTTCTACCTGCAGAAGGCTGCAACCATCTCTCGTTTACCAGTCTTTCCTGGAAGGGAGCTTCAACCCCCTGAAAATCGCACCAGTTTCTACTGGTAGGGTGCTTCTACTGAAGGCTTTAACCCTCAGACATGTTGCTGATCGCGTTTCATCAATTTTCACATTGGATCAGGCAGTTTCAACCCTTTGTACATTTGTCAGCAAACATATTATTCCCAAAACTTTAGAATATCAGCAATAACCCAGACTTCAATATGCATTCAACATTCTTCGTCAGAGATCCTAACTTTCATATGCATCTTTAATGTGAATGACCCGTATATATATATACTTCCCCCTTTTTATTGATCAGTAATAATATGTGTTGCTGAGAAGTTCAGATCTATAGTAACTTACCCGGATTCATTGTAGATCTGCTACCCAACTGCTTCAATGAGGTTCCTCCCACCTCAAAATTTTCTGCAACCTGCACAAATGACCTCAGCAACTTGTAGATGTGCCTACTGTTAGAAAATGGCCTCCACGTCCTCCAAAAAAGGACCCCTGCAACCTATCACCGTCCTTACCGTCCTACTTTACTTTTTCGGATCACATGTAGAAAGGGGCATCGACCCCTTCTTAATCCCATGGGTCAAGGAACCGTTCAACGCTCATCGGGTCCCATATTTATTGCTTGGGGGAAATCAGGCCCCTTTTTAAAATTTGAATTAAAACTATGCGCGCCTTTTTAAATCGGGTTTCGACATTCCTTGTGTTCAAGGTTTTGTCACTTACAAATCCTGATCCCCGAAACTCTGCGAGAGATCATATCAACGGTCCAGATCATTTCTTTAATCAACAGTTGTTATTAAGTCGTGATATCGCATATCGCGAAATCAGCATTGGTTTCTTTGCCTCTTGAGTTCGCGATTTACCGATCCCCGACTTCCTCCGTACTCCTGACACGCATCCCACCGAATGGACAGTTCAGATTCTGCGTCGGGGTTTCCTTTAGAGATTTCCTCGATCCTTCATTCACGGGAATACCGATTTGTCGATTCCCGATACGCTGGTCCTCTGACGGGCCTTTGACCTGCCACCTGTCCTCTAGGGTGGCCCCACACGCTATCTGCTTTATCGAGAAATCATGTATCGCGATTTCGCGATGTCTGATGCATTTGTTCACGGGACTCGCGAAACTCCGATTCCCGATTCTCCGATGAAGCTTTTCTCCCGGTGGCGCCCGATCACTGCCACACGTCTTTCCAAATGGACGGTCCTGATTATGTCAGGATTTTGAGACTTTCAGAGTCCTGGTTCTCACGACCTTGAGAACTCCGATCTCCCGATGGTTTATCTCCCTCGCAGCTTCTGCAGATCTGACGGTTGTCGACGATCCTCTTTTGTGATCATACGCGCCCATCCAAAACTCAACCATACATTGATGTTCTTACATGAAAACTCTTCTTCTTTTGTTGCCTCATGCTTTTCCATCAATGAAAATAGTTCCAACAATCCCTTCATGCACATATTCTTCTGGAATACTTTGGGACCCTAAAGTAACATTGCCTCAATTTACTAGTGCATTTGATGGAGACCAAGTGGATAGATGGATTAGATAATTCTCCTTATATTCCGAATACAAGAAGGGGCTCTAAGACCATGATGATATTTCATTAGTAGATTTTCAACCCTAAGCATTGGAAACTGGTGGGAAATGCTCAAACATTGATGGGTAAAGCATGCATCTCTATGCATATAACTCAATGACAAGGCTGTCATCCGCACTTCTAATGATATTATTAGTTAGGATGGCCTGTGATAGGATGTACGTGAGAGTTTACGTGGGATATAATGGAGGTTTTATGGGCGTGATGGCTTTAGTTGCAATAGTTCCAATCAAATAGTGAATCAATATATTGAGGTATTTTACAAATGCCAAATAAAAATCTTTATTTCTGATCTAGAGAAAGTATTTATTATCAAATTTAATTATGTTTTATTTCTCCAATTGTGTAATGAAGTGGCTCTAGTCTCTAGTGCATCTCACTTTGAATCTTTTCAGAACACTCTTACAACAAAGAGAAAATTGAGAAAGCATCCATTTACTCCATATTCTCCTTTCTATCCAATTCCATATCCTACACCAACCTCTATCCATTCTTCCTCTCCACCCACAATCAGCTAGTACTATAGCTCTCATAATACTATTTCACATAGCACCAAGAATTTTCATTCTCTACGCCATTCACACACTTGATCCCCATCCAAATCCTCTTGTTATAGCTCCTCAAGAACTAATTTATGTGGCCAATCCTACTTAACCCCATCCTCACCTTGTGCTTATATTGCAACATTATAGTCCTGCTGAGTAAGGGTCCCTCTTCACGCACAATTTTCAAGTGAAGGATTTCATGGTTAAGTTGATCCTAGACAATGAGAGTCAAAAAAATTTAGTCTCACCTACTCCTGTGAAAAAATTGGCCCCTCCCTTTCAAGCCTCACCCACAACCATATCATCTAGGATGGATTATATATGGTGATATCTCATTGTTGGTATCACAAACTTGCGCTATCACATTTTCTATTGGCCCATTTTTTTGTGATACGATGATCTACAATGTCACCCCTCTTGATTATGTAGAGTTTATTCTAGGCACACCTTACCAACTTGCTCATTTTTCCCATTCTGATGCTTGCACCAATTCATACACCCTCACTAAGGATGATATCCCTTATTGTGTTCATTTATCCAACACTTATGTAGAGGAAAATCTCTCCATTAACAATGTCATTTGACAAGTCACACTCATTAAATACCTTCATATTTGAATTATTTGTGAAGATAAACTAGATCAAAAAACTCATGTGCCAGTGTCCCTTCACTCCCTACTTAAGGAATATTAAGACATTATTGAAGGCCCATAGGGTTTTCCCCATACATGGCATATACAACATGGAATTGAGTTGATACCAGGGGCTTCCCTTCCCAACTCACCACCTACCATCTTTCCCCTCTTGAAAGCACATAGATTAAAAAGAATATTTAGGCACTTTTGACCAAAGATTCACCCCAATTCCTCTCCACATGGCTCACCGACCTTTATCATTCCCAAAAATGAATCCACAAATTGGCACTTGGTCTTAGACAATTAGGCTCTTAATAAGGTCACAGTCAATAATATATACGCTTTGAATCAAATTGAATATTTTATATAATAGATAGTAGGATCTTGCTATTTTACCAAGCTAGATTTAACATTGAGAGATCATAAAGTGTGTGTGAGGGAATCTAATGCTTGGAAGACAATATTCGAAGCCAATTTTTCTCTATATGAGTCACTTCATTATACCCTTTGGATTCACCGTTTATCTAGAAACTTTTATGAAAATAATAATTGATTTGTTCTATCCTCATCTTGGATGCTTTGTAATTATAAACCTTGATGATATTTTCATCTTTAGCTACATCGAGGATGAGCATATACACCATATCCACCAATTTCTAAATATTTTGCATGCCAATAAACATGAAGTAAAACAAAATAACTATTCTTTTGGTCAACAACCTATTTCATATCTTGGGATTTTTATCTTAGCCATCAATATTCAACCATATCCATGTAATGTGGATGCACTCTTGGAATGATCATTACCACACTTTTCTATATAACACAAAAATTTTCTTGGGGGTACAAACTTTTATCACAAGTTCATTTTCAAGTTTTCCCATTTGGCTCACCCTACTTATCTAACTAATGTCACTTTGATTGGACACTAGAGGCTGAAAATACCTTTCAACATTTAAAGAAAAGGCTATGTTCAATTCCAATATTGTAGATTCCCACTTTCCAACATCCCTTTGAGATTGAATGTGATGCATCACAATATGCCATTGGAGTTGTACTCAAATTGGGAGTTCAACTTATGGAATATCATCTTGAGAGTTTTAAACATATTCCAAACTCAATTATACCACTTAAGATAAAGATTTATATTCCTTGCTACAAATTTTCAAGCATTGGAGCTACTATTTGCTTGGTAAAGAAACAATTATGAACACAGAGCATCATCCTTTGATATTTATAAATTATCAATCCAAGATTCAAAAGGAACACCATATGAAGTGAGTAGGATATATACAATAATTCCATTTGGTTCTTGGGTATAAGAAGGGATGTACTAATGCCAAGGAAGATCCATTGAATCACCCACCTACACATGTAGTACAAATTTTAGATATAAATGTTCTGGTTGATGAGGAATGGAAACAACAATATGCATCCGACTTATATTTTGACCTTATACTTAAAACTATACAACAAATTACTACCATTAATCATATGTCATTCTTAGACTATACTCTCCATGATGGAGAGTTATATAGGTTACAATAACTTTGTGTCCCCTAGTTAAAGGCTTGTCTTCTACTTATCTTGGAGGTACATTCTTCTCTTTATGGAGGACACTATAGCACTCATAAAATTCACCTTCATCTACAAAAAAAAATTGTTTCGGACTTTAATGGATCACTAGGTCTACGGGTTTGTTATCCATTATGATTTATGTAGCTAGGCTAAGCCAGCAAACCATAAGATTTGGCTATATTAACCATTTCCCATTCCCACCCATCCATGGGATGTTAATTCTATGGATTTTATTTCAAGCCTTCCTATAAATCTCTAGAAGCATGGCAATGTGTTGTGTTCAGTCGCTTCTCCAAAATGGCATTATTTAAACCCTACAACAAACTCATTACATCCTAGCAAACTACATATTTGTTTTTCCTTCACGTGTGGACTTACTTTGGGCTCCCTCACATGATCACTTATGATTGTGATGTCCATTTTCTCAGTCACTTTTGAAAAACACTATAGTAAATTTTTTGGGGTTTTGTTGGGAGGTTTATGGGTCGAAGGTTGTCAAACACATGAGGTATATTATCAGAGACAATCAAAAGTAAGTCACCACTATCATATCAATACTGTACAAAAAATTCCTTTTATTTTGTAAAAGCAAATCGTTGAATTATACTACTACTAAATTTCCGTACAACAAAGACCAATATAACCAAACTGAATCTTATTACTATGTTATAAATTTCAAAGTGACATAAAATATTATTGATTCATGACCTATTCATTGATAAATGGTTTTGGTAATATTAATTTCCTCTCAAATCAAATCCATAAATATAAATCTCTACGCAAGTTGCCACTAATCCCAATGTTGGTCCTGTCACATCACAACAATGAACAATACATCAATGGTAAAACTCGCTCAACTGGATTTTCCAGCCAGCTATTAGTACCAAATTTTGTATATGATAACACTTCATAAAAATTAAGTTCCTTTTTCTTATTAGTAGAATAGTTTTCTCCTATTGCCTTTTCTAGCCAATGAATGATTAGTACCAGTTTTCATATATCAAAAATACTTCAAACAAGTTCCTTTTTCCCAATAGTGGAACACTTGTCTCTTATTATTTGAAATCGTGTGTGAAAGGACATTGATGCAATGTTTTTGAAAAAGCCATCTTTTGATTCTTAAAACATTAACAAGTTATTACTAAATAGTAACAAGTTATGGATTATTGAGCTTTTTTAATTCAAAATTTCTGATTAGTTCAAAGGATATATATAAAGAATTGTCATTAAGGGAAAAGACAATTACTAATATGTGAAAAAGGATTTTGCAAGAGTAAGGAAATCAAATGAAAACCGCAAAAAAATATGTTTTAACCTTTGAGAATGAGTTTTAAAATGATATGTTATTTTAAGGTAGTTGGTCTTGTGGCAACAAAACTCTAAAAAGCAAAGGTACACTAAAAATGTTCTTTCAAGTGAGCATTTTCTTCACAACATTTGTTTTTGGAAATAGTGTCTCTTAACCTATTTTAAAAGTATATTTGTAAGGATTTATTGAAGTAATATTTTAGAGAACTTGTGTTTAGTAAATAAAGAACTCTATTTTATATTTGTGTCATTTTGTTTCCATCACAATTTTAAATTTAATTTTTATTGTGGTCATTAAAGTTCATAGTTATAGGTAGAAAAATGATATCTCTTTTAAATCAACTTTTCGTGTCTTACAACAAAATATTATTCACTATATATAAAAAATAGATATTAATAATTCATTAATTTCTAAAAAAAATAGATATTAATAATTCATTAATCTCTTCTTTAGTTGTTATGAACTTTCCTAATGAGAAAACTTTAGAATATCTTCCATGCATCCAATAAAAATATATGAAATGAATCTATAATTAAGACTCTAGTTGTTAAATATTTTAAAATTGATTTCTAGAAATACATGATACTAATATTACTAGATGTTTACACAACAAAGAGGTTTCTAAAGAAGTTCGAATAAAATTATTGAAATAAAATAGATGTTTACACAATAAAGAGGTTTCTAAATAAGTTTGAAAAAAATTATTGAAATTTGAGAGTGAATTGTGTTTTAGGGTATTTACTGATGTCTAGAATTATTGTTATTAAATTATTGAAATTTGAGAGTGAAGTGTGTTTTAAGGTATTTACTTATGTCTGGAATTATTGTTATTATATTATAATAGAGTTTGTTTTATTCAAATATAATAAAATTTCAAGAAATTATATTTTTCAATTATATTATACTAAGTTTGTTTTATTTAAGTATAATAAAATTTCAATATTATACTAAGTTTGTTTTATTTAAGTATAATAAAATTTCAAAAAATTACATTTTTGTTTGAAAAGTTGAAAAAGACAATATTGATTATGTTTTGGATTAAATTTCAAGAAATTACATTTTTGTTTGAAAGGTTGAAGAAGGCAATACTAGTTGTGTTTTGGATTTATATGGAAAATTTACTTTCGAAAATTTGCTTCTTTTGTATTGATCCCTATACCACTCCTTTTATTAAAACTACTTTAAAATACATTCAACTTGCCTTTATTAAAACTACTTTAAAATACATTCAACGTGCCTCTATAAATGTATTATAAGATTATGGGGTGTGCCTTTTATGGGGTGTGCCTTTTTTCAATATAATATGTTTAAGGGGTTTAATTTTTTTTTACATAGTATGTCTTTTTACACATTGACAAAACTTGGAAAAGCCTCACATTTGGATGTGCTAATTTCAATATAATATGTTTAAGGGGTTTAATTTTTAAAATAGTATGTTTTTTTACACATTGATAAAACTTGGAAAAGCCTCACATTTGGATGTGCTGAAGCTGGTGAAATTTTGGATAACAATGTAAATTAGTAAAGTCTTTAAAAGGATGTTTTAGTAGTTAACTATAGATAAAGATAACCATTATTATCATTGTTGTCTAATGTTTTTATTGGATAATCTTTTTTATTTTCAATTGAAAAAGATGATTAAGTTTAGTTTGTCAACTTTGAAGGGTTTAAATGATAATAATGTTTTGAATCGAAATATGAATTTTCCCTTCAATTCTGATCCATAATGCTAATGATTCTATATTTATCTATCCACAACATTAATCAAAAGTCCATTGAACTATCATTCAGGTTGTATGTGGAATGCATTTCACAAACGTAGCATGTCCATAGTTAAAATTGAGTTCATTAATTTTTTGCAATGTGACATTCAAACTATACTTCACGTATTAATTTATTCAACATTTTGTACATAAATATCTTACAATGTTGTTAAAATCCACTTCTTGATTTATTCAAGCATTTCATTCACTTATTGACTAAAACATTTGCAAAGACCCATCTCTCAAATTAGTTATGTGTCTGTGTGGAGGAGTGATGGGAAATAGAGTACCATCCTCATCCAAGGGACTCTCTTTTAATAATGCAATCAATAACAAACCCTCTACGACTATGTCAACTCATTACATATTGGAGAAATCATAGAAGGTTTCAGTATCAAAGGTAATGAAGAAGATAGTTTTTAGTATTCAAACTAGACAAAGGATTGCGAGGTATATCTTATTTCCAAAGTTTTTTTTTTTATTTTTCAATTTCATAATCTTGTTGATTATAAGTAATTTTTCGAGGAGGGTGCATGGTTCTAGAGAAGCGTGGGCATTTTTTTTATCCCATGGTTCCCATAATTTAACCCATCCATTATGCTTATAACCAAACTGAATGTTTGGGTATGCTTCATGTTGATTAATTGGGTTGGTTTTCATTGATGTCAACCCTTGAAGAAAGTCTGGTAGAGAATTCCGGTAGCACAAAGGTTTAGGTAATGGACCCAAGTTTGTTTGATGGATAATGGTATGAGTTTTGATATATTTGTAGGTAAGACTATTCCACATGGATAGTGCATGTCATGCCATTTCCGATGGTATGTGGAACACCACATAAATCCTCACGGTTAGAGAGTTATGGCCATGTGAAGTTCGAGAACCCTCATGAGTCATCTAGAAGCCCCAAAAGGTCAAAGTAATCAAAGTGGTTGCAAAGAAGAAATTGTTTAAATAATAAAGAGAAGTGATGAGTGTACTATAAGTCAAAGTGGATACAAAAGAAATTATTTAAATAATTAAGTTAATGGATAAATTACTAAGTGGACAAGTGGTTAGAAGTGGGTTAGCCCTAAAATAAGGAAAGTGGTTTAAGATGGTTAGAAGGTAACCCCTTGATGAAGATACATAAAATGAGAGGTAAGGATCTCTCATTTTAATCACACTTGAGCATATTGAATATCTACAAGTGACTGAGATAATCAAAGGATATCTAAGCCCAATTTCAGAGGGAAAGTGAAGTAAAGAAGGATGGAATTCAAGGGAGGATAAATTATTTTGATGATGCTCTCTAAGGTATGTTATTTACAGGTCGTCTCACCATTTTCGCGCAATAACTTTTTTCTAGAATGATTCATACCGTGAAATTGGGAGGTCGTTGAGGAAACATATCCAAGTAGTTGTGATACAAATTCAAGCTTGTGGGTTGTTGTATTTTTGGAGTTACACTTTGTGGAAAATAGGGTTTGTGGCTAGTCTTGAAACTAGTCTAAAACATGTGTTTCGGGTAAAAACTTCATAACTTCTTCATAACAGATCCAAATTCAGTAATACCAAATGTATTGGTTAGAGTAAAGTATGCAGTATTCTTTGTACCATTTTCAGATCCATACAACAAATATTCCATGCGGGGAACACTCTACAAGTTCTCTCTCTAGAATAAGCCATAATTCAACAAGGTGTGTCATGTTTGCTATAACTCCTTTTCTGAGAGCTTCCAAGTAGTGAAACCTGGAGGAATTGCAGAAAAGACTTATAAGAACATTGTGTACTATTTTTAGATCTTCATTCATTACAAGAACATAGTTATGATTATTTCAAGTTAGGGTTGTTGACTAATCCAAAATTAGTCATGTGAGACTAAAGTAAATTTTGATGAAAATGCTAGTCTCTTGTTGTTAAAGTTAAGGAAGGTTTGCAAGTATGTGATCGTATACACTAGGTCTATTACAGAGTTACAAATCATATTTGGATGATGAAATTGATGAGGGATTTTGGTTGAGGTACATGTTGGGTACATGGTTGAGACAAGTAGTTGATGAGTTGGCACATACATGAGGTGTATAGTTGATGATGTTGGTACATCTTGATGAGTCATAGTTTATGTGTATTTGATGCATGATTGGTACATATTTGGTGCATGGTTGATGCACTTGTTGATGGTACAAGTTGAGGTACAGGTTGGTGCATCGTTGATGCACTTGTTTATGGTACACGATGATTACAGGTTGTTTGGTACAGGTTGGTGCATGGTTGATGCACTTGTTTATGGTACAAGCTGATTACGAATTATTTGGTATAGGTTGGTGCATGGTTGATGCACTTGTTTATGGTACAGTTTGATTACATGTTGATTGGTATAGGTTTACAACATTATATCTCACAGTGATAGTGTGACAATGGTTCCATCATTCTACTTAGATTTCAGGGTGGTTGGACGGGGCAAGGACAGGTGGTTGTAGCCACCTTCTAGTTGTAGCTGGAGAACATAGGGTGTTGTAGCCTCCTTCTAGTTGTAGCTAGAGAATTGGGGAGTTGGAGCTTCACTCAGGTTGTATCCTGAGAAACTAGGGGGTTGGAGCCTCCTTCCAGTTGCAGCTGGAAAACAAAGGAAGTTGGTGCTTCCAATGAATGTAATTCTTAAAGACATATAAGAAAAATCATTCTATGGTTTTCTCACACTTTGGGTTTCCACGTAAAAACACTGGTGTACTATGTATTTGTATAATTGCTCATTTTTTCATTGTTTATTTACTCTGCAATTATTGGATGATAATGCTACATTGATATAACACTTGCATTATATGGTTAAAAAGGATTAAATTGCTCTATTACTGATTCACCCCCCCTCTCAGTAATCCAACAATGGGTATCAGAGCCAAGTTCCTTCAGGAAACAATTTAATCACTGGAACGAGATCATGGATTATTATGAGAATGGAGTACCACTGTTCAATGGTAAAAATGGTTTAAAGTATGAGATGTGGAGTGGAAGGATGAAAGTATTTTTACAGGCACATGGGTATTATATTTGGCTATCAGTCGTTACAGGATATGATAGTTCAAAAAGGAAAAGACTGCAGCCAAGAAGGAATTGAAGAAAAATAACAAAATAGTAATGGATTTCATCTGGGAAGGATTACCTAATCCGGTAAGAGAAAAGGTTGATAAATTTTCATCAGCCAAAGAACTTTGGGATAAGTTACATGACATATATTCTTCACCCATCGCAGATTTAGAAAATGAAGATGCAAATACAAATCAAGAAGAATTATGTTCACCATGACAAACAGATTCAGAAGATGAAGAGTACATAATCACCAGAGGTATGTTGTTTTTATTTAATTGTGAAAAATGAGGGCATCTTGAAATAGAATGGCATGAAAGAAAATGAGACAAAAAAACTAATTAAAAAGGAAGACAATTATGAAGTAGAATTGATTAGTGATTTAGATGAACTAAGAGAAGAAACCAAGTCACTCAAGAAAGAATTGATGAAACAAAAGGAAAGTGTTCACATTTTTTAATAAGCCCAATAGGTCATTAAGAAATTAAGAAATCAGCTAGAAGAAGCCAGAAAGATCGAAGAAACTCTTGAATATCAAAAGTAGTATTTGGAAGCCAACATAGCAGCACAGAAGGAAGAATAAAAAATGAGAGCGAAGATATTGACAGATCATCTTAAGGAAAGAACTAACGATCTAAACCATCTTGAGGTAGAGTTTGGTCAAGAAGCGAAAAGAACAGAAGAAGTCATGAAGTCTCAGATAATGAAGAAATAATAAGAGGTTGAAAAGCTTGAAGAAACAGTTGTCACATTGAGAAGTAAAATCGTCAAACTCAACAAGAATGTTGAAGAGACAGAAACATCCACATCAGTTATAGAGAATGAAGAGAAACACTCTAGGTTGCTAGAAAATAAGAATGAAGAAAATAGAAAGAGTTATGCAGAATTACTCAAAGGAAGGAATCACGGTCAACCAAAATATAAGAAAACTATTGAAGATACATCTTCAAGAAGACCATCCATGGTCAAGCCACAAAGAAGCTTCAATCATGATCATGATCAGTCAAGGAAGAAATTCAGAAGGACTACACCACAAAGAAGATCATTCACTCCCAGGTATGCAAATTTCTTTTATGGTCATTGTTTTTATTGTACTAATTTTGGACATAAGGTTGCAGATTGCAGGGATTATAAAAGAAATGTTCAAGCAAGAAGTGTCTATGTGG
Source organism: Picea engelmannii (assembly GCA_009831015.1). Classification (NCBI taxonomy): domain Eukaryota; kingdom Viridiplantae; phylum Streptophyta; class Pinopsida; order Pinales; family Pinaceae; genus Picea; species Picea engelmannii. The sequence goes on from ML781795.1 coordinate 61,974, forward strand.
CCCCACGTAACATTGAATATTACAAATGCCATAACTATGGACACATAGCTAGTGATTGTAGAAGCATGATCGATACTTCCATGAAAGAGAACACTAATATCAGATATAAGAAAGTATGGATAAGAAAACACGAAAAATAGGTGAACAAAGACCAGGTCCCAGATATCGCAAGATTAGAAATAAAACGAGATGAAGAAAATTCTACAGAGAAAATGAAAGATGTCAGATACATAAAGGTTTGGAAAATAACTGAAAGAAAATAAGGACAAATAAATAAGGAACATGTTCAAGAGATTGTACTTTCATTCATTGTAGTGAAAGATGAATTCACAAACAAAAAGAAATAAGTCAGAGCTTAGAGAGATGATGAATCTACCAATGAAGATGATGATGAATACACATAAGAGCTAGAATTGTTCTGAGCCATATGACTTAGAGACTCCCAGATAATATGAAAAATAGACAGGGGGAGTCTATGCGGTAGATGAGACAGACCAGAGAACCATCCTACGAGCAGCTTGCAAAGTTTGAGTAGACAGATTCAGTGCATTCAGTTAGAAAAAGTACAATATGATAGATCAATCAGTTGTAGTAGTACTTCATGATAGTATAGTTGTTAATGTTTTATGCTGATATTATAGTTCTTTGCATTTCATAAGATAAGAGCATAATATAAACAAGATCACTGAGAAATACACATCCACAATAGACACAGCATTTATCCTGGGAAACCCTCTAGGGGAAGAAAACCCAGC
>ML781795.1:87200-142060 GCA_009831015.1 Picea engelmannii
GTTTTAGAAGAAGGATCATTATTCTCTCTATAGATGTTAGGATTGGTCCTTCTAGTAGCCATAACCATATTTTTACTTTCAACATTTCTTGCCACCCTAAATGCATTCTCCAATGATTTGGGTTCCCAAAGGCGAACCTCATGCTGAATGTTATCTCTTAAAGTTCCTATGAATACATCAATCAAGTGCTCATATAGAATATCTGTTACCTATATATATTCAATGTTTGTAAGTTCTCAATGTGCTTTGTAACTGAACCATTTTGCTTGAGATTTATCAATTGGCTAAATAAGGTATTTCTCCTTGTATCCTCATAGTGTGCTATCATTTCTTCCGTGAAAATTGTCCAAGTGACGAGTGATTTGCGAGAACACAACCATCTATACCATACAAATTGATTGTGTTCTAAATATAAAGAAGCAATTCATATCTTTTGTGTATGTGGCACATTATGTAGATCAAAGAATTGCTCCATCTGAAGTATCCATGTGATAGGGTCCTTGCCATCAAACTTCCTCATATCGATCTTAGGAACGTGGTTGGTTTTCAACCCAAAGTTAGAGTTTCTCCATTCTTGATTCACCTTCCTTGTGTCCTCATCATGAATTTCATGGGATACATTTGCACTTTCATGTGTCCTCTCTATTACGAAATTTTTCAATCCTTCCATGAAACCATCCATCTTTGCCTCCAACTTAGCTTCCATCTCTTGTAGTTCATCTTTTGTTACTATCTTCTTTTTTAAATCATTTATGTCCCTACGCATTTCTTCACCTTCATCAAGAGTCCAAGTAGGATTGTCTGGAGGCTTATTTGGTGTAGAATTTCCCTTTTTGGGTGGCATGTTGTCCAAGTATCACTTTTGAACCTTGATTTTAAGGTGGTTCTGCTAGACAATATTTCTTCTACTGTATCTCCAAAGTTTCGACCCTTCTGGGTATGAAACTTTATTTTTTGTAGTTCTCTGATATTTCTTCTCTGCAATTCCATAGGTCTGATCAAAATTGGATGTGCCAAGTGGAATCTATGGTAACTTCCCCACAACTTGCTGATTTTTGTCCGTTTCAAGAGATCTAACTTGTATAGCATGCCCTGCACAAAATAATTGATATAAAACTCTAAAACTCATACCAGAAATACTACAAACTGTCTAGTATCCAATGAAACTAGTCTCACTCAATTTGGATAATATAGGAAGAAGTTATGATTGTTTTACCTAGAACACCTTCTTGAGACTAGTCAATAGGACTAGTCAGAAACCCTATCTTCCACAAGGTTTATCTACAAATGTAAGATGAACCAGAAGCTAAAAGTTTTACCACAGATACCTTACTAGTTTCTGTGAATAGCCTCTAGAGTTTAGGGTCTAAAATGTTACAAAAAACATTTTATAGCGAAAATCCTGCAATGACTCAGTTCAAGAAGATTCCATAACCTTATATTTCACAGTCTGTATCTCTGAAATTATAAGGCCTCAGGAGCTTAAATTTTAACCCAACGTACCTTGATATGTCTACTAAATACCCTCCAAGCCATTTCTTCTGAAATGTTGTAGAAAAAAAGTTATAGAGAAAATGCCAAGGTATCTCAGATGTAGCAGCGAAACCCCAAGACCTTGAGCTCTGATACCATATGTTAAGAACCAAATATCAATATAGCATAGAAAAACCTCAGAATAAGTACTCAACACCTTGAAAAAGAGATAAATTCAGATAATAATCCTCTTCGAGGGGGCAACCTCCTTATGCCCACATAAATGTACAATTACAAGATGATTCAAAATGAAAATGTCTCCTTGGTATATATAGGAGACTAGGAGGTATAATTACAACTAATGGCCAAAAGCCGACACAAATAAAATAACATTACTAATATAATATGCCCCAATTAAGGGGTAATGAGCCACTATTTAGGGCTTAACAAAGTTTCTCAAGGATGAATAAATGTTAAGTCCATACATAATCTATGACCACATGGTCGAGTATTATAACTCGACGTGACCCAAATCCAACCCCTATTTCCATGCCTTCAACTATAATGTACCTGAGAGATAGAAAGAGTGACGTCATAATTAGGCACTGTTCCATCTTGGCTGCCAAGGTGTCATGGAAGGGACACTTTTCAACATCTAGTTGGAAATGATTGGAGTAGGGTATTGCATAGAGAAGACCCTTTGTAAAAAGGATCGTGCTATCGTAGTTGTCCATTTACATTTTGGGAACTATCAGAACCATTAGATCAAACTGTTAACCTTAGTCATTGATTGAATTGGTGAGTCCTATGGTCCTTCGGCATTGACCCACTCCATGAGTAAAAAGGTGTTAAATGACTAGAATCCCTGAATGTTGAAGTCAAGAAGTAACGTGTGTCGTATATCTAAGGTTCCTTTGGGACCCTTCTCGACCATTGAATCGAGTATAGTGTAAGGATAGAGTAAGTTGTACCATCAATTGGAAACAAACAATCATCCGTGCTTTATGAGCTCTCCGGTAGGTAACCCTTTGGGGAATTATTGGGTTAAGAATTGTAAGGGATGCGAAGTTGCAAAATCCCGGAGCGGCGAAATCCTACCAACTGTTAGATCGTGGGAAAGAATTTGGGGGTGATGTGAGTCATTGATATTAGGGTCCATTGGGATCCTTTCTCAACTGTTCGATCTACTAGTGGAAGGAAAACATAAATACTTCGACGAAGTATTACTCCAGGAAATGTAAGGTAGAAGGGGTAAGAATATCTCGAAGGGTGAAGGCTAGAGTAAGTGGTGAGGAATTTTGGAACTTCGAAACTTTAGAACTCTGGGAGATTCGAGAATATAGGAGGATGTGTTAAATGTCGAAGTGTCGAAGTTTCCTTGTTGTAGCATCCAATTCCGATTGGACGGGCCCTCATACACCATGGTGATGTGGCATGCTTAGACAGTTCCATGTGGCATCGTGGGATTGGTCACAAATTAAGTGTAGGACCCTTTTTTTCGTGTCTAAACTATGTGTTAGGTGCGGGTTAATCTCAGTTGTTATATTTGAGGGTGGATTGAGATCCACCATAGATTCTGAAGAGGAAAGAGACTCTGGGACTTCAAATCTCTGGGGAGGTTTTCAAACATGTACATGAATGACTAAGGGCCAAAGGCCAAATATTCAAGAAGGCTCGAGGAACATTCCCTGTAAACACTCCTCTAGGGGCCATGTCATTGCTAGAGTGCAACGACCTAGGCTACAAAAGTTTCAGGTTGGGCAGTACAAAAGAGATGAATCCACATGATGAAGGGGATGGCCATTGGCCAAAAACGTCCCAAACGATTCATAACGACATAACTCTTGAACCAAAACTCAGTTTTAGACAAGGTCATAGTCATTGGAAAGATCTTAGTGAGCACAAGGCGATGGTGTCCTCATCCGAGGAATTCATGGAGTTGTAGGAAAGCATAAAATTTATACCCGCATCCCTTAAAAAGGCTACTTAGGGGTCGAGTGTGTGATAGATTGGTATTAGAGTGGGAAATAACACTTGGCCTACTTGGGCTCACGAAAGAGTCAAATAAATTTCTTTTCTTAAGAAAAATTTAAGGGGGATGGTACCCTACCCTACCCTATATATCAGAGCAAGATTTAAACACTAGGCCTGGATGGGCCAGAAATCAGCCACAAGACTAGTATAACAAGGCAAAGACAAGCATGTTAGAAAATTTCCCCTGCGTTGGATAATTTTATTTGTTATCTGCACAAGCCCCTTGGTTGAGGTGTGCTTTTGGAAAATTCTTACAACAGAAAAGTTACAAGAGAATGTGCAGTAGAGGGAGCATATTGTTTCTTTGGTAGAATGATAGCTACTCCTACATGAGTGGGATTATGCTGATAGACACTAATAGCAAGACTTGGATGTGAATGGACTGAAGAGATGGAAAAGTTTTCTACAAATGTGGGATTATGAAGCCTCTATCAATTACATTTGTTGCTTAGATAAGATACTTGGCCTTGTGAGTATAATTCTCCATGTCTAGAGGCCTTATGGAAATATGTGAGGTTAGCTTACTTGATCTGTCATAACCGAAAACATGCTATTGGGACAATCTCTTTTTACAAAGTAAAAAGGAGTCATATGGACTGAGAATAGCCCTCATGGAAGAAGTGAAGTGACATGATAAAGTTAAAAGGATCATGTTTGTGCTAAGGGGGTGTGTATCCTAGTAACTTAAAGGGTGTGTCTATGCATGAGAATGCAAGAGGTAAGCAAGTGGAGTACGTCTGCACTACAGACATGGGTAAAATGCTTGGTTCATATAGACTTATTATAGTTTTTCATTGGATGTGAAATATGGTTAGTGATTATTTGATTATATCAACATAAGTAAAATTTTGATGATATTGATTTTATATTACACTATGAGGATAAAGGTAGAATGGTTAATGAAATGTTGATCCCAAATGTGATAAATCAAGTGTTGGGGCACTACTAGATGACCAATGGGTTAGGTTGAAATACAAAGGTGGATGGTATCCATATAAGGTATGTATTGGTATGCTCAAGTAGTAGTGAGAGTGATCCAAGTGGATATTGGTGGCCACCCACCTATTCCAACTAGCTCAAAATAGTTTGTTGGCAACTTACTATTTTTAGCAATTTTTCAGTTCCTAAACTTTCAGGGCCTAAACAAATATTTTTTGTGATTGGGCACCTCAATGATAGCTAAAGTCTCTTATTGAGCCCCCAAAATGAATCTCCTAGTAAATACATTTCCAATGAGATATCATGTGCCCCAAACAGAGATAGTATGCTAAAGTTACGCCCCTAAGAAGTTGATACACCAAACTACCCAAAACAGTGTCCACAAAACTATTGGATTTTCATCTTCCGAGATTAGGGTTTTGGATTTTATTTATATTAAAAATTCCTTTGGAGCCTCAATGCAATAATCATCTTCTTTCGAATATGAGTAGCCGTCAAATCTCTTCTCAGAGATAAGATGCCACCATTCTAGCGAGTCTTTCACTCCGTATTTCTACAGTTTTGTACATTTCACTCATTAATAGAAATTGTGTATTACTGTATATTTGTGCCTCTTGTTATATATCCGATATATCTATGTTATATTATTGGATCTCTTGCAATATCTCTACATATTTATGTGTTATATCTCCACTCTCATTTCATGACGAAAATAATATGGATTAGAGAGGGAATCTAGGAAAAGGATTCCCTTGATAAAAAGGTTTGTTAACCAAAAATGGTTTGAGGCATGAAAAAGAAGCTTGATAAGTTGTCTTGTTGCCAAGTGGGAATTGTTGGAATTTCCCAGATTATATTTATGGGTTGTTGAATAATTTTATAGTAGTTGAGGCAAGAATGCCTTCTTGCTAGTTGTTGTCGTATGGAAAGGGGGACATAGTTATGATTATGCCCGTTAAACTTTCCATGTATATATCATCTGAATGACTGCAAGCTCTCAATAGAGAGGGAATCTCAGTGTTGATTATCTCTATGATACTTGTCATAAGAATGGAAGTAAGATCCTTGGGAAAAGGATCTGGAAGTCTTATATGTCCATGTGTATGAATGACATGGAAAATGTGCAAGCAATGAACTTGCATGATGGATGTTTAGCTATGTTTGTATATGATTGAGTGCATGGATTTAATGCATTGTAAGGTTGCTTTATATGAAGACTGATATTAAGACCAAATAGATATGAATAAATGATATTAAATGTGCAAATGATACACATGTATGATGTATGAGTATATGTATACTAAAGTAATGATGTGACTGCCTGAATGAGTGAAATGTAAGGCAATAATTGCACTTGACAAGTTTGAATAAATACCATGGATGCATGGCCAAATATATTATGAAGAGTCATGAAAGTTTTGTTTTGAATGATAGCTTCAAGGGAATGTGTTCCATTCCCTTAGGAAAGGCTAGTATAAATTCATGAAAGAGTAAATGAGCAAGGATGATCCGTTTTCATGATAAAAGGAAACCTGATTAAGCTTTTAAAGGCTGGATGTAAATGATCATGAAAAATCATGTACTGACTAAATTTCCATACATACAAAAAAGAAACTATAAGTGTGTCTATAGTAGACACACAATATGTTGAAGCATGTAGTAAGATCATTATGCATGACAACACAATGGGATAATGTGCATATGTAATTCAAAATGCAGGTTTATATTCCCCATGGAATATTGGTAAACAACTAAAATGGTAAAGTTGAAGTTGAATCAAGGTTGAGGCCATCCTAAATAGTGATGGATATGCAATAAGGAAGTTGCATACTAAAGGATTTCCTTGTGGAGGAACTGTGTAAAGACTCTGTCATGAGAAAATAATCCCAAAATTTTAATGACTGCCGAGAGTTGGGTAGTGGGATGCGAGCTGGTGGGTATTCTATATGCACTAAATCCCTCAATTAAATTGTCAACCCGGGGTAAGTAAACTTAGAGTTGTGGCATTGTATGAGCCAAGGCAGAAAAGATAATGGAAGCATTGTCTATCTAAAGGGATGGTCTATCTAAGGATTAATCTACTTAAGAAATGGCTCTTTCATTTTTATCAATTAGCAAATCATGTTAATGATCTTGAACTATTTACCCTAAGTAGCTTCAACAATGGATCGATGTATTATTTCTAAAGAAGAAAATCATAACCTACTTTAAACAAGTTAATCTATTCAACCTAATGAGAAACAAGAAGTAAATTAATTTTTGATCTTTTATCTTTAAGAAAATAAGCAAACAAACAACTAGCCTATCAAAACTATTTCAACAAGTAAACTCTATTCTTAAAACAAAACTCATAATCATCTCTATTTTGCAAAGGAGAAATCTTAACCTACTTAATAAAAAAGCATCATGACTGTATTCAGATTCTAATTAATCAAAACTATTATTAATTTACAATAACATGAAAACATAATTCAAAGATGATGATTATGTCTTCGGTGCCTAATAACATCACAATGGCATCTGATTATTAATGATAGCTCAAGAGGGATTAATTCAATGCTTACTTCTACAGAGAAATGGAATAATATACCGTGGTTGCTTAGTTGCTTGACTTAGGTACCACATAGGTTACTTGCAGGGGTTATTTTATAGGTACCCTAGGTCTGATAAGGGTCATACAACACACAACCTTTATGGAGGATTACCTCTCCGAGGGGATTTGACCGATTGGTTGTTAAGCCCATGAGGGCCCTTATAATTGATTATGTTACCTCCAATATTTAGCAGAGGAGTCTCAGGCCCCTCTTGAGCAAGGTATACCTACTTTAAAGAGGGAGGTCCCTTTCAACCACTTTATCCTGTTTGTGTGCATATTGGCATTTTGATTATTTTTGGTGTGCTCTTTGATTATTAGTAGACCTTTGTTATTTTATATCTTTCCTTGAGTTGTCATTATCATGGATAGTGGAGTTCCCATGGCTCCCTCCTTTACTGCTACCCCCTCATAAAATTCACTCATTTCATGGGGACGAATCCGTCCACTTTTCATAATGGTATGTAGAATTATGACACTCAGTCCATGCCTTGGGTCTCTAATCATTTTCCTATTGATATGCCAAACATGCCTTCACCCTTTCCATCCTCTCTCTGGCCTACTTATATGAATCCTAGTTTTGGATCTGGGGCCATGATGACTCCACTGTCCACATCTTCATTTGATAGGAGTCATGTCCCTCAACCAAATCTCACTGTGGGGGGTTGGAATCTCCCATCTTACGGATCCAATCCTAGCCATACTTTTCTAGGAGCCAATAATCAAATGGGTTGTCATTCTACTTATTGCACCTCATTCGTGTATCCTTTGTCCACCATGCTAGTTACTACGACCACTCTTCCCATGGTTGGTTGCCATATATCCTCTGGTATTTCATACAGAGGGAATAATTTTTATGGTTCAGGCTACCCTCTTCACAGAACCCCTTCACATGGGGGAAACATATATCCTCACTTGAATAATCCTTATCATACTTTTATCTCTTTTCATACATATGCTTTAGTGATGATGCCTGTACAAACCTCTATGGATCAATTAGGCAGAGGATACTAACTTTTCGGACAGGGAACGAGTATAAACCAAGACCCTTCCTGGCCTGCAATGTATCAAAACCAATATTTCCTGGGACCTTGGTCTCAAATTCCACATCTCACCAATACCACCAGTCCAGTCACTTCCAGTCATACTGGAGTTCCATCACCAAATCCTTCTAGTCATGTTGGAGATTGGTCGACGACCTCTACAAGTCATGTTGAAGACACGCAACCAGTCGTTTCTATTCATACTGGGGGAATCACTCTATTTTCCATGAGTCATATCGAAATCACATCTCCAATCTATGTACATCATATGGGAGATGAACCTCCAGCCTATGCTAGTCACGCTGAGAGCATGTAGCCAACCATTGCAAATGACATTGGGAGCATTCATATGATTGAGAAGCCTAGACGTGTCAGATGTAATCCCAAGTTCCTTTCTAGGACTTGCGAAGGAGATCACCTTACTTGTTTGTGTACCTCTACTGTTGGGATACCAGAAGCGTGGTTCTCACTTGGGGGGCCTTTGGGTTCTAATTCATTTGTGGTTTCCCCACACTCTGTTTCTCCTTTGATTGACATGGAAGTCATGCCGATGCAATAATCGCATGACCACACTCCCATTTTTTAGGGTGATGCGTATCTTGACTTTGTTGCCACACATCCTATTCAACCAATGGTTGAAGAAGTGGTCCTGTCGATGCAATCTCCGGTCAATCCAACTCTTCTTTTGGAGGGTGATGCGTCCTTCAACCATGTCATTAGCATTTCTAGTATTGCACCTTCTAAACAAGAGAGAGTTTTACTCTCACTGAGTACTATCCCTACTAGTCCCGGACAGGTTCCCTTTCACTGGGATAGTCTTGTGGGGTATCCAATGCCTCCTCCTATGTCCTTTCAAGTAAGAGACATTATTCGATATATCATGGAGAAGGTAACCTCCGCTAGAAATTTATCCTCCTCGACTTGGAGAGATTTGTGTTTTCCCAAGATTGTGTCAGTTATTCGTAACATGATGAAATTTCACAGAAATCTTGCATGGGAGCCTTGGCCTCCCCCATGACATGCCACCTAGAAACCTATGAATGAGTCTGATTTAATCTCTTTTCTGACTCGTCTAAAAAGTGAAAAATATTTCCAAGTGAATTTGTCTCTTTCACACTCGTTAATTGGATTTGGAATATCGTGAGTCTTAGTTAAGCTCTTTTCCGACTCGTTTTCAAAAAGAGAAAATATTTTCGAGTGAACTTGTCTCTTTCACACTTGAAAATTGGATTTGAAAGGACATCTATTTGGTGCAAGTTTATCCCTTTTTCAAACCAAGTAGACTAAGATTACTAAAAAGGAAATTTATTGGTGTTAAGTTGTGATTGCATCTCATGCCCTTGCTTGCAGTATTGAGCCTATTGTTGGTTCTCTGTTTACATTATAAACAGTTTACCTCAATAGTTTTTCATCCTCAACCAAACATATCCTTGTTTATATCCTTCGCAACTTGACACCCTATACCTAGGAAGGAACATTCCCCCGAGTGTCCATCTCTCGCATGCACCTCCTTGCATTGAGCATATGTATGTTCCATTGCTGAAACTAGTTTTGATTACTTGCGACAATCATTTCCTCATCTGTATCATATCATTCATTTCACTATGAAAACAAAAATACGGGAGGGAAGGGATTATTATCTTATATTGGCAACAGTCGTGTTGCCTTGGAACAGGGAATTTTTTTTTTGAGTCCACTTGTCATCATAATTTTTTATTTAGCATGACCTTAGGAAGCTGAGCTCGTCACATAGAGTTTAATCCTCTGACTGGTTACTCTTCTAGTCCTTATGGAGATTTTTATTGATGCCTTCTGCATCTCAAGGTTTCATCATTGAGTCTATACTGCTAGAGTCTTCCATATGCCTCATGCTCTTATTCAAAGGATGTCTATCAACCTGTGTCAGTCATTCCTCAAAACTCTTGACTTTGCATGTCGGACATACCTTCAGTCGATCTCAGAATCACATGATGTTCTAGTCCTATTGCACACCCTAGTCCTACTTTCTTCATTGGTAGGTAACCTTGAACCCAACAATCGACATTTCATCATTGGTCATTGACTTGGTGGTTTCCCTTGTGTTCGATGATAAGAAATCTATTCACACATTGGGATTAGTGAAGTGGATTCCATTAGCCCTATTGGTGGTTTCCTCGCCTTTGTCAACATTTTTCCTCATTAGCTGCTATTCAGAGGGTATTTTTCGTGTACCGCTTATACCTGGCACACATGAAAGACACACGGGGTCGTTGGTTCGTGAACATGTTCTTCATCTGATTTCCTCCAAATCATCAAGCTCCTTCTTTGTACCTCATGCTAAATGATGAGAGATGCCTTAATTCTCTCCTTTCAAAGGGTCTCCTTCCATTGATTTCAGCTCATCTATTATGGAGACGAGAGCTAGAGTCCTATGAGTACCTAGAGGCTTGCAGTCATTAGTGACAAGTCCTCTCACCATCGACAGTTGGGAATACATTAATGTCTCCTGATCGATGGATTCTTCAAGTGCTCAACCCCGACTCCTTTATTCACACTTGTAAGAATGTACTCGCTACCTTGATACCTACTTTCATCATCGGTAGGTTGTATCCCATTTGTTAATGGTATACCTCAATGACCAGTAATCAAATGAAGTCTCATTGTGTTTGACCTCAACTCATTTATTAGCACGATGTAGACTTTCACCTTTGGAGGTTTTTGTACAAGACTTGAAGAAATCAGTTTATAGCCGCAACGTTCCTGAGTTGTTACTACCTTTCATTGGACCAGTACCTGTGTGACTTCAACGATCATGGGAGATCATATTGTACTACATTGTATACATATATCTTTAGATTGATTTTGAGACTGGTTTTACTGGGCCTTGTTCATGACTATGACAACCTTTGGCATGTAGCCACCTTTGTATTTCCTATTTATGGCGATGGACAATTGTTTGGTATATTTTCACATGGATTTGCAGTGTAATTCAAATTGGCATCCATGTATGCAAAGTCAATAAAGATTGTAATGAGCAACTAGTTCTTCCATCTAGGTCCCCATTACTCTACTTCTGGGTTTTATAATGTATTTTGGCCATCAAAGATACTCCTCTGACCTCACACATTAGGGGGCCTCTGTTATAGCAAGATTTGCCTCACCCTATGCAATCTTGCATAGAAGGCCTTTTTCGATTTCCATATGTAGACTTGAAGTCCCATTTTGCAAATCCTAGAGATAAAAACATTATTTTTCCACATATGCATGCCCTACCTATATTAAAGCATGTGTATACGCAGGTTGCACCACTACAGCCAGCGTACATCGAGATTTGTGCCCAAAATTAAAAAATGGTGTCGGGTTTCCATGTCACGTCACAAGATCTATGATCCTTGGCCTTCCATATACTGAAAACATTTCGAATCGACCCTTTAGTTCCACTTGAAGGCTATAAATGGGTCAAATCTGAGCTATGGAAAAAGGGAGAAGAATTCAACTTTGAGAGCAAAGTTACTCTGGAGAAATTATTCACTTCACATTGAGTCTGCATCCCTTTGTCCTTTAAGTCTGAACACATTGTTCAGCCCCAAATCTCTTCCCTTATTGATTGAGAACCTCATTGTCTCTCTTATATGATATTTCCTTTGGTGGAGGATTGAAGTGATGGAGGCCTAGCTGGAAGGAACTTAGTTTCTCAGTTCTGAATCATGCTGACACAGAAGTTTGTAATTCATTCACTTTTGTTGGTTACATTCTAATAGAAATATTCTTTTCTGGTCCAATTAATATCTTACGAATATTTGAATTGTTATTCCATGGGCATATTTGTTATGAATGTTGATGTATTATGTTATTGAATGTGATAACATTAAATATTATCACCATATGCTTGCGTTTCTTGGTTGTTGAGGACTAGTTGTAGGTGTATCACTTTGGGTCAAGTGCTCAACGGTGGAATTCATTGAATGTCTGGATAAGGTAGGCCTTTTATATTTTCTTGCTAGCATATTTGTTTATATAGCATACTTGAGATTAGAGTTGATTTCTGCAGTCATTTCCAGATGTTGTGGTTTACCCCTAGCGATAGAGAGATTTTCCTCGTAACAAGAGGCCACCATATGATTCTCGTCTTCAAAGGTTTTATCCACGGGTGTATTCATATATGATATAGTCATTGGGTATGAGATTCAATTTATTCTTTATATATATTGTTGTTCATGTCTCTTTTATTTTTCATACCTTTTACTCTTATGTAATAACACAGATCTAGAGATATATTTGTTTCTTAGAAAACTAGGGTTTCTTGTTTTCTAACCCTTTTTGTTTGTAGCTTTGTCACAACCACAAAGTTTGTGGATTTACTCACCCTTGTTGTAGAAACACACCAACACCCCTATAGTGGGGTTTATCATTTTTTTGTGACTTTATATTCTTGGTTTTTTGGTGGGGTTTGGAATTTTTATAGGTCATTAAGGACAATGTTAACATTTGGTGAGAAAACAAGAATGGTATTGATTCTAAAATTTCAACAATCTTCCTTGCAGAAAATTGAGTAAATTTCAATTTCAATTCCGTCAATCGACAAGACAACAACTCCATTAGGGAATTAATGAAACTTGATTTGGTAATTCGAACAATGTTCCATGTAGAAAATTGAACGAATACAAATTTCAATTTCTGTGATCGACAAGTAAACAGTTCCATCAAAAAAGTATTGGAAAATTGATAGGTTGTTAAGGACAACATCGACATTTAGTGAGAATGTAAGAACATTATCAACTCAACAACTTCAATAATGTTCCTTGTAGAAAATTGAGCAAACATGAATTTCAATTTTAGTGATTGACAAGCCAACAATTCCATCAAGGAAGTATTGAAATTTGATTGGTTATTAAGGACAACATTGGCATTTGATGAGAACACAAAAATGATCCTAACTCAACAATTTCAACAATCTTCCATGTTGAAAATTGAGAAAACGTGAATTTCAATTTTGGTGACAAGACAATATGAACCATTATTAAGTATGTCATGGATATATGGTGAGATCACAAGAAGAATCCCTACTCGATATTTTTTATTGTCTTCCTTGAAAAAAATTGAGTGAAAGTGAATTTCAATTATAGTGATCGAAAAGATGACAATTTCAACAAGGAGGAATTAAAATATGAACCTTCATACTGCATGACATGGACATATGATGAGATTGTAAGAACAATCCTAACTTGATAGTTTTGACAACCTTCCTTTCTAAAATTAAAGTGGATGTAAATTTAATTACAACAATTGAAAAGATAGAAATTTCATCAATGAATAATTGAAATATGAATTCTCATATTATATAACATGGACATATGGTAAGATTAGAAGAACAATCCTTATTGGGCAATTTTGATAATCTTCCTTGTAGAAATTTAAGTGAACGTGAATTTTAATTGCAACAATAAAAAATATGGCAATTTTGCAAGGAATAATTAGAATAAACCAATCATTAAGTACAACATGTTCATATGATGAGATCTCATCAACAGTACCAACTCAATAGTTTCGAATGTAAAAAAAAAAAAAATAGCAAGGAAGAATTGAGATATGAACTATCATAGTGTATGACATGGCTAGATGGTGATATTGCAAGAACAATCCCTAATTGGTAGCTTCAACAATCTTCCTTGTAGAAATTTGAGTGAACCTGAATTTCAATTGTAGTGATCAAAAGATGATGACTTTTGCAAGGAAGAATTGACATATGGACCATCATAGTGTATGACATGAACACATGGTGAGATCACAAGAATAATCCCTACTTGGCAGTTTCAATAGTCTTGTTCATAGAAATTTGATCAAACGTGAATTTTAATTGTAGTGATTGGAAATATAGAAATTTCATCAAGGAAGAATTGAAATATGACCAATCAATAAGTATAGCATGAACATATGGTGATACCACAATAAAAATACCGACTCAACAATTTGGCCATATCTTTGTTACAAAAATTTTAGCGAACGTGAATTTCAATTTTGACAACAATTTTAACAAGGAATAATTTAAATATGACCAATCATTAAGCATGATGTGGACATATGGTGGAATCTCAAGAAGTATCCCTACTCAATAGTTCCAATAGTCTTCCTTGCAAAAATTTAAGCAATAGCAAATTTCAATTACAACAATTGAAAAGATAGAAATTTCAACAAAGAAGAATTGAAATATGACTGGTCATTAAGTATAACTTGGGCATATAATGAGATTGCAAGGACAATATCAACATATTAGTTTTCAAAATATTCCTTACAAAAATATGAGGAAACATGAATTTCAATTTTAGTGATTGACAAGGCAACAACGAAGAAGGAAGAATTGAATTATGAACTATCATTAAGTACAACATGGGTATATGGTGAAAACACAAGAACAATCCCTAATCGACACTTTCAATAGTTTTCCTTGTCTAAATTTGACAAACCTAAAATTCAATTGTAGAAAGAAAAAAGATGACAAATTCAGTAAGGAATAATTGAAAAGATGTGAGACTGCAAAGAAAAAGGAAGGGATTTCCTGACCTCCGCTAGAAGGATTGAGGGGGCAAGGAAATAACCATAAGGGATAATGGTTGGAAGTAGATTTAATTGAAAGGAAGTGCTACCTCTAGCTTCACTCACATCCTTATGGTATTTATTTGGAAGTTGGATAGAAGATGGTTTTCAAGAGGGACTTCGCTACTAGGACCCCAAAATTGAGTTGTCAACAAAATTGAGTTGTCAACAAAGGGACAAATAACCCATAATGTACTTCAAATTTTCATGTTAAAAAAGTTAGTCTACATTCCAACATGCACTTTGAAATCTATAGCATGACCTTAACCATAGGAAGATCTTTCTAGCTCATCAAGGAAATTTGTGGTAGTTTAAACTGAATGCTCATAATTTTAGTTTTTGCACAACAAATTACACATAAACCTAAATTGTATTATTTGGATTATGTAAAAAAAAATGGAGGGGTTCATGATATAACATGTATCCATAAAATAATTTGTAAAATTATAGTTTTAATAACATAAATGCACTTTAAAGAGGTTTTATATGAAATAATGGAACTCCTTATAAAATGAGAGAGTTGAATGTATAATTTTCACCACTATAAAATGTATATTGCCTAAAGGTAATATATAGGATTTGATGAAAACTAATGGATTTTACATCACATTGTATCTATCCACAATAGAAGCACCTTCCCTAAAGGTAATGTATAGATTTTGATGAAAACTAATGGATTTTACACCACATTGTATCTGCCCATAATAGAAACACCAAAGTGTACCCACAATAGAGACACCATGTATTTGATGAAAATTAATGGATTTTACATCACATTGTATCTACCCACAATAGAAGTACCTTCCCTAAAGGTAATGTATAGAATTTGATGAAAACTAATGGATTTTACACCACATTAACTAATGGATTTTACACCACATTGTATATACCCATAATAGAAACACCAAAGTGTACCCACAATAAAGACACCATGTAGAAAAAAAGACATATTACAATGTTATGCATTATAAAAGAGATTAGCATCTTTAGACAACGAATGTTAATACATCCGCATGGGTACAATGAAAAGGGACATAGAGTATACCATTGTTTATACATATAATACAAAATATCTTAATCTATATGTCAACATAGTTTAAAATACAAATGATCTTAATATATATGTCAATACAGTTTAAAATACAAATGATCTTAATCTATATGATTTTAATATAGTTTAGGTAGATAATACAAATGATTTTAATATATATATTGTGTTAGGATATTTAGACACTTAGGAGTTAGTTAAGATATACTTATTCTAATGTGTTGTTAGGTAAAAGTGTGTTTCTTTAGTATGCATTAGTATGCATTTGTAGTTAGGAAATCCGACGGTCACGATATGTTCCCGACATAGAATGATCTGACAGTTCATATTCTCCTCTATCTTAATCGTCATTGATCTGTGGCTTAACACCTGATTTGTCCATGATCTCTATTTAAAGAGCATGGAGGGTCATTTGATGATGATAGATTGTGAGAAACACTCTTGTAAAATCTCTCTAATATTTTTATTTTGCATTAATAAATTGCTCCAAGTGACCGCATTGGTTGGGGTCGTGGATGTTTCCCTGTAGGGGTTTTACCATGCCAAAACATCAGTGTTTTTATCTTTGATCTGGTTGTGTGAGTGGTTACTGAAGATGTTTGTCCTCTTTTGGAATACCTGTGTTGTCGAACATGGTATCTGATCATGTTTGAAGACTTGCTCTTGTTGTCGATCGAGATAGTGAAGCCGAGCTCCCTCATCTCCTTTTTCTTCCATTTTCATATATTTCTAGGTTGAGAGGATTATTCCATTACATCCAAAGTGCTCGTTTAAGTCAATAACTCTTTTCATTTCACTCGAAAAGGTTTTTGATTTCCCAAGATACGGCCATTTTAGTCCAATCTGGAGGTATAAAGCCTGGATATGCCTTTTTAAAAATTTTGTAGAGTATTATTTTGTTTTTATATTGTTTGTTTCCAGGTTGCTACACTTTTAGATCTGCGTATGCTCTTTTCCCCGAGATCTAAACCTTGTTTTCATTGAGAAAATAAAAAAATTTCTTGTGTGAAACGAGTATTTTATGAGCACGCTCTCTAAGGCCGTCAACAACAACAACAACAACAATAACAACAACCCCAATCCTCTTGTTAAACAATACAATATTTTTTGCTAGCCCACTTGGTTAAAAGTTTCTTTATTAAGTAAGAGGTCTTGAGTTTAAGTCTCTCTTTTTGTCAGTGTTTTTGAAAAAGTTCATGCTCCATTGTAAAGTATATTTCACTTCAAGTATAAGAGTGAATCACTATAAGTAGTTTTAATATTTTTATTTTGGAGTTATTTGTTTTGCATGCATCTTTATTTTATCAAGTAACTTCATTGTAAAAGTGATCCCCACTTATTTTTATAAACGTGGGTCACTTCATAAAGAAACTTACACCACCACATAGTCTTTTGGTTAATGTTTATGCATTTTTTTTAAAAGAGCATAACTTTCACATACGAAGTCCATTTTCAGTGTCATTGTTTTTAAACCGCCTAATTTTTTTAGATATTTCCATCTCGATCATCAGTTTCAATTTTTAAATCCATATTATCTACATATTTAATATGGATTCTTCCAGTAATATTTTGTTTACCAGCACCAACTGCTTCCAATGGAAATCCCATATGGAGGATTTATTAAGAAGTAAAGGCATGTACCAGATTACCTTGGGAAAGGAAAAAGAGCCCACTGATGCTGATAAGAAAGTAAAATGGGATAATAGGAATCATGAAGCACATGGACTGATTGGAATGTCCATCTCTCTTGATTGGAATGTCCATCTCTCTTGATTTAAGGTTCCACCTTAAATAAATTGATGACCTCGATGAATCTTGGGAAAATCTTGAATCTGTGTTTGGTAAACAAAATATTATTCAAGCACATCAGTTAGAAAATCAAATACTCACTGTAAGTCCAAATATTTTTTATTGCATTGAAGACTATCTATGTAAGTTTAAAACACTCAGAATTTTATGTGAAGAATGTGAGATAAAGTTGGACGAAGAGCGTTGCATCTATATTATTATTTCTAAGCTAGGTAGTGCATATTATGTGTTTGTATCTACCTTTTATGCCATGATAGAGGTTCTAGGGAAAGATTATCAAAACCCCACTCTTGAGTTCTTTTGTCATGCTTTGATTAGAGAGAAAGATAAGTTTGTACAACTTGGAGTGATCAACACTATAGGTAACTCCAACAAAGCCTTAGTTGCCCAACAGAAAGATAAATCCAAGAATCCCAAGAAGCAACATCCTCACCACAACAAGAAGAAACATAAGGGTCCAAAACCCACTCAGATATCTTCATCTCCTAATGGTGACAAAGGAGAAAAATCTAACATAAGAAGACTGACAAACATTGCAAATGTTGTAATAAATATGGTCATGATGAATCCAAATGTTTCAAGAAGATGGCAGTCTTAGAAGCAACAATGAAGAAGCACAACATCAATATTGATTCTACTTCTTCTTCTTCTTCTTATTCTTCTCATGGACGTGCACTTTCTTCTTCTTGTTTCTCCTTCAATGAAACTTCTGCTTCTTCTGATGATGAGTGGCTTATTTATTTTGGAGCATCTTATCATATGACTAAGGATAAAGACATATTCTCTGCTCTAAATGAATGTAACACCAAGAAAATATTTGTTGGTGATGATAGATCTCTTAGTATTGTAGGATCTTGAACAGTTCAAGTAGATAATGGTTATTTCAATGATGTTTTATGTGTTCCAAGTCTTTCTTGTAACCTTCTATTAGTATATCAAATTACTCATTCAGGTGAAGGTAAAACCATAGAGTTTTCACCTCAACAAGTTGTAATTAAAGATCTAAAATATCCTAAGCATGTTCTTGCAACTGGAATTGTCGATGATATTACCAGGTTGTACAACTTTGGGTCATCATCTTTTCCATCATTTTTTGTTGCTCATAGAGATGACTTGAACAAACTTTGGCATGAACAGTTTGGTCATCTAAACTATCACTCATTGTAGTAACTATGTAATCAACAGATAGTGACTGGTCTTCCTCTTGTTTCATGCAAAGATGGTGTTTGTGTCGATTGTGTTCTCAACAAACATCATCGGGACAGTTTTGAAAAACGTGCATCTTGGCATGCCTCAGGCCCTTTGTAGCTTGTTCACAGTGACTTGTGTGGTCCACTTTCTTCTCCTTCTTTTTTCTAGGTGCAATTATTTCTTAACTTTCATTGATGAGTTTTCCAAACGTACTTGGGTTTACTTCTTAAAAATTAAGAGCTAATTTTTTGATAAGTTTTTGGCCTATAAGGCCCTTGTAGAAAAGCAATCTAGAAATCAAATTCAAAGGTTAAGGACAGATAATGGAGGAGAATATGTGAACAATAATTTTACAAGTTACTGTACTACATAAGGCATCCAAAGGCAACACATTGTTCCATATACACCACAACAAAATAGTGTTTCTCAGAGAAAGAGCCACACATTAAAAGAAATGGCTAATTGTATGATCCAATCTAAGGGATTAAGCCTAAAGTATTGGGCGAAAGCCATCAACTGTGAAAATTACATAGTAAATTGCACTCCCACAAAGAATCTTAAAAATACAATACCGGAATAAGCTTGGACTAAAATTAAACCAGATGTAAGTCACTTCCGTGTATTTGGCAATATACCATGGGCTCACATTCCTGATGAGAAAAGGAAAGCATTGCAACCTAAAAGTGACAATTTTATATTTGTTGGTTATTTCGAAGATGTCAAAGGTTATAGACTTCTTGAACCACATTATAATGAAATTATTATTAGAAGAGATGTTAAATTTGATGAAAATATCTTGGCCTGCAAGCCTAATTTGATGATTGTGCCTTCTTCGGCCTGCAAGCCATCTTCAACATTTGTGCCTTCTTATGTTCCTATTTTGGTTTCTTCTTTAGATGATGATAGTGAGGATGAAAATCCACCTCTACCTACTCACCTTCCTTTAGATGAGTCCTTTGAACTTGAACCAACACCAGCTCCACTACTTCCTAGATGGGTTCGTTCAACACGAGAAGCAATTGGTGATCTTGTCGATGATCCTTCATATCAGCGTCAGACACGTTCGCAGTTCCATCAAGCCTCTTCTCTTTTGGCTCAAGTTTTAGAGAATCGTGATCTAGAGACATTTTTAGAAGCTTTAGGTCATACATATTGGGATACAATAATGAATGAAGAGTATCATTGATCCAGGTGGATATTTGTGGCCACCCACCTATTTAAACTGGCTACTCTTGTCAATTTTTAGTTCATCATGTTCTTCTGTACTTCTTTGTAATTATGGTTTCTACACTTATGGGGTTTTCTGAAGCCCTAAACATCTTCCAGGTGGATACTGGTGGCCTCTCAACTAATCCAACTGGATTATTTTGTATGTTTTCATGTCAGCACATCTTTTTGTACTTCCAGGGCCATTTTGGAGCCCTAAACAATGTTTCTTTGGCTCTCCATAGTCAAACTATAGACAGAGTAAGAGTGTGGTGGCATAATGTGTATTTGTCTCAAATACCTTTCCAACAGACTATCACGCACCTAAAACAGAGGACGTATGCAAAAGTTACAACCCCAGGAAGTTGACGTACAAACTTACCCATAGGGGCCCACATGACTCTTGGTGTTTCACCTCTTAGGGTTAGGTTTTTGGATGTCTAGGGTTTTTTCATTCATGGGTAATATTAAAAAGGCCTCTGGAGCCTCATTGTAATCATTCTGCTCAAACGGATGCACATTGAAGCCACATCTCTTCTCAGAGATAACTACCACCATTTGAGCAAGTGTTTCAGTTCTACATTTTTATAGTTTCAACCTATTTCATTTATTCAATAGAGATATTGTTCATTGGATATATGTGTTGTTCTTCATATCTTTGTGTTATTGTATTATGCCTTTTAATCAGTTCATTCCTCTCCTAAATCCGTAGCAGTGGTATCAGAGTGGCCTGCTCTTCATTTATTTTTCTTCGTGCATGTCCTCGACAAGATTTGGGTACAAGAGGTTGGGACTCGAACCAATCGATTCATTGCAAGATCGATCACGCTGAGACCAACAAAAACCCATGGGATATGAAAAGAAAGATGATGGAGTAGGATATCCTTTTAAAATGTTTCTTGAGGAAGCCTTTGCGGGACAAAGGAATGAAAGTATGGACAACTTTGCGCAGATCCTCCGGCGGCTGCCCACAGGAGAAGCATATTCATCAAGCGGCCATGCAATCCCTTTCAAGGTATAGGTAAATTTTGATATTCCATTATGTTATCACACTAAGTTTCCTTGGGTATTTATCCCTTAGTTTAAATTTTTCTAAGCCTTTAGATTTTTAAATTTTTGAGTTGTTTCTTTTCATGACTTATGTTATCACATAAACTTTTGGACTAGGTTCATTTTCATGACTTATGTTTTGATCCCCTTCATGATTTGACACTAAGTTCGACTCACTCCACGACTAGTTGGACTTGACATGTCACCCTCCTCACTCATGCCTCCGTAGCCTTGCCATGTTGTGTCTTTCTCCTATGCTTACTGGTCAAATCATTTTTTGAAAGGGAGCACTGCCAACTAACCAGGAGTTTCTGTAGCACACTCCTTATCCTTCATATTTTACCATGATTTGTTATTATAACGATGATTTCATGTCTTCCTTGTTTTCAGCACCATGGTTAGTTAACATATGCCTTCGAGGATTCATCTTTATGAGCTTTGCTAACGGTTTTCAAATTTTTAAAGCTCAAAAATTTGCACTGCAAAAACTACCAGTTCGAACCAATTGGCAGTGGCGCTATAGATCAGATGCTGAGGTGGATTCAGAGGTCGATTTTCTCATTATACTCTCTTGAAACTTCACTGAAACTCCGAGTTATCATCATTCTCTAGGTATTCCATGGTTTCCCTCATTTTCATGTAAATTTTGAGGAGCAATTATCACTTGGAGTTTGGGTAGCAATCATGCCTGCATAATTGGAGGAGGTCTTTTCCCTCGTGCTTCCCTCTCAGTCTTTCTTTTACTCAGAAATGATATCACCATTACCTAGTTAATCAACCTTAAGACATCTAATCGCCATGCTCCCGAGCTCTGAGTGCCTAAGAAAAATTTACCTCTTGTATGTGTGTTGTGCTACCTAAAGTCACTATTTAAACCATGTTGTTTTTTCCCCTGTTCCCTCTACCTTTGAATTCAACTGTTTTCGACCCAGTTTTCATAGACAATTGCAGTGATCTCCTTATTCACCTTATTATTCCTCATTTTTAAGACTTATGAACAGAAGGGGAGGTAAATTCATAGCCATTGTTTCCTAAGCTAGAAACCAGTTTGAGTTAGGGGAGATTCCTGGAAAGGGGCAGCCACTATTCACTATCAAATTCTTTTTGAAGTCAGACTTCGTTTTCCTGGTCATCACCACTCCATAGATTTTAAGATTTTCATCCTAAACTATGGAGACTCCTCAGAAGAAGAAGTCACACAAAGGAGGTACTATGGTTAGAGTCGAGCCTACAGACATGCATTTATTTCAGTCAGAGCCCATGGCTAGAGAATATTTTCAAAGGGTGGGTTGCCTCACTTTCTGCAAAAATATGCAGAGGGGTCATCCTGAGGTGGCAAGGCAATTTTCCTTACATTTTGATGGCCTGGAGAATAAGGTAGGGGACCTAGAATTTGAGGTATCCAAGACTTCTATTTCAGCAGCTACAGGGATCCCTATCACTAGAGAGAATTGGTTTAAATCCATGGCCTTGGATGCAGCCTTTTCCAAAGACTTCCTTAAGCCTGAATATGAAACTGACAATCTGTCTAAAAGGGTACCAAGAAGTCATCTAGTTGGAGAGTTTGATAAAAGATTGAGAATCATTCAAAGGTACTTCACATGTGAGGGGAGGTTCAATACACTATACCAGTACCATATAAGGCTTTTGTTGCATTTTACTGGCAAAGTTGAAATGAACATTCCCTTCTATTTGTTGAGAAGCATATGAAAAATGTCATATAGGGTTCAATCCAAATCAAAGGCTATGGATACTAGCATTTTTCATTTTGGGTTGATTAGAATATTGGTTTCTGAAGAACTAAGAAAGAGGAACATGTCATGGGAACACTTCATTGCTTCTTCTCACGTGAAATTAGACATAGTAGCTACTCCTTGGTCACAGATACCAAGCCCTTTTCCATCCACCAGTGTTGGTCCAACAGGATCCAACAAGAAAAGAAAGAGTAAGGCCCATGTTCAAGATCAAGAAGCCATTAAGGAAGTTGCAAGAACTGAGGAGGAGGCTACCATTCTCCACAGAGAGACCTTTCACCCCCTCCTACACCAGAATTAGAAGAGGTCCCTTCCTCTACTAAACCCACAACCAAGAAAGGAAGGAAACTACACTTCTCTTCATCTCCTTCAACAGCTAGCACTAAGATCATAAATACTTTCACAAGGTCATCAGCTCTCAAAGGGGTTGTTGAATAACAGGTCCTACCAAAGGTTTCCACTCTAAAGAAAAAGAAGGATAAGGGAAAAGACATTGAGAACCCTGTTGAGATAGAAGAGGTAATACCTATGCAGCAGGAAGATGAAGCCATAAAAAATCATGTTGAGACTATCCACATCAACACTCAACCTAGCAACCAAACCTTCAAAAGATTGATTAAACAACTCAGGGAAGCTAGGAAGGAGGTGACTCGTCTGAAATCTGAAGCCCTGTCTGAAATAATTAAGATGAAA
Organism: Picea engelmannii; assembly: GCA_009831015.1. Lineage (NCBI taxonomy): Eukaryota > Viridiplantae > Streptophyta > Pinopsida > Pinales > Pinaceae > Picea > Picea engelmannii. Next base: position 110,607 of record ML781795.1, read on the forward strand.
GAGCTCATGGATGGTTACAACTACACTCTTGACTTAGCATTATTTGCAATAAGAAGATCCCAACCTCTTCATAGGCAACTCAAGAAACTCTATAGGAAAAACAGAGACTTTCAGTCTTAGAACAGAAAGCTCAAAGCATAGTTGCAACAATTCCAAGATGAGATGGCTCAAAGAAACTTGAATGTGTTGGTTGAAGATGCTATTGAAAAGGAGAAGCTAGTAGCCAAGAAAAGCATAGCTCCAATGAAGAATCCTGTTACTGCTAAATGGAAACATGTTGTTGTGCCAAAGGGAAGACCTCCTTCGACAAGAAGGAGTGTCAGGTTGATGAAGTGATTGGTGAAAGGTGAGATCCATTTTTTAGAATGGCCCCTTTTTGCAAGGATAAGTAATTGAGGAAATACTACTTTTGCCACATATATAGGCTTCTAATGCATACTTCTCAGAGTTTTTGGTGTTATGCAAAGAGCTAATCTCTTCAACAGTAGTAGCACAGACATTCTGTAGCGCTATGGCGCTACATAATTGTCTATTTTTCATGTTCTATCAGTCTGCTACCTATAACGATGCCTAATCGCCTAAGACTAGTGTAGCGATGGTGTTGCTAACTTCTCGGGGGTGCTACCAAATCTATCAATGTTGAAAAGATGGTGCTAGGAATTCAACTAGGCGCTACCGAATTGCACACAGACACACATGCAGGAGCTACCGAAAATTTAACAAAGAGTGAATTACACAGTTGGGTTCTACCGCAATTTTGACAGAGACCGAATTCTGCACAGAGACACACAGGCTTGGCGCTACCCATTCAACATGCCTATTTTGGAGGACACGCTACATAATTACAAGGAATTTGGTGAAGGCGCTACAAAAGCTCGCTACCCAGAGTGCTACCAAATGACGCTTCCAATAGGTACCAGGAATCAAGGGGCTCGAATTATCATCCTTGTGAATGGTTGATGATGTGGAAAAAGGAAAAGATAGTAGCTGGAAGCATGATGACAGTTACAAGCCTCTGAAGGACACTTGTCATACAGGGAGATGCACATCAAAGAAGATTAAGTCAGTTCAAAGCTGGTTTGATTAGTGGCCAACATTTTCCCTTTTTATAGCACAATTGTTGGTTTAAGTTGTTATATGAAATAACTACTTGGAGATTTTCATGGGAGGAAGGCTAGCTCGCACCTCCAGTTGTAGCCTCCCATTTTTTTATAAATAGATAGTCTAAATACTTTAGTCGGTTTGAATGGTTGAGATAGGCTCCCTTATTTTTGTAATATTTTGATGAAGCTACTGGTTAATTGGTGATGTACTTGATTTGAGACTTCATGATTAATATAAGTCAACTTTCTTACTCCAGCTTATTTGCCTCTGATTTTGAAGTATTCATGCTTGAATGATTCACATGGATTGTTGTAGTGATATTATGATGAATGTTTGATTATAGTATTATTATGATGTTCTTTAGTTTCCTTAAACTTTGAATTCAAGAAGATCTCGTGTTTGAGTGTTTCTTCCTTAGGCTTCTTGAAAACATGATGTCCATAGCATACCTCTACATTTTCCTCACCAAATTCTTCCCTCTATTCACCTTTACTCTCACTTATTGACTGGAGTTAATCAAGACCTCAATTTCTTGTGCATGCTAGCCCACATTTCTGAGTTAGAACACTATTATCTTGAGCCTTGTCCATTTTACCTCTTTAAAACTCATTTACATTTACACATAACATAATGGGTATTGGGCTTACCTTCTATGCAATCTGAGGGTGATTCCTAGTGCTAACACATTATTTGAAGGACTGATAGATGCAGATGTTTTAGATAAATGGTTGAATCTGCTCGAAGGGTATTTTCGGTCCATAATTTTTTTGATAGGGTAAATATTACTTTTGCAATCCTCAAGGTCGTCCCCCATGTTAAGGACTGATGGGAAACTTACTCTGAGAAAAGGGCCATAAAGGAATCTAAAATATTTTTGGTTTCCCTTACATGATATTCCTTCTAGGATTCCATTAAAGAAACATACTACCATGTTGGAAGCTACGAGGACCAGTACACTAGATGGACCACCTTGTGCAAGAAAGGGACCAGACAATACCATATTTCACCAAAATTTTCCATGCCTTGGGCACCAAGTTGGGTATCAAAGAGTCTGAGTGACATATGGTGCTAAAATACCATGGTTGTTTGCATAGATACATTCAAACAAAAATGGAGTTTCTCGACATCACCTCATTGGGTATGACTTATAAACATGATGTCAAGATCGAGAAGAAATTTAAGCAGAAGAGGAAAGTGTTTGGATATGCAAACTCCTCACAGTCAAAGAAGGGAAAAGGTGGCCCCAACCCACACAGTAAGGGATAGAGAAAATATGATCACTATCAGGACAACCAGTCCAAGACACAACACAAGAAGAGCAATGAGAAGACAAAGAAGGACACAGGAAAATGGTGTGAATACCATTAAATCCCTTGGAACAAAACCGAAGAATGTCACTCCAAGTAGTCACTCGTGTCTGAGCTAAAGGCTTTCTAGTCAGAGGCCGATTCTAATTCCGAATCAAATCCAGAAGGAGGGAAATAGATTATTGATGTTGAACCCAATGCCACCGTCATTACCACCAAAGTCCATCCAAGTGAACTAGAAGAACCAAAGGAAAGGGAATTCCCATTTCACTCATAGGTGTGGGTAAACGGGGCTCCAGTTCATTTCATTGTCGATAGTGGAAGTTAGAAGAACCTAATATCAACAGAGGTCGTCAAGCAGATGGACCTACCGATGAAACACCTGCAATCCTACACCATCACCTGGCTTCGCCAAGGAAGATATCTGTGTTCCATCCAATAGTGTTGTATACCCTATGACATCAAGCCCTTCAAAGATGAGGTATTGTGTGATATTGTTCCCCTTGAAGTTTTTGATGTTCTTTTAGAACAACCATATTTGTGGAAGGTGTATGAGACTAGACCCCACATTATTATTACTTTTGGTAGACAATTGTATAGGATACCAGAGGTAGCGCCACCTACCACTATTTATTTAATCTATGTTAAGTAATGCAGTAAGTTCATTTCACAGACTGGGAAGTTCATCTTCTTTGTGATCTGTTCTCACAATAAGAAGAAGGTCACCGCCACATATGTGGCCTCTACACAGAGCCTCTGTTTGCAACAGAAGCAAGTATACTGGATCGTGGAAGAGTAAAGAGACATCTTCTCCTCACCCACCGAGGTACCGATGCACTGCTAAGTCAAGCATCCAATTGATCTAACCCTCGGTGCACCTCTGCCTAATGGACCAATCTATTATCTCTTGGTGATGGAAAATGACGAAATCAAGCATCAGATCCAAGTGCTTCTTTAAAAGGGGCATATCATACCCAACTCCTCCCCTTGCAGAAGCCCGATTGTATTAGTGCATAAGAAGTACGGGGCCTGGAAACTCTGCATTAATTACAGAGAATTAAAAAAAAATCATAGTCAGAAACTGGTGCCCAATTCCCAGGATTAATGACCTTCTTGACCAACTCAAGGGGGAAAATTTATTCAACAAGATTGACCTAAAATACGACTACCACCAAGTTCCCATCGAACCAACTGATGTCTAAAAGATAGCTTTCATATATAAAGAAGGTCTCTTTGAATGGTTGTTCATTCCCTTTGGCCTAACAAGTGCACCAACCACTTTCACAAGGTTGATGGATGATGTATTGAGACCCTTCACCAACTCTTTTGTGGTGGTATATTTGGATGACATCCTCATCTTTAGAAGAACTTGGGAGGAGCACATGTAGCATATTAAATAGGTTTTGAGCACTCTGTAGCAGCACAAGCTATATGCCAACTTGGAAAAATGCTCGTTTGGCATGAACAAGGTCCAATACTTGGGACACATTATTGATGCGCATGGGGTACATGTTGATCCATATAAGATCCAAGTCATCCGTGACTATCCAGCCTTGACCACACTAATCGAGCTTCGTAGATTCTTGGGACTTGCCAACTTCTATCGATGGTTCATGTTGGGATTCTCCCATATTGCATGGGCCCTCAGCCACGTGACCAAGTGTGGTGGAAGCGAAAAGTTCGTGTGGGGGAAGGAACAACAATGAGCATTTGAATATCTTAAGCATCTCTTGTGTGCAACTCGAGTACTCTCCTTTATTGATCTGCAACAACCGTTTGAGATTGATATTGATGCATATGACTATGTTGTAGGAACAATTCTCACTCATCACCCTCATCCAGTGGAATACCATAGTGAGACACTCTCAGATGCTGTCTGGAAATACCCCACTTATGACAATGAAATGTATTTCATTGTAAAATCATGTCGTCAATGTAAAAGTCACATTATGGGAAAGGATACGATCATCCACACTGATCACAAGCCTCTACAGTTCATACAAACACAAGGGAAGTTGCAAAACGATCGCATCATAAGTGGTCCACCTACCTGCAACAGTTCCATATCAACATCAAGTATAAGACATGGAGCACAAATCATGTCGATGATTGCCTCAGTCAACCTCCCGTAGCTGCACTCACCACTGTGCTCCATTCTTGTGGACACGAGGCATCTCAATGGCCCCAACTTTATCAACAAGATCTGGACTTTTCCACCACCTATCATCTATTGGGGTACATGTGCGATTGTCACCGATTGTCACATTCAGGATAGGATGTTATGCCATCTGGGTCATCTCTTTGTTACTGAAATCAAGCGTGCAAAGATTATTTGGGAAGCCCACTACAGTCGAGTGGTAGGACATTTTGGTGTGCATAAAACTGTGGTTGTTCTCCATAAAAAATTTTATTGGACAAAAATTCAATAGTACATCAAAAAATATATCAGATCTTGCACTACATATGCCATTGACAAGACAACCATCAGCAATAAAGTCTTATACACTCCTCTTCCTACCCCCAATAAGCCTTGGGAATCCATATCGATGGATTACATGTCTGGCCTTTCGTCCACCAAGAAAGGCATTGATTGTGTTTTTGTGGTCGTTGATCAGTTTTCGAAGATGGCCATCCTCATAGCTTGCAAGAAGAACATCACAGTGACTAATACTGCCAATCTCTTCTTCGAACGAGTGTGGTTCCATTTTGGGATACCACAAACCATCATCTCTGAAAGGGACAACAGGTTCCTCAACACATTTTGGTCGAGTCTCTAGTCACTGTTGGACACCAAGGTCACTAAATCCACCCCTTTCCACCCCCAAACAGATGGCCAAACAAATGTCGTCAATCGGATGATTGTGCACATCCTGTGCATGTACAACTCTAAGCATCCATGTACATGGAATGAGAGTCTCCCCTATGTTCATCAAAGTTACAACAGGGCTCTCCATAGCTCCATCGACCATATCCCATTTCAGGTGGGACTAGGATTTCATTTCTTAGGTCCCATTGATGTTGCACTACCTCTGGAAACCACATAGATAGACTCTTCCCATGTTCAGTCTGACACCGATAAAGCCACCATATTCATTGAATAGATGCAACACATCTACCAATAGGTCCAAGAGATTTCGCAAAAAGCCAATGCTAAGTACAAGCAGTGCCATGATCAACACATGGTACCTCACCAGTTTCAGGTTGGAGACAAGGTCTAGTTACACTTGCAGAAGGAGCGTCTTAAAGTGCCCCATTGGAAGCTTTGCCCACTTTGCTATGGGCCTTACACCATCACCAAGGATGTGGGTAACAATTCTTTTGAGCTCAACACTCCACCATTCCTTGGCTTGCACCCAATGTTCAATGTGGACCTCATTCGACCATATTTTCCACCATTATTGGACACCTCAGAAATTGCAGAAAAACTAACACCAATAGAGCTCAAACTTGACTACATGGAATAGGCATCCATTGATCAGATAGTGGACACATAGGTCAAGAGAACTTGCTAGCAAAGGATCTAGCTTTATCGGGTTGTCAAGGCAGGGCAACTCCTACACTAAGGCAAGTGTCTCACATTGGGCCAAATCCAACAGAAGTGTCCTCACCTAATGGGGTAACTCAACGTAATGGAGACCATTTCTTCCTAAGGGGGGAGGATTGATCCAGGTGGATATTGATGGCCACCCACCTATTCCAACTAGCTCCCCTTATTAGTTTTTAGTTTAGCACGTTCTTTTGTACTTCTTTGTAATTATGGTTTCTACACTTTTGGGGCCATCTGAATCCCTACACATCTTTTAGGTGGATACTGGTGCCCTCTTACCTAATCCAACTGGCTTATTTTGTATGTTTTTATGTCAGCACATTTGTTTGTACTTCCAGGGCCATTTTGGAGCCCTAAACAGTGTTTTTTTGTCTCGCCACAGTCAAACTATAGACATAGTCAAAGTTTGACAGCGTCATGTGTAGCTCTTTAAAATACCTTTCTAATGGGATATCACGCACCTAAAATGGAGGTCATATGCAAAATTTACAACCCCAGGAAGTTGAGGTACCAACTTACCCATAGGGGCCCACATGAATTTTGGCGTTTCACATCCTAGGGTTAGTATTTTGGATGTCTAGGGTTTTGACATTCATGGGTAATATTAAAAAGTCCTCTAGAGCCTCATTTTAATCATTTTTCTCAAACGGATGTGCATAGTAGCCACATCTCTTCTCAAAGATAGCTACCATCATTTAAGCAAGTGTTTCAGTTCTGTAGTTTTACAGTTTCATCCTATTTCATTTATTCAATAGAGATATTGTTCACTAGATATTTGTTTTTTTCTTCATATCTCTGTGTTTATTGTATTATGTCTGTTAATCAGTTCGTTCCGCTCCTAAATCTGGATCAATCGTTCTTTAATGGAAAATGATACTTAGGATCTTGTACCTATTCCAAAAGGAAGAAAACTTGTCAGATGTAAATGGGTCTACAGAACTGAGTATGCATCAGATGGAAGTGATGAAAGACACAAGGCTCGATTAGTTGCCAAATGTTTTTCCCAAGTTGAAGGAATTGACTATAATGAAATCTTTTCCCCTATAGCCAAAATGAATTCCAACCACCTTATTCTTTCCCTTGCTGCCTCACATAAATGGGAGGTCCATTAGATGGATGTTAAATCGACCTTCTTGGATGGATATTTGAAAGAAGAAATATACATGGAACAACCTCATGGCTATGTCCAGAATGACTCTATCCTTGTTCGTTGCCTTAAGAAATATCTTTATGGTCTTAAGCAAGCTCCCCGAGCTTGGTATGCCAAAATGGACAACTTTCTTATTGATATTGGATTCTCTAGATACCATTATGATTCTAATGTCTATACCAAGAAATTAGGAATCCATCTCATAATCCTTGTCCTTTATGTTGATGACCTTATCCTTACTGGTAGTGACTCAAAACATTTAAACCATGTGAAAACCATCCTTAAGAAGAAATTTGAAATGACATACTTAGAATTTTTGCACTATTTCCTTGGCCTCCAAGTTTTGCAAACCAATGAAGGGATGTTTATTTCCCAGTCTAAGTATCCTTGTGACCATCTTTGTCGCTTTCATATGGAACATTATAGACCAGCCCCTTCTCCCTTCTAGTCTGGAGTCAAGCTTGCTTCCACATGTACTTCTCCCGAAGTTGATGCCACCTTGTATCATTAGTCAGTTGGTAGGCTCTTATACTTGACTCATACCCATCTTGATATTTTCTTTGTTGTTGGTCTTGTTTCCCGATATATGCAAACACCCCATGAAATCCATTAGAAAGCAGCTAAAAGGATACTTCGGTATGTTCATGGTATAGTTCAGTTCAGGATACATTACAATCCAGGGGGGACTCCTTTATTGGTTGGTTTCACTGATTCAGATTGGGCCGATGACCCTGATGATCGAAATTCTACTGCAGGTTATGTTTTCAACCTTGGTTCAAGACTTGTCACTTGGGCTTATAAGAAACAACAAGCTATTTCACTTTATTCAGCAGAAGCAGAGTATCGAGAAATGGTAAATGCAAGTCAGGAAGCCTTGTGGATTTGACATATCCTTTCAGAGTTTGGATTCCAGCAACAACATCCAACCAGCCTTTGGTGCGACAATCAAAGTGCCATCAATCTCGAAAAAGACCCAATTCAACATCAATGCAACAAACACATCGAGATGCACATGCACTTCATTAGAAATATCATTCATGATCAAGTTATTGAAGTGCTCTTTTTCCCTACAAAAGATCAAGTTGTAGACATTTTCACAAAGTCTCTTACAGAAGTGAATTTTTCCAAACTTTGATCTATGTTAGGAGTTCAAGAAATTGTCATCAAGGGGGATATTCTCTAATGCCTCCTTCCTTCTCCTATTGTGTCACTATTGTAAATACTTCAATCCCATCCCAAGTTGTTCTTAAGGGGGGATGTTAGGATATTTAGACACTTAGGAGTTAGTTAAGATCTACTTGGTCTAATTTGTCATTAGTTAAAAGTGTGTTTCTTAGTGTGTTTATTTAATATGCATTAGTATGCATTTGTAGTTAGGAAATTTGACGGTCATGATATGTTCCCGGCATACAGTGATCCGACGGTTCATATTCTCCTCAATATTAATGGTCATTGATTTGTGGCTTAACACATGATTGGTCCATGATCTCTATTTAAAGAGCGTGGAGGGTCATTTGTCGATGATCGATTGTGAGTAACTCTCTTGTAAAATATCTCTATAATATTTTTTTTTTGCATTAATAAACTTCTCCAAGTGGCCGCATTGGTTGGGGCCATGGATGTTTCCCCGTAAGGTTTTACCATGTCAAAACATCGGTGTGTTAATCTTTGAACTGGTTGTGTGAGTGGTTACTGAAGGTGTTATTCCTCTATTGAAATACATATGTTGTCAAACATATGTCAATACAATTTAAAATACAAATGAGCTTAATACACTTTATGCATATAAAACAAATGATCTTAATGTATATGTCAATACAGTGTAAAATATCAATGTGAAGATGAAGAAAGTACAATTAACTTATACATACAATATAAATGATCTCTTAATGAAATGTAACTTATTCATGTAAACATGAAAATGTACATTTGAAACTTGGAAATTTTCATATATTTAAGTATAATGATTACACAATTAATACAAATGATCTTAATCTATATGTCAATACAATTTAAAATATCAATGTGAAGATGAAGACAATATAATTAACTTATGCATAGAATATAAATGATCTCTTAATGAAATGTAACTTATCCATGTAAAAATGGAAATTTACATTTGAAATTTGTATATATTTAAGTATAATGATTACACAATTATTTTAATGTGTGACCTTGGCCTTCATGATAATGTTAACTTATGTTAAGTTGTTGTGATCAATATGTGCAACCCAATGTCATGATGCATGATAAATGTGTCTTATGACTTTGAGAAAATGACTTACATTGAAAAACAAAATATGACATAGATATATTATCCATTAAGTGCATGTAATGCAGTTATAAAAATATGACATAGATATATTATCCATTAAGTGCATGTAATGCAGTTATAAATTGTTTATTATATACAAATAGATACATTAGATAGACACTGTAAACAAATAGATACAATAGTTAAGATTTTTAGTTATTTTACTTTCTATTTTTTTAAGAAGTAGCATTTGTTGTATCTTTTAATGAAATAGTGTATATAATCATTCCTTCTTTTCAAATTGATCTCTTTATACCATTTCAACATTCACCATTAATGATATTGTTGTGAAATAATGAAATGATATTGTTATCCAATAAAAATAACAAAAATATATAAAGAATGTTCAATAGATGCTCTAAAACATAGTTTCAATTTCAACATTCACCATTAATGATAATGATATTGTTGTGAAATAATGAAATGATATTGTTATCCAATAAAAATAACAAAAAAATATAAAGAATGTTCAATAGATGCTCTAAAACATAGTTTAAAAGGAACTTGGCTAATATTAGCTTAAGCAGTATTGGGTTAATATTAGAATCCTACATTTTTAATGAGAATGGCATGTGAAGGTAGTTTCAATTTAGATAAATATCAATGATAAAATGTTTGTTTCTTTTCACACGAAGAACCATTTTACTATACATTCTTTTAGTAAAGATATGTATTTCAACTATAGTGCGATGTCCCTTTCCAAATGATCTCCAGGAGATTGACATAATAGTTTAAGTGATTCCCATATGCTATATTCTGTGAAGGAAAAAGGGAATTATTTAATGTCGACAGGGTGAAAAAGTACCATTTTAAAAAGTGACAATGAATAAATTAAGCAAAAAGGTGTTTTAAGTGACTTTGATCTTATAAAATAACTTTACTTTATTAAAAGGGTAAAAAAGGGTGAGCGAGAAGTTAAAAGATGAATGAGGGTGCCCTTTCTCATTATGCATTTGTTATTTTCTAAAAACGAATTGGAGAGATCTCTAGTGGCTTTGGCTCTTGGGATGAAAAACCATAAAGAGAAAGACTGTGCTCGATGGTGAGACTCTCCACCCTAGTCGATCGCAGAGGACAATCAATTCAGGGATTTCATTATGCTTCATTGTGGCTAAGTATTTCATCATTTGGCAGTTGGGTTTCAATTGTTTAGGTCGATTTTTGCTTGAGTAGGGTGATTTGGTTTTGTGGAAGCGTTTTTCTTGAGTTGGGGGGCAAATTACTCATCTAGAGGTTGAGTTATTAACTGAGGGAATGATTACTACATGTTGGGAAACTTATCTTAGATCTGGGTCGATTTCTTGTAAGTGATGGGTCGTATCATCTCATATGGAGGTTGAGTGATCTGGATTTATGAGTGGAACGAAATAAATAACAGACTGAATAAAATAACAAAGAGATATGGATGACAACAACAGATATCCAATGAAAAATAACTTCTATTGAATAAATGAAATAGGATGAAACTGTAAAACTGTAGTAATAAAAACAACTTGTTTGAATGGTGGTAGCTATCTCTGAGAAGAGATGTGGTTGCTACGCACATCCGTATGAGCATAATCATTATAATTAGGCTTCAGAGGCCTTTTTAACATGACTCGTGAATGGAAAAACCCTAGACATCCAAAAACCTAACCCTAGGAGATGAAACGTCAAAAGTTATGGGGGCCCTGATGGGTAAGTTGGTACCTCAACTTCCCGGGGTCGTAACTTTTGCATACAACCTTCATTTTAGGTACGAGATAGCCCGTTGGAAAGGTATTTTTGAGAACTACACATTATGCCATCAAAATTTGACTCTATCTATAGTTTGACTATGGAAAGACAAAAAAACATTGTTTAGGGCCCCAAAACGGCCCTTGAAGTACAAAAAGATGTGCTGACATGAAAATTAAAAAAAGAAGCCCATTGGATTAGGTGGGAGACCACAAATCTCCACCTGGAAGCTGTGTAGGGATTCATACAACCCCAAAAGTGTAGAACCCACAATTACAAATAATTACATAAGAACGTGTCAAACTAAAAACTATCAATATGAACCAGTTGGAATAGGTGGGTGGCCACCAATATCCACTTGGATAATTCCTCCCCCGTTAGGAAGAAATGGTCTCCATTGCATTGAGTGCCCCCATCAGGTGAGGAAACTTCTGCTGAATTTGGTCCCAGGTGAGCCACTTTCCTTGGTGGAGGAGCTGCCCCACCTTGACAACTCGATAAATTTGGATCCTCTATTGGCAAGTTCCCTTTCCCCATGTATCCACAATATGATCAATGGATGCATGTTCCATGCACACAGGTTTGAGATCTGTTGGTGTCAACTTTTCTATGATCTCTGAGGTGTCCAATAATGGTGAAAAATATGGTCGAAGGAGGTCCACATTGAACACTTGGTGCAATCCAAGGAAGGGTGGAATGTTGAGCTCAAAACAATTTCTACCCACAACCTTGGTGATAGTGTAAGGCCCATAGAGAAGTGGGAAGAGCTTCCAATGGGGCTCTATAAGGCGCTCTTTCTACAAAATTAACTAGACCTTGTCTCCCACCTGTAACTGGTGTTGTACACAGTGTTGATCATGGCGCTACTTGTACTTATCATTGGCTTTCTACAAAATCTCATGGACCTATTGGTGGATGTGTTAAATCCATTCAATGAATCTAGTGGCTTTGTTGACCTCATGTTGAAGATGGGAAGAATTTGTATATCTTGTTGCAAGAGGTGGTGAAACATAAATGGGACCCAAGGGTTGGAATCTCAGCCCCACCTGAAAGGGGCTATGGCTTGTGGAGCTATGGAGAGTCCTATTGTAGTTGTGTTGAACATAAGGAAGACTCTCATCCTGTGTACACAGATGCATAAAGTTATACATGCACAGGATGTGCACAATCATCCAATTGACGACCTTTGTTTGGCCATTGGTTTGAGGGTGGAAGGCAATGGATTTAGTGAGTTTGGTGTCCAACAGTGACCATAGACTCGTCCAAAATGTATTGAGGAACCTATTGTCCCGATCAGAGATGATAGTCTGTAGTATCTCAAAATGGATCCACACTCGTTCGAAGAAGAGATTGGCAGTATCTACCACTGCGATGCTCTTCTTGCAGGTTGTGTGAATGACCATCTTCAAAAACCGATCAACTAGCACAAATACATAATCGTTTCCTTGCTTGGTGGATGAAAGGACAAACATTTCATCCATCAAGATGGATTTCCAAGGCCTCTTGGGAGTAGGAAGAGGGGTGTATAAGCCTTGCTTCTTGATGATTGGCTTGGAAATGACACAAGAAGTGCAATATCTGATATACTTACTGATATCCTATCGAATTTTTGGCTAATAAAAATGTTTCTGTAGAATGGCCATATTTTTCTCCATGCCAAAATGTCTTACCATCCGACTGTAGTGAGCCTCCCAAATCAGATTTGTGCACTCTCTTGTGGGAACACAGAGATGGTCCATATGTCATAGAAATCTATCCTCAATGTGAAAATTGGTGACATTCACACCTGTACCCAAGTGCTGATAGGTGGTGGCGAAGTCTGGATCTTGCTGATAAAGTTGGGGCCACTCAGATTCCTCATGCCCATAGGAATGGAGCATGGTGGTGAGTGCAGCCACAAGATATCGACTGAGGCAATCAACAACATGATTTATGCTCCATGTCTTATACTTGTTTTTGAGATGGAATTATTGTAGGTAGGTGGACCACTTATGATGGCGGTAGTTCTGCAACTTCCCATATGCCTATATGAACTATAGATGATTGTGATTAGTGTGGATGATTTTCTCCTTTCCCAGAATGTAATGTTTCCATTGATGATAGGCTTGTACAATGGAATACATTTCCTTGTCATAGGTGGGGTATTTCTGAACAATATCTGAGAGTATCTCATTATGGTATGCTACTAGATGACCATGTTGAGTGAGAATTGTGCCTACAAAATAGTCATATGCATCAGTCTCAATCTAGAATAGTTGTTGTAGATCAGGTAAGGAGAGTACAAGAGATGAGCACAAGTGATGCTTTAGATCATCACATGCTCGTTTTTGTTCATTCCCCCACACAAAATTTTCCCTGCCACTGCCCTTGGTCACTTGGATGATGGCCCATGCAGTATGGGATAATCCCAACATGAACCATCGGTAGAAGTTGGCAAGTCCCAAGAAGCTATGAAGCTCGGTTAGTGTGGTCAAGGCTGGATACTCACGGATGACTTGGATCTTATATGTATCAACATGTACCCCATGCGCATCAACAATCTGTCCCAAGTATTGGACCTTGTTCATGCCAAACGATCATTTTTCCAAGTTGGCATATAGCTTGTGCTGCTACAAAGTGCTCAAAACCTGTTGAATATGCTACATGTGCTCCTCCCAAGTTCTTCTGAAGATGAGGATGTCATCCAAATATACCACCACAAAAGAGTTGGTGAAGGGTCTCAATACATCATCCATCAACCTCATGAAAGTGGTTGGTGCATTTGTTAAGCCAAAGGGCATGACCAACCATTCGAGGAGACCTACTTTAGATTTGAAAGTTGTCTTCCATACATAAGTTGGTTCGATGGGAACCAGGTGGTAACCATACTTTAGGTCAATCTTGCTAAAGAACTTTTCCCCCTTATGTTGGTCAAGAAGGTCATCAATTCTGGGAATTGGGTACCATTTCCTGACTATGATTTTGTTTAATGCTCTGTAATCAATACAGAGTCACCAGGTTTTGTCTTTCTTCTGTACCATTACAATTGGGCTTTCATAATGAGAGGAGATGGGTCTGATGTGCCCCTTTTGAAGCAACTCTTGGATCTGACACTTGATTTCATCATTTTCCATTAGCGAGCGATGATAGACCAGTCCATTAGGAAAATGTGCATCGGGGGTTAGATCAATTGGATGCTTGACTTGGCAGTGCGTCGGTACCCCGATGGGTGAGGAGAATATGTGCCTGTACTCTTCCACGATCCCTTCCACTTGCTTCTTCTACAAAGAGACGATCTGTGTAGAGGCCACAAATGTGGCGGTGACCTTCTGATTACTGTGAGCACGGATAAAAAAGAAGAGGAACTTCCCGGTATCTGAAATGATGTTACTACATTGCTTAGCAGATATTAAAGAAATAGTGGTAGGCGACGCTACCTATGGTATCTTGTACAATTGTCTACCCAGAGTAATAATAACACTGTGAGGTTAACACTCATACATAGCATGTCACTTCCACAAATATGGTTTTCCTAAAAGAACATCACAAACTTCAAGGGGAGCAATATCACACAATAGCTTGTATTTGAAAGATTGATGTCGTAGGGTAGATGATATTGTTGGCTGACATGAAGATCTCTTCCTTGGTGAAGCCAACTGATGGTGTAGGGATGCGGGTGCTACGGTGTTTTCAGCAGGTCCAGCTGCTTGACGACCTCTTCTGAGATCAGATTCTTCTGACTGTCGCTATCGAAAATGAAATGAAGTGGAGCCCTCTTTACCCACATTTGTGAATGAAAGATGCATTCCCCTTTCTCTGGTTCTTCTGGTTCGCTTGGATGGAATTTGGTGGTAGCGATAGTGGCACTATCGATAATCCACTTCCCTCCTTCTAGATTTGATTCACAGTCATAATCTTCCTCTAACTCGGAAGCTTTCAGCTTCGCCACCAATGAATTATTGGAGTGACATTCTTCGGTGTTGTGCCAAGGGATTTTATGGTATTCACACCATTTTCTTGTTTCCTTATTCGACTTCTCATTACCCTTATTTTATTGCAGCTTGGAATGGTTGTCCTAAGAGTGTTCATCTTTGCTCTGTCCCTTGTTTTATGGGTTGGGTCCACCTTTTTCCTGCTTCGACTGTGAGGAGTTTGCAGATCCAAACTCTCGCCTCTTTTGCTTAAATTTTTACTCGATCTTGACAACATATCTATAAGTCATACCCAATGATGTGATGTCCATAAACTCCATTTTTGTTTGAATTTATCCATGTAGGAAGTCGCGGTATTTGAGCAAAAAATGTCGCTTAGAGTCTTTGATACCCAATTTGGTGTGAAGAGTATTGAAAATATTGGTGAAATTTGGTACTGTTTGGTCCCTTTCCTTAAGCATGGTGGTTCATCTTGTGGATTGGTCCTTGTAGCTTCCAACAAGGTAGTATTGTTCTTTAATGGAATCCTTGAAGGAATCCCATGTAGGGGCGACCAAAAATATTGCAAATTCCTCTATGACCCTTTGCTCATAGTAAGTATCCGACCAGTCCTTAACATGGGGGATGACCTTGAGGACTGCAAAAGTAATATTTTCCCTATCAAAAAAATTGTGGACTGAAAAATACCCTTGGAGCAGATTCAACCATTTATTTACAACATCTACATCTATTAGTCCTTTAAATAATGGAATATCAAAATTTACTTGTACCTTGAAGGGGGTTGCATGGATGCTTGATGAATATGCGTGTCCTATGGGCAACCCCCAAAGGATATGTGCAAATTTTTCCATCATTTTGTTCCTTTGTCGCGCAAGGGCTTCCTCGAGCAACATTTTAAAAGGATCTCCTGCTCCATCGTCTTTATTTTCGTCCCCCATGGGTTTTTTTCAGGCTCGATGCAACCGATATTGCAAAGGTTTGACAAGCTTGTACAATGGAATACATTTCCTTATCATAGGTGGGGTATTTACAGACAATATCTGAGAGTATATCACTATGGTATGCTACCGAATGACCATGTTGGGTGATAATTGCGCCTACAACATAGTCCGATGCATCAGTCTCAATCTAGAACAGTTGTTGTAGATCGAGTAAGGAGAGTACTAGATATGAGCACAAGTGATGGTTTAGATCATCACATGCTCATTTTTATTCCTTCCCCCACACAAAATTTCCCTACCACCGCCCTTGGTCACTTGACCGAGGGCCCATGCAATATGGGATAATCCCAACATGAACCGTCGGTAGAAGTTGGCAAGTCCCAAGAAGCTCCAAAGCTCGGTTAGTGTGGTCAAGGTTGGCTAGTCACAGATGACTTGGATCTTATATGGATCAACATGTACCCCATGCTCATCAACAATGTATCCCAATTATTGGACCCTGTTCATGACAAAGGAGCATTTTTCCAAGTTGGCATATAGCTTGTGCTGCTGCAGAGTGTTCAAAACCTGTTGAATATGCTACATGTGCTCCTCCCAAGTTCTTCTGAAGATGAGGATGTCATCCAAATATGCCACCACAAAAAAGTTGGTGAAGGGTCTCAATACATCATCCATCAACCTCATGAAAGTGGTTGGTGCATTTGTTAAGCCAAAGGGCATGACCAACCATTCGAGGAGACCTTCTTTAGATTTGAAAATTGTCTTCCATACATCAGTTGGTTAGATGGAAAATTGGTGGTAACCATACTTTAGGTCGATCTTTCTAAAGAAATTTCCCCCCTAGAGTTGGTCAAGAAGGTCATCATTCTGAGAATTGGGTACTGTTTCTTGACTATGATTTTGTTTAATTCTTTGTAATCAATGCAGAGCCACCAGGTCCCATCTTTCTTCTGACGCTTGATTTTGTCATTTTCCATCACCGAGCGATGATAGACTGGTCCATTAGGAAGAGGTGCGTCGGGGGTTAGATTAATTGGATGCTTGACTTGGAAGTACGCCGATACCCTAATAGGTGAGGAGAATATGTGTATATACTCTTACACGATCCCTTCCATTTGCTTATTCTACAAAGAGAGGATCCATGTAGAGGCCATGAATGTGGCAGCGACCTTTTGCTTACTGTGAGCACAGATCACAAAGAAAACGAAATTCTCGGTATCTGAAATGATCTTACTGCATTGCTTAGCACATATTAAAGAAATAGTGGTAGGCGATGATACCTATGGTATCCTATACAATTGTCTACCCAAAGTAATAATAACACTGTGGGGTCTACACTCATACATAGCATGTCGCTTCCACAAATATGGTTTTCCTAAAAGAACATCACAAACTTCAAGGGGATAAATATCACACAATAGCTCGCATTTGAAAGGATTGATGTCGTAGGGCAGACGATACTATTGGCTAACATGAATATCTCTTCCTTGGAGAAGCCAACCGATGGTGTAGGGATGCTGGTGCAGTGTCGTCGACAGGTCCTGCTGCTTGATGACCTATTTTGATATCAGGTTCTTCAGACTGTCACTATCAACAATGAAATGAAGTGGAGCCCTCTTTACCCACATCTATGAGTGAAAGAGGCGTTCCCCTTTCTTGTTGGTTTTTATTCATATGAGATATGAGAGATGTTCGATATATTATTACAATGATGAGTGTTTCATATATAGGGAACATAAGGTGACCATCCATGAAAGGATGTGTCCCTTGAATAATCAATAACTATTTGTTATTATCATTTACTTATTATATAATACATATAATAATCAATAATAATTATATTATTAACTATTATCTTTAGAGAATGTCTTCCCGATGTTGTCTAAACATCAACACTCCCTCTCAATGAGGGAGACATTCTCTAAAGAAGTATACAACTCCTCTATGACATTCTCTTGTCTTTGAAGTATACAAACTTCACCCTAGACTCATGACACGTGTTTGCCAATCTTGGGAGACATCTCTCTCCCACTTGAACCGAGTAGAAACTCCTTCTGTGATTCTCCCTTTGAGCCAATTAAGTCTCTCTAAGATTAGGCTCACTTTGGGTCTGCATGTAATAGCATATAGCATCTTGAGTCTTTATCATTCCTTGTCAAATCACCATGACTAGGACAAAGACCACACCAGGATCTTTCACCACAGGCACATACCTATGAGTGAATGTCGGCTTGATGCTAACTGACACGTGGAAAGCACTTCAAGCACCTCGAGTCCATATTATTCCTTGTCATGATCAAGGAAGGACTACGTCTGGGCCCATTTATCACAAGTGCACCTTTGTGATAAATGTATCCTATCTCCCTTGGTTTGCAGCCCATTGTAGGAGAATTTATGCCCGATGTTGAAACATCAACACTCCCTCTTAGCTAGGGAGGTATCTTTCCATAGTAGTACACAACTACTGTCCAGAGACACGCAGTCTCTGCCAGTGGTACAAAACCACCATAGTAGTAAAATATTTGTCACACATGGCACTCCCATGTGGACTTCTAGAGTCTACTCCCTCTAGGAACACTTAGGGTCAACTCCCCATAGTGTGAGACATCAAGGGTCAACTCCCTTGACTTGTCCTCATGTTCTCTCCACATGGGGCAACGGGATATAAGCCCAAATGTACTTATTCCTTCTTGAATAAGTATCCTCACATATCAACTCAACTCAATTCATAGAGGAGTACGATCTGGAGAAATTTTGTCACCCATGGCACTCCATGTGGACTTATAGAGGCTACACCTTCTAGAAATACTAGGGTCCTCATGGGACGTGTCCTCGTGTGCTCTCCACAAGGGACGTTGGGTTATAAGCCCAACCACACTTATACCTTCTCGAATAAGTGCCCCACTTATCCCTTCTTGGATAAGTGTCCTCACATATCAACTCAACTCAATTCATAGAGGAGTACAATCTGGAGAAAGTTTGTCACACATGGCACTCCATGTGGACTTCTAGAGGCTACACCCTCTAGAAACACTAGGGTCAACTCCCATAGTGTATGACATCAAGGGTCAACTCCCTTGACATGTCCTCATGTGCTCTCCACATGGGACGTTAGGTTATAATCCCAACCGCACTTATCCCTTCTTGGATAAGTGCCCCACTTAGCCCTTCTTGGATAAGTGTCATCACAGATTAGCTCAACTCAGTCACAGAGTAGTATGATCTATAGAATGTCTTAGGAAGCTGCAAACATCAACACTCCCTCTCAGCGAGGGATGCATTATTTTCCACTCCAAGTATGCCACAAAAATACTTGAACTTTGTCTTGGTTTGGTAAGAACATCAACAACCTGCTCATCTGTAGGAAGGTATTGCACCGATACTTCCTTCCTCTACACCATGTCTCAGATGTAATGGTACTTTATCTCAATGTGGTTCAATTTTTCATGAAACAATGGATTATCAGAGATCTTCACACAACTTTGGTTACCATAATGAATAATGGTGGAATCCAACACACGTTCGAATAAATATGCAAGGAGCTTGTGAAGCCACACTGCTTCATGGACTGTCATACTTAATTTAATGTACTCTGCTTATGTTGTGCTCAAAGCCACAAAAGTTCATTTCCTGCTACACCAGGAAACCATGGAAGATCCCAAAGTGAAGCAACACCTGAAGGTGCTCTTTTTGTCCACTACACTCCCTGCCCAATCAGAGTCAATATATTCCTGCCATATCATATCAATATTGGAAGTATATCTCAGACCATGTCGAACTATGCCTCACAAGTATATCAACACATGTTTCACAACAATCTAGTGTGTCTATCTCGACTGACTTATAAACTGGCTAAGTGCACTCACTGCATAGAAAATATTTGGTCTGGTGTTAACTAGATACATCAATTATCCAATCATCTTCCAAAGCTCTATGTACCTGTGAGGAATAAATCATCAACGTAGAGGACCAAAATCAAGGCCTCACCATTAACAGTTTTGTAGTACAGGTTGGGATCAACAACACTTTTGTGGAATCCAAAACTCATCAAGTGTCCATCAATCCTCGGATACCAAGCTCGAGGTGCCTGCTTGAGTCCATACAGGGCCTTCTTCAACCTACACACATGAGACTCCTTCTCATGTATGATGAAACCATCTGGTTGCTCAATGCATATTTCTTCAACAATCTCTCCATTAAGAAAGGTTGTGTTCACATCCATCTGATGTAGTTTCCAACCCATGGATGTTGCGAGGGAAATAATCATTTGAATAGAAGTGTATCGAGCAATAGGAGAAAATGTCTCCTCATAATCTCTTCCCTCCACCTAAGAGAATCCTCTAGCAACAAAACTTGTTTTATGCTTCTCGATGCTTCTGTCAGTTGTATGTTTGATCTTATAGATCCATTTGGAAGTCACTACAGACTTTCTTTCAAGTCTCAGAACAATATACCACACATCATTCTTCATGATGGATTGATACTACTCCATCACAAAATCTCTCCATACTATATGCCTCCTCATAACATGAAGGCTCAGAATCAATGATGTGGCTCATAGCTGCGACATAGCATGAATATCTTTGAGGTGTCTTTCTCTCTCGGAAGGTACCATGAGGAGCTACATGTCTTTCTGCCTCCTGCAGTGTCTGACAAGTCCATGTAGGTCTCTTTTGACCTACTACAATATCTCTGGGAACATCAACTGGAGGGGGAGAAGTAACCATCTCTTCTTGTTTCTCACTATCAATATTCATGTGGGATCCTCTAGATCTCACGAAGGATACCTCATCCTCAAAGGTAACATCTATGCTCACCTCAATCTGTCTCTGACCAGGGATATAGATTTGGTATGCCTTCAAAGACTCATTGTACCCCACAAATGTAATCTTTCTTCCTGAAGGGTCTAGCTTAGTCCCTTTCTCCTTGGATACATGAATGTATACAGGACACCCAAATATCCTGAAGTGTTCCAACCTCAGGCTTCACTCTGGTGAAGGCCTCCTCGGGAGTTATGTTCCTCAAGGACTTCTATTCTGAATATACACTACAATCATGGATGCCTCTGCCCACATAAACATAGGTAAATGTTGATCATGAATCATCACCTTGACTTTCTCAACAATAGATGGGCTGAAAAGTCCGCTATAGGTAGTGTGTCATTAATTTTCCTAGAATCAGGTCCTTGTAGAGAACCCTTTCATCCCTTTTCTAGTGTCATTGCGGGAAAAAACAATGTTGTCCATTGTGACTCCTTGTTGGTCATCTTTCTACCTAACATACACCATTGAACATATGAAATTCAATGGATTCATTACGACAACAGATCACCAAGGAATATTTCTGAAGATTCATGTTTTTCCTTCATTGATATTGATTCCTTCTTTCCATAGGCCGAACCTTTTCCATGGGCATAAATTCAAACAATGTTATCAAATATACTTTGTGGATTTTTCATTCACTGTTTTCAAACCAGGGCACACTTACTTCATTTTCCAGTATCTTTGCAATGGATTTGACATCTGTCTCTGTGGCAAATCCATCGTTCTCTGTGAATTCCATTGAATATTAATATTTGCGCAGGTTTCAGGTTTCTAAAGGATCAATGCCATCATGAACGAACTGGTTCTGATACCATGTTGGTTTTTATTCATATGAGATATGAGAGATATTCGATATATTATTACAATGATGAGTGTTTCATATATAGGGAACATAAGGTGACCATCCATGAAAGGATGTGTCCCTTGAATAATCAATAACTATTTGTTATTATCATTTACTTATTATATAATATATATAATAATCAATAATAATTATATTATTAATTATTATCTTTACAGAATGTCTTCCCGATGTTGTCTAAACATCAACATTTCTCTGGTTCTTCTGGTTTGCTTGGATGGAATTTGGTGGTAGTGATAGTGGCACTATCAATAATCCACTTCCCTCCTTCTAGATTTGATTCAGAGTCATAATCTTCCTCTGAATCGGAAGATTTCATCTTGGCCTCCAGTGAATTTTTGGAGCGACATTCTTCGGTTTTGTGCCAAGGGATTTTATGGTATTCACACCATTCTCTCATGTCCTTATTCGACTTCTCATTACCCTTATTGTATTGCGGCTTGGAATGGTTTTCCTAAGAGTGTTCATCTTTGCTCTATCCCTTTTTTTGTGGGTTGGGGCCACCTTTTCCCTACTTCGGCTGTGAGGAGTTTGCAGATCCAAACTCTCACCTCTTTTGCTTAAATTTTTACTCGATATTGACAACATATCTATAAGTTGTACCCAATGATGCAATGTCCAGAAAATCCATTTCTACTTGAGTGTATCCATGTAGGAAGCCGTGGTATTTGAGCACCAGATGTCTCTTAGAGTATTTGATACCCAATTTGGTGCACGGAGTATGAAAAATATTGGTGAAATTTGGTACTGTCTAGTCCCTTTCCTGACGTAGGGTGGTCCATCTTGTGTATTGTTTCTCGTAGCTTCCAACAGGGTAGTATTGTTCTTTAATGGAATCCCTGAAGGAATCCCATGTAGGGGCGACCACCAATATTGCAAATTCCTCTATGGCCCTTTTCTCATAGTAAGTATCCCACCAGTCCTTAACATGGGGGACGAACTTGAGGAGTGCAAAAGTAATATTTTCCCTATCGAAAAAATTATGGACCGAAAAACACCCTTGGAGCATATTCAACCATTTATTTATAGCATATGCATCTATCAGTCCTTTAAATAATGGAATATCAAAATTTACTTGTACCTTGAAGGGGGTTGCATGGCCTCTTGATGAAGATGTGTCTCTTGTGGGTAGTTGCCAAAGGATCTGTGCAAATTTTTCCATCATTTTGTTCCTTTGTCGTGCAAGGGCTTCCTCCAGCAACATTTTAAAAGGATCTCCTACTCCATCGCATTTCTTTTCATCCCCCATGGGTTTTTTTCGGGCTCAGTGTGACCGATCTTGCAAAGGTTTGACTGGTTCGAGTCCCAACTTCTTGTACCCATATCTTGTCGGGGACATGCACGAAGAAAAATAAATGAAAAACAAACCACTCTGATACCATTGATACAGATTTATGAGCGAAACAAAATGAATAACATACTAAATACAATAACACATAGATACATAGAAAACCAACAGATATCGAGTGAACAATAACTTCTATTGAATAAATGAAATAGGTTGAAACCGTAAAACTTCAGAACTGAAAAAAACTTGCTCGAATGGTGGTAGCTATCTCTGAGAAGAGATGCGGTTGCTATGTGCATTTGTCTAAGTAGAATCATAACAATGAGGCTCTAGAGGCCTTTTTAACATGACTCGTGAATGAAAAAACCCTAGAAATCCAAAAACCTAACCCTAGGAGACGAAACGCCAAAAGTTATGCGGGCCCTGATGGGTAAGTTGATACCTCAACTTCCCATGGTCGCAAATTTTTCATACGACCTCCATTTTAGGCGTGTGATAGCCCGTTGGAAAGGTATTTTCAAGAAATACAAATTATGTCGTCAAAATTTGACTATGTTTACAATTTTTTTGTGGCAAGCCAAAATAAATTGTTTAAGGCCCCAAAACAACCCTAGAAGTACATAAAGATGTGCTGACATGAAAACATAAAAAATAATCCAATTGGATTAAGTGGGTGACCACCAATATCCACTTGGAAGTTGTGTAGGTATTCAGATATCCTCAGAAGTGTAGAACCCACAATTGCAAATAATTAGAGAAGAACACGTTGAACTAAAAACTATCAATAGGACCCAGTTGGAATAGGTGGGTGACCACCAATATCCACCTGAATCATCGAGTTGTCTTGGGACTGCATTTCTCTTGTGTGTGGGGGGAGAGTTACCTCTTATAGAAGCCAATTTATTTTTTGGGGGGGCCAATATCATTGTGGCTACATTTTGGATGTTGTGAGGGTCAATTCTCCTTGTGGAAAGTTGATTTTTCTTGGTGGTTGCGCCCATTTTTTTGTGAGGGCCGATTTCTGGTTATTTGGGTTGAGTTTTATGTTTTGGGGAGGCCGTGGAATTCATCTACATAGCTATGCTAATAGGCATACCATTGATGCAATTATTTTACACATACAGGCCTGTCCTCTCATTTACAAGGCTATTGCACATGTATTTCATCTACAGGCCTAATTATCTCAGCAATTGTTGAGATGACAAGCAGAAAAATACTCCAAGTTTCTCATTATTTATTACTATACTATTGTTGGGGTTTTCCTAATGTATTTATTCTACCATAAATATTGAATGAAATAAATGGTTGTTATTTTATATTGGTATTTCTTTGTAAGTTATCAGAAAAGATTAGAATTACATATAAACTATTTCTAGTATGTTTGTATGCAAATTGTTTGACAATTTGTCTACACCGAAAAAATAATTAAGTTCCAAAAAAAAATTAGTGTAGAGTTAGTTGTGTGGGGGGCCAATATCATTGTGTCTACATTTTGGATGTTGTGAGGGTTGATTATCCTTGTGGGAAGCTAAATTTTCTTGGTGGTTGTGTCCATTTTCTGTGAAGGATGATTTCTGGTTATTTGGGATGATTTTTGTGTTGTGGGGAGGTCGTGGACTTTATCTACAGACCTGTCTTAATAGACATACCATTGTTGCAATTATTGTACACCCACAAGTTTTTCCTCTCATTTAAAAGGGTTTTGCATGTGTATTTCATCTGCAGGCCCATTTATCTCAACAATTGTCGAGACAACAAGAAGAAAAATACACAAGGTTTCTCTTTATTTATTACTGTACTATTGTTGGGGGTTTTCCCAATGTATTTCTACTTCCATAAATATTGAATTCAATAAATTCTTGAGATTTCAAGATATTAGTATTTCTTTGTAAGATGTCAACAGATATTATAATTACATATAAACAATTGGTAGTATGTTTGTATGCAAATTATTTGACGAATTTTCTACATCAAAAAACTAAGTAAAATTAAAAAAAAAATAGTGTTGATATTACAATGGTATCAAAGCCTCAATCCTTTAAGCCTAATGGGGTTTGTTGTTTCGTGAGGCATGGAGACATGGACTATATCACTTACAGAAGTAGAAGGAAAAGAGGGGTAGAAAACATATTTCACAAAGAAGAAGAAGAAGAAGAAGAATAGGGTGAACCAGAAGTAGAGGAAGAGGAAGAGAAAATGAGACACTTGAGGACAGTGCCATGCATATCCTAGATTATTTGGCTAGGGGGAAACAACAAATGGTACATCTCATGAAACAACTAATTGCCAACACTCAAGAAAATCAAAACCATGGGGGTAACAATGGTGCAAGGGGGTCCAATGGGCACAATGGGAACCAAAACCATGGGCGTTCCAATGGGAATAATGGGAATCATGCACAAGGAAATAAAAATAATAATACCTTACAAGTTGGAACTAATACCACTAGTAGAATAATTCCTAGATCTATTATGCCTCAGTTCTTGGGGGATCAACAAATAGGAAATCAAGGGCAGTAAGGGCAGGGTGAAAACTTTGATGATTATTGGAGGAGTACCAAGATCTTGGTGATGAGTTCCAGGAGACCATGTCATTATAGGACTACTGTAATATCAAATACAGGAACAAACTAAGGGATGCCAATAGAAGTCAACAAAACATTGATCTCATGAGAAAGGTTGGGAAGCTAACCGTTCCTTCCTTTGATGGTTCGAACAAGTGCACAACTAGAGAATGTGTTTATAAGTTGGACACATATTTCCAACTCAACCCTATGATAGAGGTATAAGCAATCAAATTCGCTACTTTGCACTTAGATGGAGAGGCCCATGAGTAGAGGTACCATGGATTGGTCACTATGGGACATGCCAACATTACTTCATCTCTGAACTTCACACAGAAGTAGATGGAGTGATTTGAGAAAAAGGATCTGGAATTGCACTTCAAAGAGTTGGAACAACTTAGACATGTTGGGACACTATATGCCTACATTATAGAGTTCAAGAGGATTGAATTCACAGTGAAATATATATCTAAGTAAGTGCTAGTTATGTTGTTCACTAAAGGTTTATCTGAGCCACTGTGTGGTTGGGTAAAATCCTTCAAACTTGAGACTCTGCAGAATTCCATTATTAGGACACAGGACATGGAGGATGCGGTCCCGAAGACAAAAAAATTATCCAAGCCTTTCATTCCCTAGAAAAAAAAAGATAAGAAACCTTTTCAGAAAGAGTGGACCCGAAAGGAGAAGTTGGATGAGGTGACTCATAATGAGTTGAGAAGAAAGAAGCTTTGCTTTATTTGCAAAGAAACTTGGGAGTCGTGACAAAGGTTCACGCAAAAGGGAAATGTACATTATATAAAAGTGCACTTAGACAATGATGATGAAGAGGAAGAAGTTACATGGGAACATGGAAATGACCAAGGAGGCCCGAGTGATTAGTATCCTAGTGAAAAGGATAAGGGTGTGACTATTGCCACTCTATCATGCACCCCTAAATACTACACTTTCAGAGTCAGAGAAGTACTACATGGACAGAGAGTCATAACTTTGATTGATGGTGGGGCGACCCACAATTCCATTGATGCAGTGTTGGTGGCCAGGAAATGCATTACTATAGAGGACTTTGAGGGGTTCAATGGTGGTGGTTGTTTATGGATTTAATATGACATACACACAGAAGATTGTGAGGTTTTTTGTGACATTAGGAAACTATACCTTGACTGACAATTTTTATGTGGTTGAATTGGCGAACACCAATATAGTATTGGGTGTTCAGTGGCTCCATTCCTTAGGGTAAATTACAATGAACTACTAGGTAATGGAGATGAATTACAATACAACAAACAATAAGAAGGTTGTTTTGAGGGGCATGTAAAATGGTGGAAATATTTTTTCAACCAAAAGTATGGAGGCCATGTTTAGACACAAAGATGTAGCATGTGTAGTCGATTGCTTGATTACAACTCAGGAAAATGCAAAGGGATGAAAAAATCATCATGCATATATTCATGCATTGTTGAGTAAGAATGACAAGGTTTTTTGAAAGATACCTCTAGGGAGACTACTTGATAGGGGATTTGAGCACACCATTCAATTGGAGGAGGGAGGAAAACCTGTGATCACTACTCCATGCAAACATCCAAAGAAATTCAAGGATGAAATTGAGAAGGCTATTAAGGAATCGTTGGAGATGGGACACATCAGGCCTAGCTCTAGTCCATTCACTTCTTCCATATTTTTGGTGAAGAAGAAGGGTGGCGCCATGAGGATTTGCATCAACTATAGATATTTGAATAAAAATACCATAAAAAACATGTACCCCATTCCCAAGATCAATGAGTTATTGGATGAGTCGCACGGGGCCATTTATTTTTTGAATATTGATCTTCGATTGGGGTATCATTATATCAAAGTTAGAGAGAAGGATATTCCCAAGATTTCTTTCAGGTGCCATTATAAGCACTATGAGTTCCTGGTCATTCCATTTGGGTTGACCAACACACCATCTACCTTTCAGTCCTGCATGAACCACATCTTCAACAAGCAGCTAAGGAAGTTCTTGTTGGTATTCTTTGATGATATTCTAATAAATAGCAGGACATGGGAGGAACACTTGGAGCATCTGGATGAGGTTCTAAACATCATGGAGGAACAATCATTATATCCAAAGGATTCAACATGTGAGTTTTGCATGACATAGATCCTATACTTGGGTCATGTGGCAGTGCCCAGGGTGTACAAGTACAGAGGAAGAAGATCTAGGCCATATTGGATTGGCCACTACCCAAGAACCTTACATAGTTGTGTGTATTCTTCAGGATATGTAGCTATTACCAGTGTTTTATAAATGGATTCTCACAGTTGTGTGCATCGCTTACAGATCTCAAAATGAAAGGGACGTTCAGGTGGATAGAGGAGGTCCAAAATACATTTGACTGGATGAAGAAAGTGACGATCACTTGTCCAGTCTTAACACTTCTTGACTTCACACAACCCTTTGTGCTTGATTGTGATGAATTGGGTGAGGGAATATGTGTAGTTATGATGTAGCATAGACATTTGATAGCATATGAGAGGAGGAAACCCACAGAGTTAGGGATACTTTATTCCATATACAATAAGGAGATGCTCGCCATCATGCATGTCTTGACGAAATTCAGACAACATTTGGTTGGCGACAAATTTGTGGTTAAGACTGACCACAATAGTTTCAGATACTTCTTGGGGTAGAAGGAATTAAATGATAGGCAGCATAAGTGGGTCAACGATTTGTAGGCATATGAATTTGACATCGAGTATGTGAAAGAGAAGAAAAATGCAGTTGTCGATGCTCTTTCTAGTAGACCTAAGATTTGTTCACTTGCAGAGATTTGATTTGAATGGAAATATCACCTCTTGGTAGAATATTCCAAGAACAAATTTTCTTGTGAGTTGATGGCTCACAACATACAAGATGACACCATCCACTACAAGGACCGCATATAATTAGTCCCTGAGTCCACATTGAAGAAGAATATTATGAGGGCTATGCATGATACGCCTGTGATAGGTCATCTTGAGTACTTTAAAATTTACAGGAATATCAGGGAGAGGTTCACTTGGAAGGGCCTCAAATATGACGTACCGATACATGTGAGGGAGTGTATCACTTGTCAACAAAAAAATTCAGAACAGACTCATCCTGCGGGGTTATTACACCATTACCCATTCCGAAGCATAAGTCGGAAAGTGTGTGCATGGAGTTCATCATAGGTCTACCAAAGGTATAGGGAATAGACTGCATATATGTGGTGGTTGATCGATTGACCAAGTTCACACATTTATTCACCATTTCCTCATAATACAAGGAACCACAAGTAGCATAGTTTTTCCTCAGGGAGGTATTCAGACTCCATGGGTTGTCGAAGTACATTATCAGTGACAGAGACAACATCTTCCTCAGTTCATTTTGGCAGCAAATGTTCAGGTTGGATGGAACAGAGTTGATTCCTAGCATTAGTTACCACCCATAGATAGATGGTCAGATAGAGATCGTGAACAAGTGGCTTGAGGGGTATTAACGTAACTATGTATCCGAGAAATAGAAGGCATGGGTTAAGTGGTTGCATTTGGGGGAACATTGTTATAATACCATGTATCATTTTTCCATTGATATGACCTCATTCCAAGCATTATATGGCTATGATGCTCCTTCATTTGTTGATTTGGCATCTGGGGATAACATGGCTCCCAAAGCCAAGGATTGGATCCATGAGAGTCAAGGAATCCTTAAGGCTCTAAAGGACAATTTACAGGTGGCACATAATTATCATAATATTTATGTAGATAGGCACAGGTTTGAGTGCAATTTTGAGGTGGGGGACTTCGTGTTTTGAGATTACAGCCATACAGAAAATATTCATTGAAGAAAAGTGGTGCAGAAAAGATAAAGCCACACTTTTATGGCCCCTATAGGGTGATTTAGAGAGTTGGTGAGGTGTCTTATGAGCTTGAGTTGCTGGAAGGGACTAAGATCCATAATGTGTTTCATGTTTCATGCCTCAAGAAGGAATTTGGAAAACAAGTCACTTATTCGACAGAGTTACCTCCAATGGATGAGGAGGGGCAGTTAGTGTTGGTTCCTGAGGCGATCATAGAGGTCAAGGAGAGGAAATTGTGCAATAGGGTGATTCGAGAGTACTACATGAGGTTGAGATATTTTCCAACAAAGTATTCCATGTGGGAAGGTGACCATATCTTGTAGCATCCAAACTTGCAGTTTCTTGAGGACAAGCAATCTCGGGAAGGGAGGACTGCAATGTCCCTTTCCAAATGATCTCTAGGATATTGATGGAATAGCCTAAGTGATTCTTGTAGGCTATAATCAGTGAAGGAAAAAAGGAATTAATTAATTATTTAATGTCAGCGGGGCGAAAAATTAACCTTTTTAAAAGTGACATTTAATAAATTAAGAAAAAAGGTATTTTAAGTGACTTTGAGATTATAAAGTCACTTTACTTTATTAAAAGGGTCAAAAAATGGTCAACGATAAGTTAAAAGAGGAATGAGGGTGCCTTCTGTCATCATGCATTTTTATTTTCTAAAAACGAATTAGAGAGAGCTCTTGTGGCTTTGGCTATTGTGATGAAAAACACTAAAGAAAAATATTGGGTTTAGTGGTGAGACTATCCACCCTAGCCGATCATGGAGGAGAGATCATTTAGGTCTTTCATTATTCTTAATTGTGGTTGAGTGTTAGGGTCCTAACTCGCACATAGGTAGATCAATATATTCGGATGTAATAAAGGTCAATATTAATAAGACCTTTCAATAAAATAGAATAAGGCAGATGTAAGAAGACCTAATAGAAGCTTCCGCTTCTAGAAGGATCTTCCTCTGGATGCTTCTCTTGATAGACATATTTAGTATAAATAAGGGTCGAGGGTATGAAAACCCTAGCTTGAAGATTATTGTAAAAGAGAGTTGCTCGACTGGAGGTTGCCCCCTCGAAGAGGCCCGTGAACATTGCTTTATGAATCAAAGTGATATTTATGTTGTTGTTCTTATATCATTTCTGTGTTATTGTGGAGATTATGTTGGTTATATTATTGTTATTCTTCCATTTCTAGCATTTTATTTCTGTTCTGCATACTTTTTATATCTAGTATATTACAAGTGGTATCAGAGCACTTTCCTTGGCAGAAATTGTGGGAATTTGTTAAGAACCAAATAGTTGAATACAAAAGCACCACAACAGATATAGAAGAACAATATAGAAAAACACAACTTTATTATATCAAATCCTTGAGGTAGGGCAACACCATACAATGGATCCTATTATGGAAGGGATCCTCTCCTGCTCACTTGCCTCTTCAAGGGGGCATCCTCCTATTGAGCTTCAACTCCAAATATGATACTTCTCTTCATGTCTCATTACATTGTTTGAATCCATTTATATAGTGCTACCATTACCTAAGAACATTCTAGAGGAGGAATCTTCTAGAAGTAGAACCTTCTAAGAAGTCCTCTTACATTTATTAATCTAATTACCCATTTATTATATCTAACTATCATAGTGGGCCTTATTTAATAATATAGTGGACCTAGTCCACCTTACATTGAATGACCTCCATTATTATCACTATGGGCCCTCTGGGCCCCCCCACTACCTCTCTATCTACCTTACATTCCATCCCCCTTATGAAAGCATTGTCCTCAATGCTTGATGTACAACCATATACCAGGGTCCCATGGATAATTGTGGACCATAATGTTGAAGAAGACTGAAGAACAAAGGTCCCATGTAGAAAGGAAATCCACCATGCTGAAGTAGTCCAACCACCATTGTAAGCCCAGATCCCATGTTCAAGTGCTCATGTGAACTCCCTGTAGAAGATTTTGGAACCCAATAACCAACTCCAAATGATGCTCCAAAGACTGACACCTATCATGTGGATCCAAATAAGAAGATCCATCCACATAGTGGAAAAGGGTCATATCAGAATCTGG